>CM050325.1:95180417-95218439 GCA_027475135.1 Bactrocera correcta
TTCGTTTTTTGCGATGTCGAAATTTGTTAAGCAAAGAATTTGCATTAATTTTGTTTACGGAATCAATTTTCTGCTGCGGATACGTTGAGGATGGTGCAGAAAGCCTTTGGTGATGAGGCTATGTCTAAAAAAATTGTTTACAAGTGGTATAGTGAGTTCCAAGCCGGCCGTGAACGTGAAGACGAAGAGCGTCCAGGGCGACCATCAACCTCAACCGACGAAGCTCACGTTCAACAAATCAAAGATTTGGTGTTAAAAACCGTCGATTAACAATTAGAAGAGACCTTGCTGATGAAGTTGGCATTTCGAAAGGCCCAGCCAATACCATTTTGAAGAATGTTTTTGGCCTCAAGCGCGTCAAATCTCGACTGATACCGAAAACATTGAATTTTTTGGAAAAAGGCGTCGCGTTGAAGTGTGTGAAACGATGCTTTCCGACTACCAGGGTGTCATGAAATGCATTATAACTGGCGATGAGACTTGGATCTATGCTTACGACCCCGAAACAATCGATCAATCGAGCGAATATCGTGCCAAAAGAGAGCCGAGACCAAAAAAATCCCGCCAAAGTCGCTCAAAAATCAAGGTCATGTTGACTGTTTTCTTCGATTATCGTGGTGTTGTGCATTAAAAAAAAAAAAGAATTCCTTCCAACCGGTCAAACAGTCAACAAGGAATATTATTTGAACGTATGCGTCGTTTCCCCGTAACGTATCTTCGCCTAAAAAGCCGGAATTGTGGAAAGACAATTATTGGTTTTTAACCACGATAATGATCTGGCCATACTGCCTCGTAATTCTGATCTTTCGCCAAAAACTCAACCCATATCATTCCGCAACCCGGACACCTGTTCGTGCGACTTCTGACTGTTCACCAAGCTCAAAAGACCGCAGCGAAGACGGAACTGAAGGTCATCCTGGAAAGTGACTACAACCAGTGTTTCGAAGATTGGAAAATCCGTTGGCATAAGTGCATTGCCATCGGGAGGGGATTACTTTGAAGGGGATGAAATTGATTTGGAAGAATAAATAAAGAATTTTCAAAATAAATACAATGTCACCTTATTTTTTGAACACAGTAGTAAAACTATAAAAAGTAGCCTGTGCCCGTTCCGAGGTATCAGTCTACCTCCTCACCAATTTTCAACCAAATTAGTATGTAGATATATTGCAAAATGGACGGTAATTTTGTACAAAAGATTTCCGTTAAGACCTTCTGCAGGACTAAAGAAAGACCTGTGTAAACATTCAAGTCTTTCTGAACTGTGTTTCGGACGTTATGTGTTATATATAAGCTAAAGAAGACAAGATAGCTAATTATATTTTCACGATGTACTTAAAAAAAAAATTACTAAACCCTTATGCTTCTACAGCAATAAAAATTATAAAACTAAGCTTTCCGAACCAACTAACTAAGAGCAGCACGAAAGCAATTTACTGTTACGCAGCCACTCCCTTTAGATAATTCAATCAAGATGAGTGTGATGCATGCTGCAGGCTGTGGCAATGCAACTGTAAATGTATGTATGTGCAACAACTGTTACTTATATATAACTGTATACCTATTTTGGCTTGTACAAGGCAGTGTTATAAGCCCTGAGAACTATTTCCACACTTGCGATTGTAAAAATGTAAAAGAAGCAAATAAAAGCGACACAGCAGCAACACACCATTGCAGCTGCCATAGACTTTAATGTCAACGGCTAAGACGTACAGCGCACAGGGAAAACAGGTCAGTTCAGTCCATTCGAGGTACATATATTTACTGATGTGGGCATATACATATATATATCTATATGTTAGATTCGCTGCTGCTTCTCACCGCTTGGCATGTTTCAACAGCGATTCAGCAAACCGATTGTCCGTCCTTGTCCGTTTTGTGAATCAATTCGAAGTGTGTCGGCTGTGCACGAAGCAGCATCAAATAGCTCGATTCGGCTGCCTTGTCCTTGGCATCGTCGTGTCGATGCGTGCAATTGAGAAATTCTTTCATTTTGTTGCCTACAATTTTCCACATAAATACACAAACCAATACATGCATTTACATATGTATGTAAACGAAGGGCTTGCACATACATACTTGTATATGTAACTGTAACTGTATATGTGTTAGCTTTGCTGACATTCGGCGCACTTACTACACCCTGTACTCATGTAGGTATGTGCGCTTAACGGGATTTATTTTGTTGTGTTGGTGTGCGATATACCTACATACATGCGCCTATGCGTCTAAGCTTGTGGAAAGTTTCGCATGCCCACGCTATTTGAGTGGCTTCCACGCTGTAATCATTTGGCCTCCACGGCGCACGAGGCACAGCGAGTGGCAAATACCTACGATGTTGAAAGCTTTTGAGCACTCTTCGCGTAGTCGGTTCGCTGTTGCTCATTGATAAAGTCATTTTTCGCGCTCACTTTCTCCGCCTGCTCAATAATTTTGAATGCCTTCGCTCTTCCTCTAAGCACGCGCTCATCAAGTATGCTGTGCTCTCCCACCTGCCGTTTACATGTCTCATGATATATGGGCACGAAGAGCGCTCGTGCCTGTCGTATCATGAATGAGTGCCTCGGCAAAGTTCAGCTGTCCGTCGCCTCACTTTCCATTCAGCAGTGGCAACAACGCGCACCGAAGCAATAAAATATAACAGCGACAAAAACAACATAAACAACATAGAAAAGTGAAAGTCGCATATGAAAATGTGGCGCATGCGCCCCACACAACTAATACCAATATTCATAGATTCGTATAGACGAAAATCAGCATCGGCAACTGATGAGCTTGGAAATTGGCAAGGGCAATGGTAGACGATGCCATGCGACACACTTCGTCGGCATTAGATGCTGAAGTGAGCAGCACTAAGATATAAAACCCTCAAACCCTAAAATGTCAGCTAAGCGCTGTCGAGCGCGAACGCCTGATGAAGAAAACGTTCCGATTTCATTCATTAAATCAGCGCAAGCTGCGGTGGGGAGTGCAGCGTAAATTCCCTGACTGCCACGACTGCGGTAAAGTGCTGCTTACATTCACTTTAAGTTCGTTAACTAATACAATTTAGCTGCCATTGTTAGCTTATATAGATACATTCAAAAATATCTTACTGCCTACTTGACTCAATCCCACTAATTTGTGTCTATTTTTATGCTTTCATTTGATCCGCCGCCCACAGCGCTAGGAGGTAATGACGATACGACATCATGGCCCAGCTCATCGGGCGTACACAGCGAGGTCAAGCATGGCTCGGCGCGCCAGCTGCTGGGCTCCAGTTTTGTGCGCGACAGCATTGCGTTACAGCGTCAGCACCAGGAACAACAGCAGCGCCTCTTTCGATCGGGCGCCAGCAGTAAGGCCGTCGGTGGTGTCGGCGACGCTGTCGCACTCAAACAAAAGCAAACGCCAAAGGATGCACACACGCAGTATCATCTAGGCGATCATGATGATGAGGACTTTCATCCATCAGACTTCCCGCCGCATGAACATCCCGACGCCGATTATTTCGCACAATATGCACCTGAATTGTACACCACCGAGTCGCAGCAACAGTCGTCACACAAAGCGAATGCCGCTGCAGCGCAAAATAATGCTGGCGGCGGCGGCACCAGATTCCGCGATATTGGTGCGCGCAGCGGTATTAGTCGTACGGATCTGTATAGTGTGCAAGAATCCGATGATCATATGGGTGAAATGGCGCGAGGTCGTGAAGGTTATATGCGACATCACAAGGAGACAGTCTTTCGGCCGCATATAAATAGCGTGCGCGATGAGGGTAATCTGATGAGTCCCAATGACGGCTATGCGCACACCTGTCAGAATGTGTGCGGCGACACACAATGGCTATGCCTCAGTACATGTACCTGTATTGATCAGAGCGCGCGCTGCGATAAGAAGAATGATTGTGATGACGGCGCTGATGAGTTCGATTGTGAGGTGATTGGCGATATGTTGCATAAATTGCAGAAGGATTGTGAACAGACGGGCATGCATGTCATGTGTCCGCGCACGTATCGTTGCATCAACAAGGAATGGCTGTGCGATGGCGATGACGACTGCGGTGACTATTCGGATGAGACGCATTGCGGTGCAAATGTGGCGCGTATGAATTGCTCGGACGATGATCAGTTTGAGTGTCAAAATGGTTTCTGCATACCGAAGCAGTGGGTTTGTGATGGCGAAAATGATTGTAAGGACTACTCCGACGAGGCGCATTGTAATCGCACGAGGTAAGTAAAGACCGTTTATCGATGTATAGCCTTAATTTGAGTTTGACGAACTTTACGTCAGGTAAAGAAATTGAGAAATCTTTCAAAAAACATATTTAAGCTATACAATGAGATTTCTTGCAAGACTTGGCTGCGAAGCTTCATAAGATCGAAGAGAACACATGTGCCGCAATGCGATAACTGTTTCTGTATAATTATTAGTCCTGCAGCCGTAGTTTCGCGATTTTCTATTCTATATTTATTTCACTCTATTCTTCTCTCAAATACAACTTTTTAACACTGCTCTCCATCTCTCTCACGCACAATTAGTTGCTCAGCCGAGCACTTTACCTGCAATGACGGCTACTGCATTTCGATCGCCTTTCGTTGCGACGGCGAACGCGATTGTAATGACAATTCCGACGAACTCAAATGTCCCGCAGTCTTCAATCGCTGTCCGGAAGGTGAATTTAAGTGCCGTGGCAGTCATGGCGGTCCGAGCGGACAGTGCATATTGAACCGTTTCCATTGTGATGGCGATAATGATTGCGGCGATTGGAGTGACGAAGAGGATTGTCCACAAAAACCATCCGATTGCACGACAAGCGAATTCAAATGTAACGATGGTAGTTGCATACCGCGACGCTGGAAATGCGATAAGGAACAGGATTGCGAGGGCGGTGAGGACGAACACGATTGTGGCAATATGATAGGGAGTACGCCGACCAAATGTGGACCAGACGAATTCACATGCCACAACGGACGTTGCATACTGGTAGGTTGAATGCGCCAGTTAATGATCGGACAGTTAATGATCTTCTAAATTCTATTTTTACCTCTAACTACTAGAATACTTGGCTTTGTGATGGCTACCCGGATTGTTCGTCTGCCGAGGATGAGGTAGAATGTCACCTGCAGTGTGATCCCGGACAATTTCTTTGTCCAGCCAAGAAGAACATCACAAATTTAAAGTACAAGTGACCGCATCTTCTTCATTTTTGCTTCTTTGCTATAACTTCCTTTACTTCTGCAGGATTTGTGTGCACCAAAAGCATGTCTGCGATGGACAGAATGACTGTCCGTTAGGTGAGGATGAAGTGAACTGTCCACACCCACGTACCTGCGGCGAGAACTCACGTTGCGAGCAATTATGTATTACCACAGCGAAGGGGCGGGAGGAATGTGCTTGTAATCTTGGTTTTCTGATGCACGAAAACCGTCGGAAGTAAGAGAGCTATTACTGTTGAATAATCTACAGATATTTACATGTGTTATATAATCTCCTTTCATTTGCCAGTTGCACCGACATCGATGAATGTCAATATATAACGAGTCCAGTTTGCTCACAAAAGTGCGAGAATACACACGGCTCATTCAAATGTTCCTGCGAACACGGCTACGTCTTACGTCCGGATCTACGCACATGTAAGGCACTCGGCGGCGCGATGACATTGGTTGTGGCCAATCGTTGGGACATCAGGCGTGTACAGTTGAGCAATAACCGATACTCGGCTGTAGTCAAGGGTTTGCACAACGCAATCGCGCTTGATTTCCATTATCGTAAAGGTTTACTCTTCTGGTCGGATGTTTCTACGGACGTCATTAAAATGGTGCACATGAATGGTTCACGGCTGCGAGATGTTATCAAGTGGGGTTTGGAATCGCCTGGTGGCTTAGCTGTCGACTGGGTGCATGATCTACTCTTCTGGACTGACTCGGGTACGAGACGAGTAGAGGTATCCAATTTTATGGGTACGCTGCGAGCAGTTATCGCATCGAATGATCTGGATAAACCACGCGCCATTGTAATACACCCTGGCGAGGCGTTGGTGTTCTGGAGCGATTGGGGTGCGTTGCAGGAACAGCAGTTAAGAGGAAATGTCACTATAATTAATTTTTTTTAATGCAGGTCCTAATCCGAAAATTGAGCGTGCATATATGGATGGCTCTCAGCGGCAAGTGATCATTGCGAATGGAGTAACATGGCCCAACGGTCTCACTATAGACTATCCCAGTCGGAAGATTTATTGGGCCGACGCGAAACAGCACGCAATTGAGTCTTCCAACTTTGACGGCACTGAGCGCGTGAAAATACTCAGCACACATTTGCCGCATCCATTTGCGCTAACCATCTTCGAAGATACCATGTACTGGACCGATTGGAATACGAAAACCGTCTCGGCAGCTAATAAGATTACCGGAAAGGGTTTCCGTTCGGTGCATGAGAACTTCCACTTTCCAATGGATATACACGCTTATCATCCAGCGAGACAACCAGAATATCCGGATCGTTGTCAAAAGGACAGACGCGGTCTAAGAGGCGGCTGTTCTCATTTGTGCTTACCAAATAAGCTTTCGCGGCGCTGTGGCTGTCCTATCGGTTTATCATTGAAGGAAGATGGGTAAGTCAATACAAAATTCACTTAGGTAATTGCAAATCAATTTCGTCAATTATCGTTTCTTTAGTAAAACCTGTAAAAGCATACCCGACAAGCTTGTGCTCGTCGCGCGCAGAAAGGACATACGACTGCGGCAGCTGAACTCAAAGTCAGCAGCGTCAAATGAAGTGGATATGATTTTGCCATTGGATTATATGAAACATGCTGTCGCGCTAGATTGGTGCAGTGAAACGGACTATATTTATTGGACCGATGTGGAACGGAGTACTATAAATAAGGCGCATCTCAACGGTAGCTACCAACAGCGTGTCGTGCATTCGAATCTCGTCTCGCCAGCTGGTTTGGCATTAGACTGGATTACAGATAAACTTTACTGGACCGATCCTGCTACTAATCGCATCGAAGTGGCAACGACAAATGGCAAAAAACGGACGCTGCTTATTTGGGAAAAGCTCGATAAACCCCGTGATATTGTCGTGAATCCGATAGGTAAGTGGAGCCTACAAAATAGAGTAGTCGGAATAAAAATATTATATTTGATATTATCATATCATAACATCAAACTATTAATTGTTAATTCGCAGAGGGCATCATGTTCTGGTCGGATTGGGGCGAACATGCTATGATAGAGCGCGCTAATATGGATGGCAACGAACGAGTAATTGTCGCTGAAACGAATCTTAAGTGGCCGAATGGCTTAGCCATAGATTACGGTCAGCAACGATTATATTTTGTGGATGGCGGTACGAAGACACTTGAAAGTATGGACTTTAATGGCGGCAAACGCAAAACAATATTAAGTAAGTAGCACCGCAAAAGTCTGTACTGGTTTAGTGACACATTACGAATCCCTTTTTTTTAACTCCACAGACAACCTTGGTCATCCTTTCGGTTTGGATATCAGCGAAAACCGCGTTTTCTGGACGGATTGGGACAACAAGTCCGCATTCAGCGCCGACAAGCTCACGGGTCAGAACATCACCACAATTATTGCGAATACTAGTGATTTGATGGATATACGCGTGTTCCATCGCTCACGCAGGAGTATACAGAATGCTTGTGGTTCTAATAATGGCGGCTGTTCACATCTCTGTCTACTGAACCCAACGAGTTTCACTTGCGCTTGTCCTGTGGGAGTACAACTGAGGGTAAAGTACTCCAAACAATTTATTTTTTTTTATAACAAAACATAATACTTTTTTTGAAACAGAGCGATCTGCGTACATGTGCCGAGGGTCCCAGCCGCTTCATCATATTCGCACACCGCATCGACATACGACAAATCTCATTGGACTTTGCGCATTTCATCGACGTGGTGCTGCCGATGCCACCGATTGGAAATGCGGTCGCTTTGGATGTAGACTCGACAACAGGCGTGATTTATTGGTCCGACTCTAAGCAGCATGTGATTATGAGCTCCACACCTGATGGCTTAAATGTGCACAAAATTATTGGTGAAAGCTTAGATAATCCGGATGGATTGATTGTGGACTCTGTGGGCAAAACGGTATACCTTCAAGACTGCTTTCAAAATTACAAAGCAGATATTTTTAAACTCACTTATTACAGATCTATTGGGCTGATGCTGGACGTCATACCATCGAAGTCGCTAGCTTGGACGGCAAAAACCGGCACTTGATCGCCTATAAAGATCTGGAATCACCACGTGGTTTGGCGCTGGACTATGAAGCTGGTCTTCTATTTTGGACCGATTGGGGTCACTATCGCAAGATCGAACGTTCTCACATGGACGGCGAGAGTCGCCAGCGTATTGTCACATCGAATCTTGGTTGGCCAAATGGTTTGTCATTAGATTTGAAGACGAAACGCATCTATTGGGTAGACGCGCAATTGAAGACTATCGATTCATGTGATTATACCGGTAATCAGCGTAAATTGATAATGTCATCATTGCATCATCCGTATGCGTTAGCCATGACTGATGAGCATATTTACTGGACCGATTGGAAATCAAAAGCTCTGCACATGACAGATCGTAGAAATATCACAGCGAAAAAGGAGATAATGACAAATATTGATGGGTTGATGGATATTAAAGTGATAACGGTAAGCAAAATTATGAATCCATGAAATCTTCTATTTACCATTTGTAAATTTTCTACACAGGTTAACAAAACACAACCCGAAAATGTCTGTGGCTCAAACAATGGCGGCTGTTCGCATCTTTGTCTACGCAATCCAACCGGTTTCTCGTGCAGATGCCCGATTGGACTCAAATTGAAGGAGGGTAGCACCAGTCAATGCCAGACCTTGCCAGATGTGAGTGTCAAAGTGCTTAATATTTTATAAAATAAGAGTTTTAACTTCGATTTAGTGATTATATTTGAACACTGTAACGAATTTGAAGATTTTTTAATCTCAAAGGTATTTTTGTTTTAGTCACTCGTTTTTTAAGTTTTATACAATCAAAAAAAACGTAAAAATTCCCATTCAATCATGATTGAAATATACAAAACCAATATTTACGAATTTCTAACACTCACAGGAATATCTACTCATTGCACAACGCTCTGGCATCGGTATGATCTCACTCAATATGCCCGATTATATGGACGTCGTGCTACCCATCAATGCCGTGCATGGCGCTGTAGTACTCGACTTTCATTATCGCAAGAAATGGCTTTTCTTTGCCGACGTCAACTCAGATGTTATACGACGTGTAGATCTCACCAATTTGTCCGACAGCAAGACCATTGTGAACAAAGAACTATTGACACCGAATGGCATTGCAATCGATTGGATTGCGGATAACCTGTATTGGTCCGATACTGATCGAAAAATCATAGAAGTGGCGCGTTTGGATGGTAGCTGTCGCAAAGAGATCGTTTCCGACGATTTAGGTGATCCACGTGCGCTAATCGTGCATCCACGCAAAGGGTTTGTGAAAATGATTAATTGAGGGCTTCGAATGGTTTTTATTGTAAGCTCTGTTTAGATATCTCTTCTGGTCCGATTGGGATGCGCCGGCACGCATAGAACGTAGTTTGCTGGATGGCTCGAATCGCACTATAATTGTGACCGAGAATTTGGGTTTTCCTACCGGCCTAACGCTGGACTTTGAGTGAGTTTTTCTTTGAATATAGTAAGACACTGAAGCTAGTTTGAAACTTTGTCCAATTTTAAACACAGCAACCGTCGTCTATTTTGGGCTGATGCGCTAGAAGATAACATTGCTTCGGTGGACTTCAATGGCAAGCGAAAAACTAAAATTATCGACTATGCGCCGCACCCCTTCGGTCTCACAATGGTAAGTAAATGAAGGACTTAATTAAATTTGTACGAGTTGAAATTTTTCGCTTTTCTAGTTCGACAACAGCATTTACTGGACCGATTGGTACAACAAATCCGTCTATCGCTCATATCGCAAGGGCCGCGGCTACAGCAATCCAGTGGAGATACGCGACTCACTTAATGGCGCGCTGGACATACGCGCTGTCTCAATCAAACGTCAACCCGAGGAGTGGAATCAATGCGCACAAGAAAATGGCGGTTGCACGCACCTCTGTCTCTACCGCGGTGCGGACTATGTGTGCGCGTGTCCCGATCAACCCGATGATCGTGAATGCAAGACGACACCTAAATTTGTAGTACCACGTCCGAATGGTGGTGACAATTCGCCAGATTATGTGGAGGAGACCACGGATGGCGAAAGTAGCTCAACGGAGCATGAGGATGATAACTATAGCGCCAGCTCGAAATCGAGTAAGCGTGAGACGCTCATACTCATCGCTAGCGGTGTGGTGATCCTTATGCTGATCGTAATCATAGCAGCTATACTATGTGAGTAGCAGACTGACGGCGGGTGAATATGAACTGTCTTATAATTTATTTCTGCTTTTTTGCAGTACTCATGTTCAATTCGAAGCGTAATAAGACGAAAAGGCACGCGCGTGGTTCCAGTCGCTCGGTATTGACCTTCTCAAACCCCAATTACAATGTGGATGGCACACCAATGGAACCAAAGACAAACATTTGGAAACGCTTTAAGTACGATAAATCACATGTAAGTATATTGCACTGATTTGGAAAGCAATCAGTCGCAAAAACGAGAAATTCTTTATATTGCCACTTGGACCACCTCTTCAAGTTTATCCACTATCTCGTCAACTTATACAAAGTTTATATAAATTTTAAAATTTCGACATCACATACGACAGCTTGTTCTTCGAGCATGTATCCAAATCATTACTGGCTTTGTCTATGTATCCTTGTCTTTAAATTTTACCTTGTGAGATCGTACGAGATATTTACCATAAATTGGTGACTAAGTTTTAGAACAGGTGCAAAGACAAAAAGATTTAGGGTGCAGTCCCATAGGGTGCACCTAGTACCTAACACTAGAATTAAAGTGGAAATATTTACAGCTTTGAAAAGGAAGTGAGATAAGAGCTTTTAGCTTTTGGTGTGCCGCTAGGATTTCACCAACACGCCTTGGTATCCGGCCGTCGCACCCTAGTGGAACAACCGACTTCAAAGACACAGTTTGGTAAAACGGCGTTAAAAAGGTGACGCACTTAGCCTAGCTAAGCTTTGAGCGCCCAAGTTCTGAATGCTGTATCCCCGAAACTATTACTTGAATTAACTTGAAAATTTAGGACAATATTCTAAAGATAAAGACATAAGATCATACCCGTAAATCCATGTTAGCCTTTAAGAGTTGTAGGCCACTCTGGGTTTTCCAATATCGGACTACGTATGACCATGTAACTCGAAAGCTATTACAGATATTGACGACTATATATTGTTTTTACCACTAAATACCCATATCAAAGTTGCGCAGAAAAAACTGTCTGAGCTAAAACCCATATCGATAGAAGAGACTGTAGTAACTTGATCGGAATACTAACTAGTCAATATCTGGTGGCGACACACGCCACAGATTGAGAAGACTGCACTTGTCCCGCACTGGAAAGACCACGCTGTAAGCACCTAAGGTCCCCATTACGTGATACACTGGAGGAGTTATTGATAGTTAGGCCACAGAGTCTGTTAAAAAACGCGTTAAACGCAGGCGTACTAAAGGATGACTATTCCTCATGGACCTAGAACTGACCAAAACTGGTCTATGCGTGGCTCATTGGCCTACCAGATTAACCTTTTCTAAAAACCATATAATTTACCACCGGATATGTGCTTCTTATTAGTTGTATTAAAATTTTGTGAAACATTCACCATCCTGTAGTGCAATAGTTTTTAGTGAGAACGTGCTCTATAAAGACCTAGATAACGTATAAGGCAACGAAATGTTATTAGCAACCCCGGAGCCACTTTAAACTTGCCTCAATTGTCAAGTTCGCACAACACCTAGATAGGTCTAAGTTCTCGATAATTATACAGTCAGTAAATCAGAAATATAGACATTAAATAAAACGAAATGACCGCTAGATAATGAAACCTAGAAAGACAAGAATCTTATTGGACCTCAAAATACAAATTCAAAAGCGTAAGAACAAAAAAAAAAAAAACAATAAACATTAAATAGGGGATATAGCGAATATTTATATAACCCACATATCGGAGCTCTTAAAGAAGTATTTATGACTAAATCTCACAATACAAGTGAATTTACTAACTATAGCTTAGTTAACTCCCTTGGAGAGTAATTCCGCGGTAAAAGAAGTCGATTGCGAGCAGGTCTTTAAGAACCTACAAAAAGTTCTTTAAATTTTGGACATCCCCTACTTATTGCTAGCCACAAGCTTATCCTCATTGAAATGTTTTCAGGAGCGTGTCTACGAAGAGCGCAGCATGACCACCGAGACAGCCTCGTCGAGTCTCTTTGTGCCGACGCCATCACCAATGGCATCGCCCTCAACCAAACTAACGACACTCTCAACAATAACGTAAACCAAGAGAACACTGAACTACACAACGCGTGTAATGTGAAGCATACCACACGAATAAAGGAAAACAAAAACAAAACCAAATATAAATAAAAGCGAAACGCTAAAAAGAGAAAACTGCGCATAAAAATTAACTACAAGTAAAGGCAGCAGTTTTTCCCAAACATACACTGGGAGAAACACAATTCTAAATATATACATATGTAATATGTAACGAAAGTATGGATAAATGCAAGCATAGTTGTTAGTGTAGCGGATTTAGAGACAACTCTTAAAGAATTTTAATCATTGTTTGAATGTCAACTAAATTTTTTGATTTCACATTTTCGAAAACTAAACAAAATACAACAACGTATATATGTATGTATATTTAGAGAAACTATGTGTGTGTAAATATTATATTTATTAAGGTAGAAAAGTCAAAGGAATGCGGAAAGGGGTAAACAAATGTAGTGAGCGTAACAGAGAGAGAGAGAGCGATATCTGTGAGGAGCGCGTGCGCCAAGTTATGTAAATGTACACGGTTGTTTTCAAACGAAATGTAATACTATTACATATTTACATATATATGTGTGTGTGTGTAAATGTCTGTATGTTTATTAGAAAGCAATCGTTTTAGTTCGTATGTGTAATTGAGAGCAGAGCATTAATGTAAAAATAAATTATGACTCCACTACACTGTACAAAATATTTAGTAAGAATTCAAATTTAATTAATTGTTTTTTTTTTTTTTTTTTTTTTTTCAAAAACAGTTTTTGCTTTTCTTTTTGTAAAGTATATTTGTCATGTTGCTGCAAAAGCATATTTAAACGAAAAACTGAACTGAAATTTGCGAGGAAGTAATTATTCAAAAAATAAGTACAATGCCTTTCCTATGCATAGGTGTGTGTAAGGACCTGTATGTATGCACTTATATATGCATATACAGCTGTCGTTGCACACGCGCATGCGCATTTGCACGAACTTAAGCATCCGATTGACTTTAGCAAAAAGCATTTTTAAAACAACAATAAGTGAGCAGCGGCAAAACGCTGAAAGCCAAGAGCAAAGTAAATACACAAAACAAAGCTAACCGTTAAGCGAAAGCGCAAAACACAAAAGATGAAACCAAAAAAAACAAAAACCAAAAACTAAAAACGATTTTTTTATTAACTAATAAAAATTTTCCTATTTGCAACACTGAACAAAACTAAAAATCAGCGACAAACTACAAAACGAAACAAGAAACAAGAAAGAAGAGCGGATACCAAATGCCATGGAAAAATGAAGAAGCAAAACAAAAATCTGTAAATCTGTATGTGTGTAGGCAAAAATGTTTGGTAATAAAGTATAGCTAAGCGAAATGTGTCATAACGTCTAACGGCATTTATCGAGACGGTCCTAATTAAATTTGTAAATAGTGAATAATTCCGTAACGTCTCAAACAAAAACAATTGCATACAGACAAATACATTTTAATTATTACAAAAAAACTGTATTTGTCTGTATGTATGTGTGAAAAATAAATTGGAGTCAAAGTAGCAGTGTAAAAATACTTTAGAAGTACCACAAAACAAAGTAAAAGGAAATGTGAAAACATGAAAATTCGCCTAACTAAATAATTAAGATTCCACAATAAAAAAATATAAAAAAAAAATTAAAATAAAAATAATATAAATTATAATAAATAAAACTTTAAGCATGTAAATGAAGAAAAGTTACTCGTTGTGCCGCAGCAGCAGCGAGTAAAACTGTGAATTTGTGCCAAAAACAATTGAAACAAACAAAAACAAAAACTATATGTATGAATATGTTAAATAAGCTAAAATTAATTATAAGCAAAAAAAAATATTACGAAGAATTATTTTGTCATTATTTGAATGAATATGTTAAATAAGCTAAAATTAATTATAAGGAAAAAAAAGTTATTACGAAAAATTATTTTGTCATTATTTGCGTGCAGAAATAAATTAAAATTAATTATAAGTAATAAAATATATAAAAAAATTATTAAAAAGAGTTTTGTCATTATTTAATTGCAAAATTCAAATGGCAGTTTGCTGTGTTCCGGCACACTGTGCGGATAACGAAAGCAGTATTGCTTACAGCTGGCAATTATGGTTTTTTCACTTCTTTCAGATTATAACTTGTAATTTCATTATTATTTAACAAACAATTTATGTAAATGCTTAAGAAGAATTCAAAAAAATATATTATATATATTTAATAAATAAAAAATAATAAATTTTAAAAATTGTTTTAATTTTATTGTTTTTTAATCTCAAATTAAAAATATTTCTTTTATTCTGAATTAATGAAAATTTTTAAGAAGAATCAAAAATAAAATATATTTTAATAAATAAAAAATTAATAAATTTTAAAGTTTGAGTGAAGTTAAAAATTTCTTTTTAAATTTAAAATATAAATATATTTTTTTTTTTGCTCCGAATTTGCAAAAACTTATGAATTAGATTTAAAAATTAAAAAGATTTTTTATACTGAATTTCAAAACATTTCATATCATTTTACTTTATTTCAAAAATAATTTAAAGATATTTTATTTAGTTTGAATTTGAAAAAAAGAGAATTATAAAAATAAAAATTAATTTAAATTTAAAAATTAAAACTATTTTTTTTTTAATTTCAAAACATTTAATATCATTTTACTTCATTTCAAAAATAATTTAAAAATATTTTATTTAGTTTGATTTTAAAAAAGGAGAATTATAAAAATAAAAATTTATTTAAATTTAAAAATTAAAATTATTTTTTTTTTTTGTTTCAAAACATTTTATTACAGTTTCAAAAAAAAATATTTTTGAAAAAAATCAAATTTCAAAAAAAGCAATTATTTATTTAAAACAAATATTTCAAAAAAAAAATTCAGTTTTATGTTTAAAGAAAGTAAAAAATAATTGTTTGCACTCTTTATGCTCTTAAGGCGCTATTTTATTATTTTATGCCTGGATTGCCAAAAAGAATTGCATTTATATTGAGACATTCTCCACGAAGTAATAATTTTCTAAGTGGCTAATATGTATATTTTTTAGATTTTTTAAAATTAAAATTAATTAATTAAAATTATTTAAAACAATTTTTTTAATTTTATTTGTTATTTTATTTCTATACAAATATTTAATTTATTGTCTTGTTTGCTTAATGTATATTATAACTAAGCAAATTAAGGTTAATTAATTACTAATTTAATGAAGTCTATAAATTCACAGTTATTTGCATTGCATACACGACTTCTCCGCATAGCCACGGGCTCATACAGGCTGTGCAGAGTTGCCAGCAATGCAAAAAACACATGAATTTTAAGAAGTTCAAAAAATTTTTTAAATTTTAAGCAATAAAAATAATTACAAAAAATAATATTTGGTTTTAATGAATGTCAAAAAATTACAGATGATATAAACTTAAAAAAATATTACTTGATTTTAATGAATGTAAAAAATTAAAAAGAAAAAATTTAAAAATTATTTTTTTTTTAGAAAAAAAAAATTAAATATAAGATATTAACTCTAAGGAAACTTTTTTCTAAATGTACAAAAGCAAAGCAAACAACATTAAAAAAAAAAATAAAATAAAATATATGCATGTAAGTAAATATGCATTAAAAAATAATTAAGCGTAATTAATAAAATTATAATTTCAAAAAACCACATTTACATATAATTTTTAAATTATTGTGTAATTTATAAAGAAAAAATATAATTTTAAAAATTATATATAATAATTTTGTAATATACTTAGCGAAAAAAATTTTAAATATTGTATGAATACAAAAATATTTATTTAAAAAAAAATAATTATACATAATTTCTAAAATTATAATTTAAAAATAAAAATATAAAATAATTATATAATTATATAATTATATAAAATAATTAAGTATTTATATATAAATAAAATAAAGATTATGTTATGTATATTTACTAAAAATTCTAAATTTTTGTATGAATAATAATGATGAATTTTTCTTTAATTTTATCAAAAAATTATTAAACGATTTTTTTTATTTCTTTGCTTTTTTTAAGTATGAAACTATATTTTTTTATTAATATTTAACTATACGAAAAATTATAATTTTAAAGTAAAAACAATAATTAACTATATATAATTTAAAAAATATTAGTTTATGTATATTAATTAAAAAAATTTAAATTTATGTATTATTAAAAAAAAAATTCATACCGATTTCCACACAAATTTTTTAAATTTATTTTTTTTTATTAATTTTAATACTTTTTAATTTAAAATATATCCAATATTTTTCATTTTGTACTAGTTTTTGTTTTGGCACTAACTTTTATTGCTATTTATTTATTTTGTTAATATTTAACATACTGTTAAAAATAAAAAAAAAACTCAAAAATTATTTAAAATAAATATAAATAAATGCATTAATAGTTAAGGTGGATAATATTGGTTACAAACATATCTCCATCCATGAATGAACAAAACTAAATTACTTACCATATACAAAAAATAAAAACAAAAAATGTTACGCTAAACAAAACACAAACGAAAAGAAAATATTATATAATAAAATGTGTATAAATAAAAGAAAAATAATTCAATTGTGTTTAAAAAAGAATAATAATGACATTTAAATTAATTACATGTAATTAGTGGCGGCTTGCCGTTTATACCGACAAACTTTACGAAATGTGCATTTTTCATAAACAGTTTTTTACTTTTCTTCGTTACTAAACCAAGAATTTAACACAAGAAAATGCATACTTGAATATATGTTTGTACAATTTATGTATTTATAGAAATAAAAATGAATAAATAAATCATCGACTGAATACATGTAAATTGCTGTCAATAAAACTGTAAAAAATTAAAAACAAAACGAAGCAAACACACACGCAAACATACAAATACGTTGCAAGTTCCCAATAGTTAATCTTTACCAAGTGAGAAAATAGTTGACAAATTTTAATTTTGGTTACCGAAAATAAATGAACGGTATTAGAACCATAAAGCTAAAAATTAAAAATAAAAAATTATTTAATTTTATACAAAAACAAAATTAATTTAATTTAAAAAATATTTTAACTAATTAAATTAAAAAAAATTATTATACTTTAATTTATCAAAATTAATTCATTCTATTTAAAAAAAATGAACTTTAATTTAAAAAAATTAATTAATTTTATTTAAAAAATAATAATTTTAATTTAATAATAATAACTAATTTTATGTAAAAAAATTTTAAAAATTTATTTAAAAAAATATTTAATTAAAAAAATAAAAGAATAATAATTAATTTGAATTTTTTTATTTTATTTCAAATTTAATATGTTGTGCACAAATTTTTTTTCAAACGCCTTATTTTATATTTTTCGATCTCAAATTTTTTAATTAGTTTGCCACAATTTCAAGTTATTAAAAAAATTCATATACAATAAAATACACATACAGTATACCAAAAAACAACAAAAGCAAAGTAAAAATACCAAAATTGCAATGCCCATAATTATAACAAGTACAACCCATATACAATAAATATTTAATTTTAAGCACTTGCGTTAATTAATTTTTTACTTTTACAAATTACAAATGTATTTTTGTGTAAATAAGAGAGAGATAAGAGTTCAACAAAAGTTACACCTACAAATTAAGTGAACACAAAAAAATATAATTTTTTTTTATTAATTTTTGTATTGAAATTTAGCAAAAAAAGACAAAATTACGCTGATTCCATTAAGATATTAAAGTAATTGTAAATTCGACAATATAAAATACATAATTGAATGATCAACTGGATTGATAGCAAAAACAGAAAATACTAAAGAAACTCAAACCCAAAAATACTTTTTTATTTTGAAAATTAAATATAATTTTTATATACAAATGCGGGAGATCAATTAATTACGATTTGAACTAAAAAAAATTAATTAGTAGTTGATTTTTTTGAATTAATAAGGATAAGAAAATCCATTAAATTTAGTTTATCCACAGTTAATGAATAATTAATTTTTTAATTATATTTATTTCCACATTTAGTTAATAATTAATTTAATTTTTTAATTATATTTAATAACTAATTTTTTAATTATATTTAACTAATTATAATTTTTCGTTTAAATAATTATGGTTGATAATTTTTATTACCAATATCATCCATTATATATGATTAATCAACAGTTAATTTATAATTAATAATTGCTAAATTAATTATTATATTAATTAATAAATATTTTTCGTTTAACTAATTACGTTTGATAATTTTCATTAGCAACAATTCTTATTTAAAGTTCATTATATAATTTTGCTGTTTTGTAATTAATTTTAAAAAAATTTCATTTTTATTATTTTTTTTTTTTTTGCGGGTGACGAGGTGGAAAAGGCCTTCCGCTCTATCAGTGCTATCGTCACAGTAACGGTATGTGCCAAATGCAGGTCACTAAAAGCCTCCCTTTTTTTTGAACCGTCGTCCACCTTGGGACCACATTTTTATTACTTCAGGGTGGGATTCTATCTTTCTTATTGAGAGGTTTACATCTGCACACCTGCGTCCAGGTCTCGCTTTTGCTCCGTAACCAGATTGCTGAGAATTTCTGGATAAAAATGGATAATGCTCAGTTGGGATTTTACCTCTTATAACTAATATTGTATCGCCTGACACTGTTCGGTAAGCTGATCCAACTCTAAAATCTGCGGTGCAATGCACACTGGCCACTACCTCAAGCTTTTCCTTTTTAAGCATATCTGCCCAGATCTCAGCTTCATATAATAGGACGCTGATTGTTGTCGACATTTCTTCGCTGGGGTATCCTATGTTGGCCATTAATCTTCTCAGTTAGGAAGCGATTTTCGCTGCCTTTCCTGTGGCGTGCTAGATTTGTACCCAGACGGTTAGTCTGAGATCCAGTTTAACGCCTAAATATTTTACTGCTAAGAATATCCATAACTGGTGCATACTTATTTCGAGTGATAAATGTGTAAGTCGACCCATGCTTGCGTTCGTATCATGACCTGATTAAGCTATCTTCGCGCTCTCCTGCTGTAATAACTGCTGCAATGTCGTCCGCTTAGCCATTTAAGTACGATTCGTCTGGCATTTCGAGTTTGAATCTAGCGTTGTAGCTGAGGTTCTACAATTATACGCCTGGAATAGATCTTTGTGCTGCTTCCGACTTGAGCGCTATCTGTCGTGATCCCACTCTAGTTTGTTTCTGTTTTCTGTTACTAAGGTAGCTTCACGCCACAGCTCTGAGTCGTCGGGAATTTTAAAGCTTTTTTCGAGAGCGTCAATCATATCCACCCTTCTAGCACATTTGAAAACGTTTCGAACATCTAAAATTGCTAGCAACACTATTTTTTTTATTTATGCCCTCTACGCTGTGCGGCTTCTACACTTTCAATGACGCATTTTATAATTTTGATTTTTTTTTTGAATTGTATTTTTATTTTATTTTTTTAAATAGAAAGTAAATTATTCGAATTAAAAATTAATGTTAAATATATTACAACTATTTTATGCCTTTTTCTGAAACTCATTTTTATTTAAACCAACAATTTTGAAAATTTTGTATTACAACTTTTTTTTATTTAAAATTCGCTTTCCAAAACGTCTATTAAAATTTTTGATTTTTTCAAGAAAAAATTGCAAAAATATTTTTAAATGCATTTAGCCATAATTTCAAAAAATTTTTACAAAAAAAAATTAAGTACTAAAAACCACTAAATAGCAACTTAGTAAATCAATAGCAACAAATAAGAAGTAAATTAAATAAAATGTGAATAAAAGTGATGAAGAAGTATTGCAGAGAAACGAGTAAAGAAAAAGCTTCCAAAATATTTGCCTCCAAGGTTGGAAGTTTTTTTTATACATAAAAATCAAACCAAAAACAAATACATACTAACTAGTCATAAGAGAATTATTAAGTAAGGAGAAACCACTATAGAAAAGCAGAAAAAATAATATATATATAGTAATAATGTAAGTAAATCATTTGAAGACGTTCAAAAACAATAATGGTGTAAGCAACAAAGACAAAAAACAAAAACAAAAAATCGATTTTATTGATGGTAAATTTAATGGTTACTAAAAGTAATTAAGAATTAGTGAAATGAGAAATTACAAAGTAAAATTATACTATTAAAAATTCAAAACAAAAACTACGAAACAGAAACACAAAACGAAATACAAAAAGAAAACATAATTTAGTTATATAATAGCATATAAGCAGTGACAGACAGACCGTATTGTGGTCCGTATTGGAAAGGCTGGTTAATCATAAAGACAAAACAAAAACAAAAACAAAACACAAAAACGCAAAAAACCAAAAACGTGAAAACAACAAATGTAAAACGAAATAAGGCGAGGAGTTGGCAAGTGTGGCACGTAGGATATGTGCCAGGATGTTATGTTATTCCCACACAACATTATTTCCAATGTACTAAATATCAAATTGTAAGTTGCATTTTTATCAAAATTTAAAGAAAAACCAAAAACAAGAAAAAACAAAGACACAACAACAACAAACTCATGCACTGCAGTTTTCAGCCGAGCACTGCGCGCTCCACGACGCCGGGCGCACATGCCCAGTGCATGGAGGGGCCCAGTCGCGCATGAGATTATAAACTTCACTATCGCGGCCAAACGTAGATGGGCGTGTGTGAGGTTTAAAATATGGCTCACTCATGTGTGGGTGGTCCTCTGGTCGGTCGGATGCAGCGGTGCGTCGTCAGTGCCTCGGCGGAATCGTAGTAGTGCGTTAGCGAAAGTGTGAAGTAGTGAGCAGAGATGAAATCCAAATGAAAATAAATGTATTTTAAATGTTAAACCAAATGTGTGTTTTCAATTAAGTTTCATACGAAACGATGATTATCTTCGCATATGCAAAAGAAAGAGGTAAGTTCGAGCGATAAACTCGTATTTAAGGGTAAATATGGTAAAACTACTAACAAGTAGCTTATCTTTACTGAATCATCGTTGATAGTACACAGTAACCCTCAATATTGACGATGGAAACTGTCACCCAAGGACATGTATGGCCATTTCTTGCGATTCCCAAAACCTTAACTCCGCTCAAAAATCCTTCTTCTTCTTTGCCAATTGGACATTTCAAATATAGCCAGGTCCTTGTCCACCTGGTCTCTCCAACGGAATGAACGTTTTTCTCTACTTTTAGAGGTGAATTGTTATCATCCATTCGGACGACGTGACATAACCACACTGGCAGTGTCTAAATTCGCTGAACTATGTCAATGGCGCCGTATATTTCGTACAGCTCATCGTTCCATCGATTGTGGTCGTTGCCAATGCCGAAAAAACCATAAATCTTCCGCAGAGCCTTTCTCTCGAAAACTCGTAAGACCAACTCATCAGATGTTGTCATCGTCCATGCCTCTGCACCACATAGCAGGACGAGGATAATGAATGTCTTGTAGAATTTAGTCTTTGTTCGTCGAAAGGTGACTTCTTAATTATCTCCTCAGTCCGAAGTAGCACTTGTTGCCAGAAGTTATTTTACGTTGGATTTCGAAGCTGACGTTGTTGTTGGCGTTAAGGCTGGTTCCAAGATACACGAAATTGTCTACGACTTCGAAGTTCTGACCTGCAATAGTGACATGGGACCCAAGTCGCTAATGTGACGATAGTTTCTTTGATGACAAGAGATATTTCGTTTCTTCTTCTTTCACCAACAGACCCATTTGCTTCGGTTTTGTTCAAACTGGAGGAAGTAGAACTAGCGAGGCGATTGTTATTTCATTTTTTTTCTCCGGTAGTAAATTGAAGAAATCACACTTTACGGAGTCGCCTTGTCTGAACCTCCTTTGGTATCTGAAGGAACTTTTGGTATTGCTGAACGTCGGTTTACACAGCCATATTAGCTTTGCGGGGACACCAAATTTAGACATAGCGCTGCCCTAAGATGTCAGACAGTTATCCGTCGTTTGCCACACTTGTTTTTTAACTTAGAGCTTGAAACTACATCGATGTTGTTTAGAATTTCACCTATCATGCAGCAGCTTTGACATATTTCAGTTTAATGAGGATCAAAACTACTTTCTACTTCTGTTGAAGTTCGATAGTAACTCATTTGGAATATAAGGATCATTGCTTATTTTACTCCTATCTACCATATATTGTATATACGTACCTTTCTATTTCGGGATTTGACAGCCCAGTGTTGGAACTCACAAATGTATCGAAAGTTTGATTTTATACACACTTAAAACGTTTTGACGTACCAAGTGCTAGTTGTATAGTTTACAGTCACTATTCATCTCGGATCAAAAAAATGAGATTAAATCACGAACAGTTCTGCGATTATCAGGGAGGTCGTTCAAAATCAGTTTTAGTTCCAGAAAGTACTGATGCTGTGCGCAAACTGAAATTGCAAGAGCATGAGACCTCTCGTGAGATGGAGACAACTTAGTGAGACTGGCACACATTCAATAGTGCATGAGTGTAAAGCAAATTTGTTGCCGTTGGATCCCTCCAATTTGTCAACCGTTCGAGAGAAGTTTAAAACAAGAAAAAACGCTAACTTCGGTTGCACCGAAGCTAAATAACCTTCACAGGTGCATTTCTGTTATTAACTATGTGTTCTGTTTGGAAGCTATATGCTATAGTAATCCGTTCTGAACATTTTTTTTGAAGATTATATTGTTGACTTAAAAAATAATCTATACCAAATTTCGTGAATATATCTGGTCAAATGTGAAAGTTGTCCATACAAGAACTTGGTTCCGATCGTTCAGTTTGTATGGCAGCTATATGTAATAGTGGTCCGATATCGCCAATTCCGACAAATGATCAGCTTCTTGAAGAAAAAATGACGTTTGCAAAATTTCAAAACGATATCTTAAAAACTGAGACAGACAGACGGACAGACGGACATAAGGGCAGACAGACGGACATGGCTAAATCGACTCAGCTCGACATACTGATCATTTATATATACTTTATAGGGTCTCCGACGCTTCCTTCTGGGTGTTACAAACTTCGTGACAAACTTAATATACCCTGTTCATAGTATAAAAAAATACAATAGCGATGCTTCGTAACACTTTTTGACATCGTGAGTAGGTGACGAATCGTTCGCGCACAAGACACTTCGAAGCAAATGGTTGCCTGTTTTTTGGAAAGACAGAACTTGTCGCAACCATACCCCAGGAACAACTCAGAACACTAAATTCTGAGTCATATACAATTATTTATTTACCAGTTGTCTTTCAAGAAACCAGGAAACCGACTACCGAAGACGGATTACTCTTCACCACGACAACGCGAGCATTGAAACCGCGACTAAAACCATTGCATTTTGGAGCACTTAAAACATCGACTTGATAAGTAATCCACCGTAAAGCCTTTACTTGGCATCGAATGACTTAAAAAAACTAAACTATGGGTAGATGCGTTCAGAACGCATGTTTTGGAGATTCCTCAATCAGAGTGGCAAAGTGCTTCGAAAATTGGTTCAAATGCTTGCAAAAGTGTATAGATCTTAATGGAGAATATTTTGAAATCAATAAAGTGATTTCGATAAACGCGTAGTGAGTACTATTTCTCAAACAGGTGGCTTCAGTTATCTACATACACATATCTCGTATTTTATAAGTGCGATCAAGTAAAGACCAAGCTTGACTCAATATGTTTTGAGCACGCGTCAAAAATTGAACAACAGCAAAGAGAAAACGCGTCATATCTTACAGTTTTACTTTGATAAAGGTGGAAAACCAAATCAATTGGCTCAACATCTGAATAGTATTTATGGTCGTAATAACTGTAAGAGCCAATCACCGCAATTTTAATTTTGTCTTTTTCGTTCCGGAAGTTTTGATGAAAAAAAATCAGAAATTTTTTCCTTTGTGTTTGCTGGGATTGGTAGGTCACCATCTACTCTTAGTTCGGACCTCCACTGTCAACAATTGGGGCGTCTGAAAGAAGGATTCGCCAAAAGCGGGAAGCTTAGACCAATAGGAGAGGAAATGTGTTCGAAAAATCCAACGCCAACGCGATGCCAATCGATTCTTATTCGGCAGAAGCTCTAAAAGCTTTATGGTTCTTATATATCCGCACCTGGTACCAAGTATTTACTAGGTAGTACTGTCTTTGAGAATTGTTTTTCTGGTGAAATATTGGCCCCACAGAGAAACGAAAAAATTGAATGTCTCAGTTATGCGGCAATAGAGTCGAGGGTTTCTATAAGCGTGGTTTATCTCTAAAATGAGAAAGAGCAACTTATTGAACAAAAAAGAGCTAAAATCGCTTCATTCCAACTATGCGGAATATAACAGACTATTTAACCTTATAGCCGGTGATCCAAATAGAGGTACTTTTTTTTCAATAGCTTCTTTTTGACTGATCACGCGTGAGTCGTGTCAAGTTCTCATATTATTTTAGTTCACTATTGTTTGTTTGCATCTCATCAACGGAGTGGTCTCTTAGATCATATGTGCTGAAATGAGAATTGAAATCATGACATATACGGCGGATTGGTTCGTTTAACTCAAAATATGTTTTACAAAATTTCAGAAGTAAAAGTCTAAACTGCCTGACAGAACGAGCGGAAACGTTAAAATACATATCAGATAAGAGAGATAGACTGCAGACTGACCCATTCATGAGTTTTACAAAAAATATTATACCAAGCATTTTACGACTAGCGAGTGTAAAAAAGTGTTTCGCGCGCTTCGCTCAACTTATGGTCAATATCGGCTTAATGAGCATATAAATAGTACAACACCACCTCCGTGAATAAACACGTCCAGTACGCAATGAAGAATATTTTCTTATTTAGCAGCCGTAGCTGAGAGCTGAAGGCCGTGCAGAATCGATTCAGGGCCGTTTGCAGCAACTCGGACTGGCATATAGAATGACTCTGTTCATTTTACGTCGAGATCTAAAATTGAAAGCGCACAAAATATAGCTTGTGCAAAAACTGAAGCTACTCGACCTTCCCAGTCGACATCGCCGCACTCTATGTTCTCTTGAAAAGTTCTAAGAAGATCCAGCTACCAAATTTTGTTCAGCGATGAGATCCGTTTCTGGCTCAATGGGTATGTAAACAACCAAAATTGCCGCATTTGGGACAAAAAGCACCCTGAAGAGCTTCAAGAGCTGTCATTTCATCTAAAAGAAACAATGGTTTAGTGTTTTGTACCTTCAGACAAGGCGACTCTCTTTGGTGTGATTTCTTCAACATACTTCTGGAGAAAATATTTCGAGCTGCAGAACTAAACCGGGAAGGTACAATCTTTTATAACAGTGTACAGCTGCTGGATATTGATATCATTGGCCTTAACAACCGGGCAACGTCCGGTGTGTTTTACGTGGGTACCTGCTGACGACAGCCTTACTTCGCGGCGCTCAAAAGCACAGCGGATCAAATCGTTGCGTTGAACAGCGCCCTGAGAATGCTAAGCATTTTGAACTAAAGCTACGCGGTTGCAATGCAACTCCAAATTCAACTGCCAAAGTCAGTTCTTCCCGCATTTGGGTTTCAACCACAACCACCACGATACTCCCCGAGGGGCCAGTCTGCATGAGCATGTTGGAGTTACCTCCCAGGGCTCCTGCTCCCCGTGGTATCAGAATTAAGTCTCCGGACCTCGTAGCCGAAACTACCACCAGTTGAGCTTCCATACGGCTCTGAACTGGTGGCCAGGGGTTGGACGCCATACATACATCACGTACACGCACCACTCATTCAGAAACTAACCCTAATTTCCAGCTAACCGCCTTCGCCGCTTAAAAAATTCACGCACAAGCGACCCTAACTGTTCAGTATTCCGACTAGTGGAGATCACACCACTAATATCTAATCGTCCATCAGTCCAGCTAATCCCTATACCACTCAAATCCCCAATGTCTGAGTATATCGGGCACTCCGCAATTAAATACAACCAATTTTCTGACACCGCCCCACAACCGGGCAGTTAGTTCCCCTCCAGGGGAAGCAGAGGAATCGGGAAATCCCTCTTCGAGTCAAGCCTTGAAACAAAACATAATGCATGTCATCCGCTTTTTACAAGTCGAAATTCTCGAAAGAGTCATTAAAAATTGGACTTAAGGGATGTATCAACTTAAACATGGCCGCGGCCAACATTTGATAGAGACAATCTTCAAAAAATAAATGGCAAAAAATGTTCTTTTGAATGATAATAAATATTCCTTGTCAAATTTTAAGTTTCATTGTTTTTTCTATTTTTAAGTAAGGAACCTCGAAATAGATCAGCCTTTATAAAAGAGTACCGAACTCGGACTCAACACAGCGCTGACTTCATGAAAATTCAATATTTTACTAGTTGCCAAGACAAAGAGGATCCGTCTTTAAAATCTTAATTAGTGACTTTTACCTCAGCCCTCTTTACACTCAGAATAAAATAATAAATTAATTTCTTGTAAGTCAGCGATAAAAGCATACTAGTTTGCTACTAACATAGTATTACAAAATGTAGAACCAAATTTCGTAATTTAGCTGAAGTATTATCAATTATTTGGCTTATTGTTCGCTCGATTACTCGATTGGAAATTTCAAAAGGAAAACCAAAAGCAACATTGTATTTGATCAATGCAAATTTTATTTTGCAAAATCATCTGCAATTTAATCTCAACCCTTTTAAAACGAGAGCAACAAAGAGATTGTAGCAAGCCACCGACCCCGTCATTAAATGGCGGCGACGATCAAGAATTTGCCGCATTGCAAGGCAGACGAAATTCTGTTGAACCCACTGCTCCGGTTAATTTGATGTGCTGATCAGTGGAACGACGAGGAGACCATCGCACAAGTGATTCTAAAGTGGCGTAGCTTTTCCGTTCCAATTGCTCGAGACTGGCATTTAAAAGGAAAGGAAGGAAGATGAAGTATTCGGTTGCCTGCCGAAACATTTTGAAGATCACAACAACAATAAATGCTAGTTGGCGCTACCTGATTACATTCCCAACACATCGGTGTTGTATGAAGCAAACTTATTTTCAATTCGCTTTCCTACTTTCATTCCTTCGCCTTCCTCTTTTGTTGATCATCCACTCTATGCTTTTTGTACACGTTGTTGTAGTGCTTATTTTCGGATCGAATGTTGGCTAAACTTTTGTTCCGCTACAAGCTTTCATTTCGCACTCAATTCAATCCGTGAGGCCACACCTCGCTTCCTCGCACCTTCCTACCGCACACGCAAACACACATACACATGTCCCAGTGCAGACAAACAGCATCGTCGCCTCCACCCAACTACAACCTGTATTTTATGGCGCATTAACGATGTGAAGCCACAGCGACCACTGAGCGCCGCACATCAAAGGAGTGCGACGGCAGCGGCCGTGATTTTGCAACATCGACAGCAGATCGTCGAATGAACGATCAACAGCAACTTGCTTATTTGCATGCTCCTCGTTTAACGAAGCGACGCGGTGCGGCAAGTCGAAAACCTCCGTCGGGCAGTGGCAGCCAACAAAACATTACAATGAGGTAAAAGGTTCAAACTGCATTTCAGATGAATTTTGGGGGGCGAGAGTCTTTTCTCGATTGAGCAGTAGAGAGGATGGTCTGAGAAGACAAAAAAAGGAAAACCAGTAATCGAAAATAAAATCGAAATGAAATTGTAGACAAGGCTGCTGATGGGGAGTTGTTGTGCATCAACGAAGACATTCATAAATTCCTGGAATCATTCAATGGTTATGAATGAAACGAATTTCGTTTCAAAATGCTTCATAAAAATGCAATGTGATTGGTGGCGGCGGCAGAATTGCTTTGCGTGGCTAATGCATTTTTCGCATTTTTTCCTTATTTTTCCTCATGATTTCGTAATGTCCAAAACAATGCCTTCGGATTTTGTATTTGTTTGTCGTTGATTTGCACGAAATATTTCTTATACGACATTGACAAAATGTATTGAATTTGAGAGCAGCTCTATATGGACTATGGTCTATTATAAAGTATGTTGGCGAGGGCACTTAGCACTGCAGTAATTATTAAATTTATTTTCTTACTACAAATGAACTTTCCTAACAGCTTTTTAGTTTTGCGGTGACCGAAGATAAAGAAGTACGCTGGTAATGTTTGGAGCCCCTAAAACAGGTGTGTTGAAAGCGAGCGCTTGGTTAATGTGAGAACAGAATTTTCAGGATCGCGTTAGCTTTGATCCGCTAAACCTAACCTGCTCCCAACTCATATCTCTCGCACGGAACCACCGGATTAAGGGGGTATTCTACAGTAAACGAGTAATTTTGAAAAATTCTATTTTTTTCCTATATTTAAAGATTAAACTTTCAAAAATATGACCTATATGAAGAATTTTTCAAAATTCGACTTATTTTCGGATATACAGCCAATTTTGTGAGGTGGCGTCCGTGTTCACTAGAATTGTCTCCTAAACTTTAAATGCGTTTTTCTCGAAACTACTTTTTTCCAAACGGTACCGGCATTATCTCAAGTTCTATCTAACCGATTTACTTGAAATTTTGTGTGAACCTTTTTTATATAATCCTTTATCGTTCCTAGAGGCATCGTGTTAAAATTTTTGTTTTTAATAGTTAAAAAAAAATCAGGAATTTCAAAAAAAAAGCGTAAAAAATTATTTTTATTTTCAGGCAGTCGCCATTTTCAAAAAAAAAAAAAAAAAAAAAAAAAAAAAAAAATCGTGTTCCCGGACTATAACAGCATCCTTACTGATTAAGAATTTCTTTTGATTTTTTTTCTTCAGGCCACCAAGAGAGTCACCACCTGTCTCTCCCCTCCCCTCTAATTATTTTAATTTTTAATATTTTTTTGTAAATTTTTTTTCTGTGTTCTTAAGATATCAATAAAAACACCATAAAAAATATGGATGGTAAAAATATTTTTGTTTTTTTTTAAATAAAATTCAAAAAACTGCCCAAATTTTGATTTCTAGAGTAGAATACCCCCTTAAGTATTACTTGATGGGTCAGAGAAAAGCTTTAAGTCTGATCTATCATACGGATTGACTGATGCCTAATACTTGTACTCGTATAAGTACTGTATATAGATTATTATAATTAGAGCTGACGCTTCGCTGATAGTTTTCTATTTACCAGAGGACTGACACATGAGCGGTGCTGTCGAATTTTCCACCGAGAACCTACCGCCATGCACTTTTAACATACCGTCGTACTTTAAGTTCTATAATAGAGAGCCTAACACCGAGCCTTTTAGTACTCCATTCGAGACAGTGTAGCTCTGAGTGCCCTCATCCGTGTTGAATAACAATCTCCTATTTTAAAACTAACTCATTTTAATATTTATCAGATAATGAAGAGTGTTTCGTATAGAGGTTATATATATTTTTCCATCTTTTACCACTTACTGCACATTTTGCAGTATAAAGTTCGTCAAAACTGGACCGCTTTTTTTTTAAAGCCTCTCTTATAATCCGCCGATTTTTTCCGCGGGTCGGGAAATACCTCTTCTATTATGCATGCGGTGTACATGTTGACGAACAAGCTGTGTCTTAGAATGATAGGTTATTTTAATGCTGTATTTGGTATACCATACATTCCAAGCACCTTGGTGTTTTTGATTTTTCTCGCAATAGTCAATATTTCATCTTCCGTGCCTAATTGGGGTGACTCTACAGTTTCGTATACCTAAGCATAGGAAATTGTGCTGCGGCGACTTATTTTTGAACTTCGACATATATATTTTGTAAGCAGTACCCCAGGGATCCATGTTTGTCTCTTCACAAAGTTTTTCAAAGCAGAAACTTTTGCTAAGATCAATGACTGTTTGCAGGAGATTTTTTTGGCCTTAAAAGTTTCTCTGAGGCGACCTTCGTTCTAACCATCCTGCTTACCCTATAGGCGACATCTAGCTGAGTGGTAGAGTTTCCTCAGTGTGACGATTTCTTCGTTCAACCAGAAATGGACTTTCGCTTAAGGTATTTCGTTATACGCCACATGCTGCAACTAGTTCTCTCTGCACCGGGGATACTTAGTGGAGGACGCCTTCACCTGGTGCCTTTGTTGCATTTCAGACGCTCTCCCAAACGTCCCTATCTAACTTCTTTTGTTTCCATCTTCGTTTTGGTGAGATGTTTCGGCTGAGGGTTTCCGTTTCTTGGGAGAACAAAACTTCCACAATTATGGCCATGTGATCACTGTTAATATACAGATCCAACAGCTCTCATTTAATGTGCCTATTAAGTTTGTCCTTAACAAATATTAGGTATGGCATATTGTGGAACCTTTATTTCCCTTTGTTTGGATCAAAAATTCGCTCTTGTAAAACCGTTAAGATTTTTCTTTGAGCATGTGCGATAGTGAGTGACTTAGTATAATCATTAAAAAAAAATTTTTTGGTTTAGATTTTAACTAGATATGTTTTTTTTTTTACTAACATGAGTTTGATCAAGGTTTCTAATATTTACTGATCCTATTGTATAATGAAATTAATCCGGTCCTACTCCGATATTATTATATGACTTTTTTGACCTTTTGCAAACACTTTTGAAAGCAAACCATTTGCTGTCAACACCAAGTTTATTAGCTTACGATTATTTTCAGAATTTTGTGGAATGTTTTTCGGAGAAGGCACACGCCATTAAAATGACCTCACTAAAAATGAGATATTTTTACCCAATCAAAAATAATTATTGCGTTATATAGAAAAGAAAAAACTTCAAAACCGCAAGCATATTGGACTCACGCGTGTCTGACTTTGCATACCTTAGCATAGATACATGCTAAACTAACCTATTAGTAATGTAAACCAGGTCAATATTGGAATTGCGAATTAAGAATATACAGACACTGCGCTTGGAGAAAAATGCTCGGTATGTTAGAACACTTCTTCGTTGTATGTCACTTATGTTAGAAACCACGCATGGCTGTCTGTGTTTAGTATGTGTTCGTATGTGCAGTAGGTATGTCTTTACAAAACACCCATCGAAATCGAGTCATCGAATCAGCAAGTATAATTCGTTGGAACCGACGCACAAAGCCAGCTAGTATTTGAATAATTTAATCCCACAACTTCATTGTTTTTGCAAAAAAGTTGTTTGACTTTAGTGTCTTCGTTTTTAGATTATGTTTCATAGAATTGCGCATTGACATAGTTTATTGCTTTAGAACATGAAAGCGACGATGTTTTGACTTTTAAATTGACCACTCAGTCTGGTCGTGAATGGTGCTTTTATTCACCACAAATGGGGCCGAATTCAATTTTAACTTCTTGATATTATTCGCAAAATGAAGAGAATAGTGAAGAACACCCTCGGAGATTTAACATAGTGTAACTAATGATACGTTTATTGGAAAAAACTTTCAAAAACCCTAATAATAATAATATACTCAACCGCTATTAAAGTTCTACAGAAAGATATGTTGAAGAAGGTAAACAGTACCCACCTAACATATCCGATATTCTCACCGACTATGAGATACTTTAAAGACTTGAAACCAAGCTCGGACAAAAGCATATGGATCGTACAGGAAGTAAAATTAAACGAAAAAACTCGAAAAAAGGTCGTTTAAGTACTTGACTTGAGCTGGAACCCATTTTCAATGTTTTGGTGTCAAAAAAAATTACGACTTTAAAAGCCTGAACCAACTCAATAATTTAGACGATGCAGAACTTAAAGGGAATTCAAAAAACAAACCGCATATTTATCTTTCAAGTGGAAAGTGGTCTAATATCACTGAGACTTATATTGAATTGGTGCAATAATTTAACTTTTAAGATCTGACTGACAAATTCCAAACTCTCAACCAAAATTATATGTGTGTATGGCATTGTCGAAAACATCCGTGGAGGCATTATCTGCCGCTCAGAAGCATTAACAACTTTCTTGACACCTGACTGAACTCGACGGTTAACGTCAAACTACCAGTCGTTACATAAAAAAAAGCTATCTCGAGAAACTAGACTAATCTTGAGAAAATATAGCTTGGAATATTGTAGCATGCTAAAACTCTAACTATCCAGTCCTCATGCAAAATAACTTAACATACGTTCCGTTACTCTTTTCCTCTAGTCCAATTACGTCGAAACATGTCGATAATAATTTACTTACCTGCACCCCATTTTTTTTTTTTGTTTTTTTTTTTTTTTTGTTGGAGGGGGAATCTTCTAAAGATACTGCCAGGGTGAGGCTGGTAGCATGCACGATTCATATTGTTCGCTAGAGTACACCTTTTTCGGGACCACGCCCAGCCAGTGTTTGATCACTATGCTGGACTTGCGAAACAGTATGCCTACGTACTAAACCCTTAACTCCGGCTGCTATAGCTTATGTTCGGACCTGCGGGACCGCCGTTAAGCACTGCTTCGCAGGACCAAGCTGGACGATAATTGCCTCTTCACGACCTACCTCCAGGGTTATTCATGCGGTCTTATGCTTCTGCGCTGCCACTCCTTCATTCTGAGTTCTCGGAGCGCTATTGCACTCCACTCTTTCATTTTAGCCCACACCAGTTGTGATCGCAGCATGTGACTAACTACATACATATGTTGTCGGGCGTCATCCTTTCATCTGTTAGCTTTTCTATGGCCTCTCTCTCCACCTCGTGCAGGAGAAGAAGATGTGCTCTGCGTTTTCTGCGGCATTTCCACAGAAAGAACAGTGTGTTTCGTTATTATGGCCAAATTTGTGCAGGTATTCCCTGAAACAGCCATCGCCCGATAAGAACTGGGTTAAGTAGAAATCTGTCTCCCCATGTCGTCTGTCAATCCAGGCCGGTACATTCTTAATAAGCCTATATGTCCATCTTCCTTTATCTGCCGCATCCCATTGCTTTTGCCATTCCTCGAGACTTGTCTTCCTCTCGTTTTTGCGCTCGTCGGCCGTTAGGCGCCTATGCATGGCTTTTGTTTTACAGTAGACTCTACTTAACTCAGAGGTCATTATAACCGGTGGCATAAAACCAGATATGATAGCACTCGCCTCGTGCGACATTGTTCTAAACGCGCAGGCAACCCTAAGGGCGCATAGCCTGGACACAGATTTGGCCATATTGACACAGGTTTTTTGACGAAGGGCTGTCCCCCATATCGGATCTGCGTACATAAGCATTGATTGGCTAACTTTAGAGAGCAGAGCTCTTCTACTTTGACTTAGGCCACCAATGTTTTCCATGATTCTCGACAGGACCGCAGTCACTTTAGCCGCCTTACCACAAGCCTTTTCAATGTGCGCCTTGAAATTGAGCCTCGTATCGATCATAACACCAAGGTACCTCAGTGAATTTTGCGTTACAACGTAATATCCATCAATGTTCAGAGCCACCGTTTCTAGCTTTTTCCTGCTCGTGATGAGCATTGGCTCAGTTTTTTCACCTGCAAGCTGCAGCTTTGTACTCGTAAGCCAGTCTTAAATTTTCGCCACGGTCTCATTGCACATGTTTTGTATCTGCAAGAGTTCTCTACGATCGTTATGGCAATGTCGTCCGCATAGCCAATTATCTGTGCTTCTTTTGGCAGCGGTAATCGTAGCACCCCGTCGTACAGCACATTCCAAAGTAGTGGACCAAGTACGGAGCCTTGTGGTACTCTACCTGTCACCGCGTAGGTTTTTGTATCGGTATCATACAGCAGTAGTCTGTCTGACAAATAGCTGCTAATTGTCCTCAGAAGATACCCCGGGGTGTTTCTTGCCTCTAATGCTCTCAGTATATGTGGCCAGTACGCCGAGTTGAAAGCGTTTTTCACGTCCAGCGTAACAACTGCGCAGTATTTTTTATCTCCATACATCCACCTGGTGCCCTCTATGCTTTTGGCCGCAATGTTCGTCACTTTTCCAACTGCATCTAAGGTGGACCGATGTCTTCTGAATCCAAATTGGTTTTCAGATAACCCAGGAGACTCTTCTTCTAGGTGGCGTTCTAGGCGTGTGCAAATTAGTCTTTCCAGTATTTTGGCCATCGTGACGATCATGCAGAGTGGGCGATACGCACTCGGCTCTCCCGCCGGTTTGTTTGGCTTTTGGAGGAGAACCAGCCGCTGTTTCTTCCAAACTTTCGGGAAAACCCCTTCAATCCCATAAACAGGGGATAGGAACAACATAAGCAGACAGATACTAAATTTATGTATCGCTATTAATATTTTTTTAGTTAGAGTAACACAAGGGTAAGATTTTGCACAGAAGTCCGATAGCTATTAAAGAGTTAAAGAAACGTATTCGTGAGGAAATGCACAAAATTCATAACGAATAACCAAACCCTGTTCGAGGGAAAGTAAAAATTCAACCGTCATCGGAATCTCTTAGCGGTAGGTACAGGAAACGAGCTGTTTCGGCGGTGTCGTACCAGAATTAGAGGGTGTTAAGTGAGTGAGTTTAATGCTGAACGCAAAGTGGTGTTAACCAGAGAACGTAATATGGTTTCAACTTCAATTTGAAACCTACCTCTACGACGCCTGTTAAGTCCATATTGAAAGTGCGAGGCGAGGAGCAAAACATAGCAGAAGAGCACTTCTCGCCAAGATTAGCCCATCAATTTTGATGTACAAGGTGCGTTCCAAATTAAACAGCACGTACAAAAAAACAGAAAAAATGGTTTTTTTCGGCAAAATCAATTATTTTATTCCAAATAGTCTCCTTCTGCTTCAATACAGTTTTTTGCTCAGTCCAAAAGCATGTCGAACGAGAGTTTTGGCTCGTTGGCCGGTATGGCCTTTTGAATGGCCTCTACGCCTGCATAAACGCTTTCCTTTCATGGTCAAATGCATTTTTCCGAAAGGGAAGAAATCGCACGGTGCCATATCAGGTGCGTATGGGGAGTGGTTATTGGTTAAAATGTGATTTTTGGTCAAATAATCAGTCACAAGCGTCGATCTATGCGTTGGATTCTGAACAATTTTTGGTCGTCAGTCAATTTATGCGGAACAAATCGCGCACACATCTTCCGTAAGCCCAAATGATCGGTGAAAATGCAATAACTCGTTGTTTTGGAGGCGTTCAATTCCTTTTCCAATGATGATTTCGGCTGATTTTTGATGAATTCACGCACAGTTTCGATGGAATTTCGGGTAATCACGGATTTTAATTGGCTCACATGCTGATCGTCATTTATGTCCTCACGACCGCTTTGAAAACGTTGAAACCACTCGTGCTTTCTATTCCGGGATAGGCAATCATCGCCATAAATTTGTTTTATCAATTGAAACGTTTCGGTAAAAGTTTTACCAAATTTAAAACAAAATTTTTTGTTGGCTCCCTGTTCGAAGCTCATTTTCGCACCCAAAACACAAACATACTGACACTTAAAACGCAATAACTTCACTTCCAATCAATGAAATGTCATGAAATTCTCACTGGACAATTGATGAAGATAGCAGATTCTAACGCACTAGTCGACATATAGATGGCGCCACCATTGGGCGCCTGTTTACTTTGGAACGCACCTTGTACATATGCCGCATGTATGGGGGCCAGCTTTAATGCCAAAACATAAGCATCATGTCTGGTTGATGGGTGAGTTGCGGAAATTAAAAAAATGGAGCATTTCCAAGTATTTATGTATGTGTTAAAAAAAGCTGAAGACGCCCTAAATTGTGCCTAAATGTGTATTTCACAGACAAGAGACAAAAACACACCCATAAAAATCTATTTGAAATATTTAAAGGATCTCATGAAGACTGAAAAAGTTGCGAAAAACCCAAACCATGCTCGGGGCGTTTACAGTATCCCTTCATTTACATATTTGGACCACTTTTAATTCAAATTCAATTATTGGAACAGGGAGTTCAGTAACTTTAATTCGCACGAAAAAGAGGTGAACAGTACGCATAAAAGTACAGCTGTTAAAGGGCTAAAAATTTGCATGTTCTCCAGTAACTGCAGTAAATATTTCTCATTCAAATACAAAATTAATTGTCATACATATTAACGCCTGACCAAGTAATGGAAGGTAATGCAAATACAGAGAGTACCTGCATAAATACAGTCATTAAGGTGGAGTAACTTATTCCTTCAGTGGTAACAGCAGCGAAAATGCAGGGCATGTTTTTCTACTGCCCGAACTTCATAATACCCCCCTCGTAGAAGCCCTCCTCCTTATTTGCGAAGAACTCGGACAGACACTTTTCACAATCCTCTTTTGAGTTCAACTTTACATCAACAAGGGCGTTCGCCATGGACAGGAACAGATGGTAATTACTTGGCGCTATGTCCGGGTTATATGGTGGATGCGATAAAACCTCCCATCAGAGCTCCCGTAGCTTCTGACAAGTCATCAACGAAATGTGTGGTCTGGTGTTGTACTGGTGGAACACTACTCCCTTCCTATTGGTCAATTCTGGATGCTTCTAGTCGATCGCCAGCTTCAAGCGGTCCAGCTGTTCGCATTAGATGGTAGAATTAAGCGTCTGGCCATATGGGAGCAGCTCACCAAATACACAGCAAAACCTTCCTGGCCGTCAATCCCGGCTTGGCCACTGTTTGCGCTCGATATTGTCGTATGTGATCCATTTTTCGTCGCCAGTCACTATCCACTTCAAAAATGGGTCGAGTTCGTTCCGTTTCAGCAGCATATCGCAAGCGTTTATTCGGTCCAAAAGGATTTTTTGCGATAAATCATGCGGCACCCAAACATCAAGCTTTTTTGTGTATCCAGCCTTCTGCAGATGATTTAATATGGTTTGGTGACTAACTTTCATCTTCTGGGCGATATCACGAGATGGCACATACTGCCATAATGTTTTCAAATGAGTTGATCGGTAATCGTCGTCACAGGTCTTAAACCGGCTGGCTTATCCATGGTGTCGTTTTTACCCGTTCTGCCTTTAACGAAGTAAAACTTTAAAATCGCGCGAATTTTGGCGTTAGTGAGCTCCACGTTTACACGTCTATAACTGTTGAACGCAATATCCAAACTAATTATGCATAGCGTCGTTTTGTAAGTTATGTCAAGACTTTTCAAATATGTATAGTACCGCTAAATACGAGCTCTATAGCGTCTTATACTTAGCTGCGAAATTCAAAAGAGAAAAAGGAAGGGAGATATTTAACAACCTAATGCAAGAGTGGCGGAACCTGGAGTCGGAAGCGGGAAGCCGAATAACAGATAATATAATGCCATATTAGCTGCAATTAAGGCAAGTATGGTACACCATGGTACAACAAATAAGCATTGAAACAAGAGTCATAATTATCGAGTAAATGACATGAGCCAATAGGCTAAGCTACCTCTGCGGAGTAATGGCGGAGTTAAGGAATTAGTGCGTAGATTTTGGAAGTCTAATATAGTGAAGTAATAGTGTTTGGCATAGTCCCGAATGAGAGCAATAAGAAAAGTGCTTACAGTATGCTATCAAGTATCGGAACCACTGTGAGCAAAAAATAGTAAGACTTTTTAATTAAAATTTCGCGCGAAAGCCTATTCGTCGAAATATTTTTTTTCTAGATTGGCATGACTGTCAGTGACTTCTGTGCCAAAAGTCACATGAAAATAATCATTAGTGTTTAGTATACGCTTGTCTTTTTGAAGTACATGAAGCGCATTCGGCGACCTTTACGATGAGTGAAATTATTCAAACGGAAGCAAATTTCTGGTGCCGCAACGTTCAGAATGTTAGTAAAAGCCTTCGGTGATTACAACCTGTCACGAGCAAGTATTTTGGTTTAATAAAAATTATTCGAAGTGGGTCGAGAACGCGTTGGCGATGA
>CM050325.1:95218939-95256935 GCA_027475135.1 Bactrocera correcta
ATCGATTTTAAATAAAATAAAATTTATTGAAATTTCTGACATGTGTAAGGCAAATAACTGGAACGGCAGCCAACTCAGCTGTTTCTTTTATATATTTCTTTGGAGGTACCAAAGGCGTAGTGTTAGTATAAACAATTTGTAGTATATACTAAAAGTATTAGGGTGGGAAAAAAAAAATATCGAAATATTGAGTAATCGAAAGAGTTTTTTTTGTACTTCTAATCACACTTCAACTTATTTTTTTATATTTGTAACAATAAATAAATAAACGAATATGAATCATTTTGGTCGATCACTTTTTGCTAGTTGGTAGAGAGTTATGCATTTTTCTATCAGATAATAACAAAAAGATTAGAGAACCGGTTAGGTTTTTCTGACCCACCCTAATATGAATGCAGTTGTTGCCTGTACAGCTGTATACAACTATAGTATTTATTATTCACGTGAAAGTCAAGCCGCAGAACAACGTCAATGAGACAACAACCGCCACCGCAGCAATGTAATATATTAAACTTATTGCACAATATAATAGATAAGTAATTGTTTTTTATATGGAGAAGCGGATATTTCCAATGAAAATATGCACGACGCTGCGCTAATACGCAAAAAAAACAACAATAAACACCTCTACTTACATTCATAGATGTCTCTATATGTTGGTATGTATACAAATTTCCGATTAAAACAGTTAATTACACTGAATTTTTCACAAATTCACAAATATATAAACATTCAATTCGGCACACACGAACTACAACAACGCGATTTGTTACGGAAATTATTATTTTTTCTTTGACGCGCGTCTAAGTTCCCCAGTAAACAAGAACAACGACGATAAAATACTACAAAATACTTTCGACTAGCAGCAACCGCTTAGGCGTTAAGATTAGCCAATGTTTTTGGGGAGTAATCAATGTACTAAACGTGAAATTATCATTTTGCAAATGCTCACAAAACAATCGAAAACTTCGAACAAAAACAAATTTCTACTGTGCTGCGTTTTACTTTCACAACGTATTACTCTCCGCGTCCGACACAAATGTCAACAAAGCGAAAGAGACAATAAACTATAGCGCAAACTAAGCTGCCTTCGACTTGAATCGCGTACACGAGACTGACTGCCAGCCGCGCTGAGTGATCGCTGAGTTATTGTCAAATTGTGCAGCGGTTCAAGACAAAGCCAGTTATTTACGAACCTCGCTACGAGAGTGAGATATTGTATTAAAAATAAAGCAAAAAAACTTAATTCAAATCTCATATCGTAAACGCCGTACGATAGCGCGCTACGTGGATGCCAGCAATGCGATTACGAAGCTCGATTAAGAACCGGCTAGTCATGTTTATCAGCTCGCATGTGCTCTCAACCGACTACGCCGCCGGCAGTGCGTCCAAACACCTGTGTGGTTGATACATACATTTACTATTAAACGCGTTTGTGCTCTCTGTTGCTTGCTTGCTCTGAGCTTATCAGCTCATTTAAATGCTATGCAGCAAACTCTCAGTTTACTAAATCATCGCTCGTGCTTGGGAGGTGCTTTGTTTATAATTTCTATATAAGAGTTAAATCTTATAAACATATATGTGTACATATGTAAATAAATATATATGTTAACAAAATATATATACGATATCATTTATATATGCATGTCTCGTGCTGCTAAGCTTAAAGCTTGAGTTGTACATTATAGTGCTTAAAGTATATAATGAAGAGGTAAACAATTCTGTATAATAATGGAATTATTATAGCTGATCGGTGATTAGCTTGACTTTCATGTACTGAGGTATTGCATTGAGTTCGACTTTCATTTAAAAGAAAAGTTAAAATTATAAAAGAGTTACCTTTTTCAAGTCTTTCGAGTCTCTGCATAAAATCTATAAGCCATGGAAATCTAAAAGTCAGGAAAACAACTTAAGGGGGCATTCTAGTCTAGAGATTTAGAAGGATCGATTTTTTTTTTTATATATTTTCAAAGTTTAACTATTCAAAAATAAGTGTACAAGAGGATTTTTCAAAATTCAAATTATTTTCGGAGATATAGGCATTTTTCTGACCCGGCATCCAAACTTGTTCGGCCGGAACGCGAAACTTTAAACGCGTTTTTCTCAAAACTGACTTTTTCGGAACGATGACCACGATTTCTCAGGTTCTACTGGACCGATTTACTTGAAATTTTTATAGAGTTTTCTTTATAGGCTTGGCTATGGTTGGAACTCGCCCCCTCCCAAAATTTTTATTTTTATTATTTTTAAAAAATTCGAAATAGTCAGAAAAAGTGATCAAAAAAATTTTTTTCAGGCAGTCGCCATTTTGTGAAAAAAATGTTTCCTACTTTTCTGTAGTTCCGACCATTGCGACATTATTTTAGATTAATAATCTTTTTTTTTTTTTTTTTATTTAAGATAATTAAGAGAGCTGAAATCATGGGCATGGTCATATGGAAATTTTTAGAGACTTCTCACTTCGTCAGCTCATAATTTTTGAAATTTTAACTTTTTTTGTTTTTAATTTTTTCTGTACTCTTCAAAAATTAATAAAAAAATGGATAGTAAAAATATTAATTGCCTTTTTTACGAAACTTTAAAAATTACCTGAAATTCATACTTCTAGACAAGAATAGCCCCTTTAGGTTCCAAGCAATACTAAATCCAATACATAAAACGAAAAGTATGAAAAAGAATGTTTTCAAAATAAGGAAATACCATAAGAAATTTTTAAAAGTCGTTGAAAATCAGCTTAACCTGTTTTCTTCTCACACTCGTGCTAACCTAGCGGCTGTAATGAGTCTCTGTATAGATCAGTGTAGAAGCCTTTAATTTTAGATTAAAGCCATTGGAAATGAAATTGAATTTTTAAGGGTTAAAAACGGTTAACATTACAAGTCCTACAGGAAAAAGTCATTTGGCGAAGTTGTAGCTAATGAAAAGATCTGCAACTTTTGTATAAACAACTTTTTTATATAACCTCAAAATTCATGTAAAAATATCAAGTATTCAAGTTTCTATTACATTAAAATAAAAGCCTTTACGAAAGTTGGCGTCAATTAAGCTTTTTATGCCTTATTATAATATACATACATATACTATTTAGATAAAAACCAAGCAGAAAACCTTAGGTCGACCAAAAAACGAAAAACTTAATTTTCTGCAAAAAATTCTCCCGTTAATTTATCAGATTTTTTTTAAAGTCAGGAGGCATAATATTTGTTGAAATCTCTAATTTCTAACGAGATAAAATATATATAAACTGACTAAATAATACCTCACTAATGGTCCAATAACTTTATAGAAAACTTGAAAATCTCTAGAAGGAAATGAGGAGGAAATAAGGAAGAAAATATTTATCTGACAGACTATTGGAAAATTTTCATAAGAATAAAAATTTTAACTACTAAATATTCTGTCTCATTTACTACAAAATAATGTAATTAATTAATTACCGAATTAGTACTTAATTGAATTAAAAAATTTATGTGATATTCAGCATGCAATTTGATGAAGTGTCTTCGATGGAAGGAGAAGACCACCCATTCAGTGGAAAACCCAAATTTCAGAAAAAAGGGTTGCAAATCTGACTTAATAGTCTCAGATAATGGTCTGATGTTATGCTATGGCAGATTTTGTCTTTATTTTCGCTTTCATTGTTAGGTAAATATTGGGGGACAGTTCTGCAAAATTACGAACTCATAAAACAAATATATCTGAATTATCGGTTTCATTAGAGATACTATATCATATAATCTTCCAATGTAGGCGTTTCCAACAAATGACTAATGCAGCTACATATAAAATTTCATTCGGATATCTCAAAACTTGACAAAGAAATTGTTATAATCTCTAAAAGATAGACTTTGCCTTAAAATCGCTGACTCAAAACCAGCCAGACCCTTATTCTCTTAAACAAAGCTGTTCAGAATGTACCGTACAATATTTCCCTTAAACCGAATTTTTTGGTTTTTTGGTTCTTTGGCTCCTGGTAAATCAACCCACTCTAGTAATGATTGTCAAGTTACATCCTGACTATACCAGTTTGGATACCTGGTCATAGCGAATTCGCTGAAAGCTGCAAAGTTGATGAGCTGAAAGTGGACATCGTTAACCCATTGTCAACAGACTGGTTCTGAGGTTCGCTAGCTTCTGGCAGTGGATCTCTGCGACAGCGATATATTTCTGATTTTAAGAGGAACTTAAAAGAGCCTTCGAATTACAGACTTCATATTATCGCTACGATAGGAGTTCCTATTGAACACTGTCAAATATGTACCTACGAGGTGAGGCTAAAGATTTTGAATGCCCCAAATTATTAAAGCTCTATGGAGTAAGGTGAGCTACAATCATTAAGACCCCTTTTTCCCACTGCTCAACTTTTACTAGGGTAAGTTAAAGCATCTTGGTAACCATAGTTGCTATAAAATTGTCAGATTGCCTAGAATTGATATTGGCGGCCTTAAAAAATTATTTATTGGATTTGTGCCGGAATCAAAACGATTTGTCGATACACAAAGGTTTTATAAACACAGCGAACCGGCATTTCTACTTGTGCAAGTGAGATCACTGATGACTTTACGAAAATTAATCTGATTACTTAACCTAGCTGAACGTGTGAAATTTGTTTGATGAATGAAAGCTTTATAAATTTGTATAATTTTGCTCTTCCTTAAATAAACCACATTTCGCTACGGGGTTTTGTAAGAAGATAAAATACGTTTTGGCACATTGTGGAAAGAACTTGAAGCTGCACTCAAAAGCCACTGCTACACTGTAGTAAGGATCTAACCTAATGCCTGTTAAAGTTCCCATAGCTTCAGTGCAGCTGAACTAAACATTTTTATTTGTTTTATTTTCAATTTTAGCATAAAAACATTTACTGTTCTTATCGCATTGCCGAATGTATTATCTGCAATAGTTTTATCAGACATCAAATAATATTTTAAAATAGCATAATGTTAGCCTCGAGTGCAAATTGAATTGAATGAGTGTCAATAATAAACCACGTGCGTAATAGAACTCGAAATCTTGTGTTATGATTAGGCAAATTTTTGTTCTTTCATTTGTCAGGTATTCGATAGTGGTGCGTGTGCTGTTAGATAAGAGTCATTTGATACCCGATCAGTCTACTGCCGTGCGTACTGCTGCTTGAGTCAGACAAGAAAAGAGTAAAAACCACTAAAACAATATTTACCACTCTAACAAGAAACAAGAAAAATAATTAGCAAGTAAGGCAGGGCTTACCTCGGAAGCAGTCGAACAGTTAAAATGCTAAATATTAAGGGTTACTGAATTTGTGACAGATGACTTCCATATTCTATAATAAAAATTTTTGGAATGACTTTAATATTTGCTTCAAGACATGTTCCGTTTTAATTGCGCTGACATTTCACCTATTTTATAGGTACCGCTTTATATACGACCGCTTTAGGGCACCAAACCTTCAGCATTCCGGAAATCATACAATTTTCAATTTGTGGGCGTCTTAATGGTTTTATTTTATCTACAACACCAATCCCTTCAGAGCGCCGGAAACTCTATGAGAAGCTACGCCAATGTTCCCAAAATGTTATTGAAGCAATCAGCTGAACGGCCTGGTGGACAGACGAGTACATACACTGCGCGCAATCAAATTTTTTCGTCATACTGATAATCTTAATAAATATATACATATTTAACCATACAGTCTGGAATGCGTAACCCAACTATTATCTGACCAAGAACTGTCTACTTCGCAGCATTGTTCTGAATTATTTCAGCAATGAGTTCAATCATTTTACCCTAATCAACATGTTGCGAGAGCATTAACATTGATACTTTGTCGGCGAATCTAACAATTTCTTACAAAAGAAGAAATACATATTTCTTTTATCAACGAATTTTATAAGCAGAGGTAGTTACCTTCCTCATTTTTGATCTAAAAATAAACTGGCGTTACTTCCAGAAAACAGAACTTTAGTAGTTAAATTGATTATTTTTTTAGGCTACAAATGTGCTACAAATCGCTGAATCAGCCGACACTTCTGCAATTTCACGTTCGATATTCGTACGAAGTTCATTAATCATCGCTGGTTTGTTGGCATAGACCATAGGCTTAACGTAGCGTCACAGGAAATAGTCTAACGGCGTCAAATCGACTGAGGCGACCAATGGACTGGACCATTTCGTGAGAAAACACGTTCACCAAACTTGGTTTTCAATAAATCGATTGTGACAATAAATCGATCTGTGTGGCTTGTGGCACCGTCCTGTTAAAAACGCATATTGTCGAAGTCCATAGCATTCAATTCGGGCCAACAATATTCGATTATCATTGAGCGGTAGCAATTCCCATTCTCAGTCACTTGCCAGTCTTGATCATCACAGAAAAGCACGGTCCACAAACCAAACAAAACCTGAAGATGATTTTTGATGAAAATTCGAATTATTCAAGTTGTAGTTCAGCTCAATTCACGAACACACGACGATTCTGGTGGTCAAGCGGCTTCAGTTCTTGCGTGAATTTGATCTTTTAAGGATGTAGGATCAAGATCTTTTCGCAAAATTCGCCACAGAGATGCTCAACGCTTGAGAATGACGAGTAAGAGACTGATTTGGATCTTCCTCAACTGATGCAGCAGCAATATTCTAATGTGCCTGTGGATTCAATCTGACAGAATGGTTATGACGACCTTACATTTGACGTGGCGCTCTTAAATTTGAGGTACCCGATTCCGCATTTCGGTAGTGAATTTCAATAATTTCAATTCGTGGTTGCATCGTATATCTTTCATGATGAAATTGTAAACCTTACTGAAGAGAAATGTCGAAAGAGCAGGAAACAGTTTGCTATACCAAACGACCTACTTTTGCAGCGACCCTATTGGAAAATGCGTTATTTGAGAAAAATATATCGTGTCATATATTTGTGGTAAATTTAATTCCCTACGAAATTGTCAATTCAGAAGTTATTAAAGTTATGGTAAAAATTTTTTGTTAGCCAGTTCAACAATTATAGGAAAACAGTTATAATTTGCTTTGGATTTAAAATACTGTTTCGACCAAGTTCTTTTGCGTAAATTATCACTACGTCAGATCTGAAGTTTGACTCTCAGTTGGGAGAATGAATATGGGAGAAAGAGTGAGAGGAGAGAGAGAAAGAGAGAGAGAGAGGTAGAGAGATGAAAAGATAAGCACTTTAATTAATAAAAAATAAGAGAGAGATCATGAAACTGTTAAAGCTGTTGACTTCACAGAATAAAGTTCTTGAAAAGAGGAGTTAGAGGTTTGAGGAAGTTTTCTACAGCGCCTGAAATTTTATTTACCTTAGAGAGTTACCGCTAAATCTTAATAATAATAAAAATTTGTGATATAAAGATTTTTGTGATGATCTACGTCTGAGGCACTGAATAGATGCTCAACCGGACTAAACATTTTTCCACCGTTTTATGTATGTAATGCATATCAAAACAACAAAAAGTTAACTTCGGCTGCACCGAAGTTATACTAACCTTCACTGATGCCTTGTCTATAGATCAATTTGTATAACAGTTCGTTCAGATATTTTTCGGCAGAGAATGTAGTCTTGTCTTAAATAATAATAGACTTATGACAAATGTCATGAAGATATCTTTTCAAATAAAAAGGTTTTCCATACGAGAACTTGTTTTAAACTGGTTAGATTGTATACAACTATGTATATGCTATAAAGGTCTCATATCAGTGGTTCTGGCAAATGAGCTGCTTTGAGGAAAAAAGACGGATATGCGAAATATCAGTTGGAAATCTTAAAAACTAGCCAAAAGTCGTGTAGCCAGAAAAACAGACAGACAGCTGGACTTAAAAAGATCGACTCAGCCCGTCCCCGATGATTCCGGTTGCTATTTGCTCCATGACTAACTTAATCTATCTTATACGTGGTATAATGTGCTCTAAAATGTCTTGCATATCAAACTCATCATACTTGCATACTCATTAATATCTAACCTACAAAGCCAAGGCGTTAATGATCACTATGAGCTCTTAATAACTACATACTAATTGAACTTACGCCATTTTCTTTGTTGTGTTCGCCGCCTGTGCGCTATGTCTTCATAATTCTCCTTTTAATTGTGACTACTTTTCGCTGCTTTGTTTTTTGTTATTGTTGTACTAGTGTCAGCAACATTACAACTTACACAATTTGCATGTGTTGTTTATTGTTTTTGCTGTTATTGGTGTCACAACGCGACATGCAGGAGTTAGTGTGTAATTATTTATGGTGTTCATTTGTTTTAGACTTACAACAGCAACAACAATAATAAAATAATGAACAATATACATGAACTGAACTGAGCGCAAGCGGTGTCAGAGGCGAGGTAAGTGCAAGAAAAATATGCGAGAGAAAATTTGCAAAACGTGTCATTTCCATGCCAAGCGCACAGCACTGACGCATTTGTTGTGTTGGCGAGGCGAAGGATACGGCGTCGGGCCTCAACGTCTTTTCTTTCTACCCATACTGCCTCTTATGTTCTTAATCTTGTGTATTTGTTTAAAAACAAATATAAATAGCAGCGCTCATATGCATATTTATACTGTCACATGTGAAGGCTTAAAAGTATAAATATGTGTGCCTTGCGTGTGTATGTGTGGGTTGGCACTTGCCGCAGTTGCAAAGGATAAAGGATATGTTCTATAGGTTCTGTGTGTGTTGGATGTAAATAAATGTATATTAACAAGCCCAGTAGAAATTATAGGTAGGTTGAAATAGAGCTAACTGTGCCAGATGAGACTCTGCGGTTAACTATCTAGTTTCGCTCCAAACAACGAGTATCGTTCTCGTGATCTTCGGTTGTTATAAATAATAATAAACAATTTCTCAATTTACCTACTTCTTCGAAGCTTAGAGATTGACTTGAGGTAATTATCTCGATTTTTTGAAACTAAATGTAGGCTTTTTGTGATAATAATAGTTTGTTTGATATTTTTTCTCTGATATTTTTATTTAAGAGGAGGATTCCTGAACATTATTTAATACAAAACTGTTTTCTACAAAAAAAGTGCCAAGTAATCGCTTCATACATGATACTAAGGACAAGTGAATAGAGCGCGAGAAAGTTCGAATGAAAGGGAGAGTGATAGTGAGCGGGAGATTAAGTGGAAACGGAAAAAGAGTGGTTTTAATACCTCTATCTCTCGAAGTTTCATAGCTGTCTAGACAGCCTACTCAATATTGAGATTATAAGAAAGTTAGGGTCTTAGCCGTACATTTCTGACGTATGATCTAACATCAGTTGTCTATTTCTGCAGACGAATTATTAACCGAACTTTATTAAACGAAACTTCTTGATTATTTTGTTTCCGCTAAAGGGTTTTTATATGGATTAATATTGCATCCAAAACGTTGAGTTTGAGATGACTAGGCAACGTATTTTAAAGTCACAAAGATTTTCGTTTGGTTAAGATATACTGAAGTATAACTTTACGTAACACAATTTGACTTAAAAATTAACTTACATTTATTTAACTTAAATTAGTTTAACTTGACCTAACTTAACTTAATATATCTTAATTAATCTTAAACTTAAACTTAACTTAAACTTAAGGTTAAACTTAAACTTAAACTTAAACTTAAACTTAAACATAAGCTTAAACTTAACCTTAAAATTAACCTTAAACTTTAACTTTAATTTTTTTTAGCTTAAACTCAAACTTAAAATTAAACTTAAACATAAACTTGGACCTAAACTTAAACTTAAATTTAGACTTAAACTTGAACTGAAACTTGAACTGGAACTTGAACTTGAACTTAAACTTAAACTTAAACTTAAACTTAAACTTAAACTTAAACTTAAACTTAAACTTAAACTTAAACTTAAACTTAAACTTAAATTTAAACTTAAACTTAAACTTAAACTTAAACTTAAACTTAAACTTAAACTTAAACTTAAACTTAAACTTAAACTTTAACTTAAACTTAAACTTAAACTTAAACTTAAACTTAAACTTAAACTTTAATTTAAAATTAAACTTAAACTTAAACGTAAAGTAAAATTTAAACTAAAACTTAAATTTGAACTTAAAATTAAACTCATAGTATAATAACATAGCTTAACGTAACCTAACGTAACTTAAAGTAGAATATAATAAACTATAAATAAGCGTAACTTAGCTTAAACTCATAATATAACAACACTTAACGTAATTCACAATAAACTTGAACTCATAGTACAGCATAACTTACTTTAACTTAACTTAACTTAACTTTACTTAACTTAACTTAACTTAACTTAACGTAACTTAATTTAAACTTATAGGACAACATAACTCACTATTACTTAAAGTAACTTAGCTGAAACTCATAGTACAGTATAACTTAACGTTACTTAACCTTAACTCATAGTACAACGTAACTTAACGTAACATGACTTAACTTAATAACTCAAATATAAAATTTTAGTAATGTATAGTATAACTTACTATAGCGTAACTGAACTTAACGTAAATTAACTTAACTTAACTTAGCAGAACTTAACTAAACTTAACTTAAATCGTCTCAAGTAAATTAAACCTAACATGATAAGCAAATGACATAACAAATAACAAAAACCAATATAGCATAAAAACATAATTAGGACATTTCCTGTAACATTTACGAAATCTGAGTTTGTCAGTGATTTTTTTCGATCAATTGATCGATATTTATATTTTTTGTTTATAAATAAATTTTTAACTAAAAAAAAAATATTTAACAAATTTAAGAGAAAACTACGCAAATTTTTGTTTTAATTAGCTGTGGTGTGACACAGCCCCTTATCCCATATATTTACTACTAATTACCAAATTCAAGACAACTAAACCTGCTCTACCTAGTAGACGCACGCATTTGTATGTAAGTCTGCAAAAAAGCGCTGCTGAAAAAATGCATAAAAATCGCTTCGTCTCCCAAGGCGACGCCCTCGCTTGTACTCGCCTATTTCCGTCTTGCTTTCCTTCCTTCAAGTTTTCAATCTGCAGTCAGTATGCGTAGCATACTTTCAGGCATATAATTTGTAAGAACAACATGTGCAAATACGAGCCAACATACAATCTTAAGCCCACACACACACACTCGAAAACACGCTGGGCGCATTTGCGCGCACGCAGTCTGAGCAATAAACGAGAAGTTTATACGAATAAATAATTTAAAGTAGAATAGAAAGGACGTCGTCTGCGTCGGCTTTGTCCTCGCTGCTCACTGTTTTGTGTACGCGCCACTACACCCCGGAGGAAACAAATTTACTGTGCCTACAAGCATGCACCTTTTATTTTTTGTTTTTGTATTTTATTTTTGCTTTTACACTTTTCGAGTTTCCTTGCAAAGACGCGGCAGCGTCAGCTGGCAACGGCCGAGCGACCCACTTCTGTTGGCACCTAGCGCTGGGCAGCAATGTGATTACCTCAAGACTGCGCTGAAGGCGTAGCAAGAAAATGCGATATGCGAAGACATAAAGAGCATATAATTGCCACGCGCTAAGGCGCTTGGAGAACTGGTGAGCGCTAAGCGACGCGCCAACGACATGAGAAATGCGCGCGACGCATGCAGCCGAGCGGTCAAACAGCGGGCTGGAAATGCACTGCACGGCTGTTTAGAAAACTTCGTGTGTATGTGTGTGTGTTTGTGTGTCGCATTGGCGATTCGATGCTACGCCGCATTGACATAGTAGGCAATGGCGTAGCACCGTCAAAAGTTTTGCACATAATGGCCTCGAAATTTGCCACAGAAACTTATAATCGTTACTTCCACGCTTGCCACGCACTTAACTTAACTTGGCTCGGCATCTATGCCACTTAGCTGGCCGCATATGGGAGGGTGTGTGTCTCTGTGTTTGCTTAGAAGCGATTGCGTAACGCGTACGTGTGTGCGCATCGACAGCATGTTGCAATGCCGCAAAGTAGGCAAGTGGAAATTACAGTGATAATTTACTAAAACGGTCGCGCGAAATTGAAAAACTTTTGCAAAATTTTAAATTCGCACACATCGCTGCGCGGCAAGCGAAGAGTGGCAATGAAAGGGGTGAGGAAATTAAATAAAATAATGCGAAATCAATATTGGCGCTTGCTAAGAACTGAAGAGATAGCGCGAAAGTCTTTACACGATAACGCGCCTAAAAGTATGCTAAGCCAAGTTACAAACCTCACGTTACGAATTCAAAAAAGGTGGTTATAAACCATGAGAGTATTATGGACATATTAATTTAAAAATATTTTAAATAAAAATTAAAATAATACTTTTCTCAGCACTTAGAAGCATAACTGTGAGCAAGACACCTAAAATTAGACTACGCTAGAAGCCGAAAATTATGTTATAAAAATAAATATTATCAAACAATTTCCCAGAAATAGTTGCTAGGTTGATATTTATAATCTTTTATAATGAACAGTTACATATTTGACCCAGCGTCTAAAACTATGCTATCCTTAAAAAATGTTATAGGGCCGTACTAGCCGAATTAGTAACTATATAAAAGCTATTACGTTGTTTATAATATAATTCAGAGCTTAAATTAAAAAAAAAAAATAGTTTGAGCGCCTAAAATCAGACTACGATAATCAAATTTGGTATACAATTTTGTGCAAAATAATTTTTATTATTTTATAAAATAGCTTAATAAAAGCTATTCAGTTGAAAACGTTTCTATTCTGCACTTAAAATCTTAAAATAAATCCAAACGCCTAAAATTAGACTAAAATTATACGGCTTCTATGATGTAGCTACAATAATTTTGTTATAATTAGTTAGAAACTATTACTTAGGCTAAAGCTATATTCTCGCTAACTCAAAACCCAAGGATGCGGTTAAGCGCCTAAAAGCATGCACTTCTTTAATAAAGAAACTTAATAATATACGGCAAAGAGAGACCTTTTTAATTTCATCAGAGCACAAGTTACAATATACAACCAGCAGACACCCACTAACCGCCTCGCGCCTATAAATATATCACACATTTTACAGCTTAAATGGAAAAAAGTCACCAGTAGTAATAATTAAAATTGTTAATTAACTTTTTTTCAGTTATTGGCTGCGCCCCGCTGACGTGTAAATTCGCCAAATTCCCTTAGAGCGTACACAGCGAACAACAAAAGCAATAAAAAGACACAGAAAACACTCTAGTTAGCACCCGAAGCGGCGGCAATAACCTGCGGAGCGAGTAAAATCGCCATTGCCGCGTGCAGACGGGCGGATGTCACACACACAAAGAGAGAAGAAGAAGAAAAAAGTTTTTGCTGAAAAACTTAATAGCGAATATAACAACAACAATGGCATACTTTTCAACCATGCATCACGTTTTCAATTAAAGGACACAACATGCCAGCTCACGAGCCGCTGCTGTGCAAAACACACACACACACACGCAGCTGTAGCGTGGCTAAAGTATGTGCAGTTATGTGATTACAAGCGCGCAGCGTTTTTGTGTGAATGTGTGCGCGCTTTTATTAAATCATCGATGTTGACACATAAATGCAACGGTTATCAGCAGGAAGAAGCGGCAGGGTCTGCTGGAAAAGTGCAGCAAAAAAGTATTGTTGTATATATAGAATGTACAATGTACATTGTACATGCATACAGTTGATAATATTTTTTTATAAAATAAATCGGTCAAAAATTCACAAATTTCGTACGTGTGCAAATAAGTTTATTTTTATATATATTTTATTTATATTAAAGACCTATGTAGCAATAATGCTCCTAATTTTCTATGCCTTTGAAGCTCGAAATCGAATCAACATACTAGTTTTAAGATTTCCAGTTTATGCACACTCTTAACTGTATTTTTTGTTACTAAGAAGGCCAGAAGTATCAGCATAAAATACTGTACACCATAGTTCCTCCGTTTTTCTACTTTTTCCGCTTTTTATACCCTGAGTAGGCAACCTTCGGTCTCTAAATACGCGATTTTAAATTTCGCCACCTCCTTTCCTAATCAAAGAGCTACTGATTTTACGGCACTGCCGATATCGGAGCAATTTCGAATATAGCTGCATTCAAACTGATCGCTCAAACTCAAGTCCTGGCGAGGAAAACTTTTTTATTTCACAAAACAACTTCGCATAATTTGGCATAGATTATTATCCAAGGCAACCATACAATCTCCGAAGCAATTGTTCAGATCGAATCACTAAAGCATATAGCTGCCATTAAAACTGATCGTTCAAAGGCAATATAAAGACATTTAGTTAGCTTACAGCAGCTGCTTAAGTTGGTACACATCCGTAGTTTAATAATAAAAATATCAAAGAAAGAATTGGTCCCACATTTTGTATTTCTAACCAAATTTTGTGTGCGGTATCATTAAAAATGTTGAAAAAGGCTTACGGTGATTCAGTTTTATCAAAAACGCAAACCTACATGTGGTACAAAGCCTTCAAAGATGGTCGAGAAAGCACGCCTCGTTATGGACGACTTTCGAACTCTTTAACTGAGGAAAATGTTAAAAAAGTGAAGGATAAGGTGCTTGAAAATGGTCAGGCAAGTGTTTAAGAGATAGCAAGAGAGCTCGACATCACTCGCGTGTCCGGTCGTATGATTTTGGTGGATACTTTGGATATGAAACGCGTTTTTGATCAACTCGTCCCGCTAGAGTTGAATTATTATTATTTTTTTTTTTTCAAAAAGAGTACGATTGTGACCGAATTTAAAGCCAAAAATTTAAGGAACCACCGAATTTACCAGATTTGGCTTCGTGTGATTTTGTATTGTATCCCAAATTGAAACTCGAAATTCCGTCGATCGAAGAGATGAACCAAAATTCGTTTGAAGGAGCTGAAGGCCATCCCAAAAAGTTCTTATGAAAAGTGTTTCGAGCACTGGACAAATCGTTTTCATAAAATGTAATACCTTTGGTAGAGATCACTTTGAAGGTGACAAAATATACATTACATATATTGATGAATATTTTGCTTTTATTTACACTTTCTAGGAACTTTCTTTGTCACGACATATGTGACTAGTGGCATCTGTAATATTTTTACAGGGAATGAATTGCTCTTTATCTTTCAAAAATGTTCAATGAAAAGATCATTTATATGTTTTTTATATCCGAAGATGAACGTAAGAAGACGAACATAATCTGTTTCAGCTTTTTACGTACTAGTCTTCTCTCTTCTTCTCTGGTTCTAGTGGTTCTAATATTTGACAAATAATCAATATCCAATTAGACCAGTTTATAGAATTCCGTAGCCGGATTTAATTACTATTTCTACTTTGCAAAAATCTATCGCTCATCGGTTAGTGACTAAAAACTTGCAGCATACTTAATCTCTCAAAACAGACATGAGGAGAAGCACCAGTAAACACTTATCAATAAAAATGGCAAGATTGCCTTCCCTTACACTTCCATAATCAGTTTGAGTTTGGCTGTCATATCGTGGATACGCTCGCCTCTTGAACTTAGGTATAATACGATATATTTCTGAAATTATAGCCTTCCTAATAAAATAATATGCGGCAAAAAGGCGATCAAAAATGAAAAAAAAAAACCGAAGTTGAAGGCTCACCATATGCAACTCTTCCAAAACCTTGCACAAATCCACGAATTCGCTTACAAAACTCTAGATCCATTAATTTGGAGCGCACAATTTGCGAAAATATGTGAAAACAAGAAAAACGAAATTGATTTAATTTCAGTTGCACCGAGCTTGATCCCGATCGTTCAGTTTGTTTGGCAACTATAAGCTATAGTGGTCCAATCTCGGCGACTTCGATAAATGAGCAACTTCTTAGGAAGAAGGCATCTATGAAAATTTCAGATCAATATCTCAGAAACTGAAGGACTACTTCGCTTTATACAGACAAAAGGGAGTAGAGACAGACCGACATGGCTAAATGAATTCAGCTCAATATGCAGATCAATAATATATACATTTTATAAACTCTCTGAAGTTTTCTTTTGCATATTACAAACTTCATGGCAAACTTAATATGCCTCGTTCAGGTTATAAAAATCCAGTGCGTTTAAGTACATACGTTCGCATCTACATATGTATGTTTGTATCTACATAATTATGTCTGCATATAGGCATGTCTGTAATTATATAGTATGTGTAACGCATAAGCATGTGTAGCCCATAAGCAGTGAGTTGTGAATTTAAAATCACTTTGTTTGTTGTTTTACCTTTTGTGTGTATTTATACCTTCGCATTCCGTTGAAATTAATTATTGCATGCCTTTAGGCGCTGCAGCCTTTATCGCGCTTTATGAAGGACGACAATCATTCTCACACACTTACATATATGCTACATGTATATGTAAGCGTATAAATGCATTTTTGTGCGACTCAATCACAACAATTTTATTAACAACAACAACTACAACAACACATGTACATAGCTCCCTTTAAGCGCAGCAACAAACGCCGGTTGAAGGTGCAAATAAATATTTGAGCTTTAAAATGCATTTATTTAAGCGTTGAGTGTTGCAAAAAAATTCTTACAAAAAAACTGGTGAAAGTGAAGGCTGTTTGACGATGAAAAAATTCAATACCGTTATTTATCAATGCATTCTGCGTAGAGAGAATAAAAAGCGCTTATCTTTCTATATAACTTATGCATGTATGTGCTTGGTGGTGTGTGTACTTGCAAATTTAATATGACATTTTAGAAATTAGAACAAAAAATTATTGATTTTGCTAAAAAATTTTCAGCTTTTTAGAATACTTTGTGCGATTAAGGGGAATTTTATTCAGCAAAAAAATCTGTCGATAAAGTTATGCTTTGTTGGTATGCTTTTTATGTTCGCTAATATAATTCATAAAAGTAATTCCACTATATTGACGACTATATTTTAATTGACAAAGAAAAATTGAGCATAAATTTTGTTTTGCTGAATGAAATTCCAAAGCTCGTTAGTACGAGTATTTGTATTCTATACATTAAATTTTAGAATGAAAATTATTCGTTTTCTTACTAACAAAATATTAAATTTAACAAAAGTACATAAGGGTGCTCAAAAATAGATTTTCAGTGGAATTTTAATATATGTTTTCCTTGATTTTTAACGATGAATATCTCATAAACGATTAATCTATTCGAAAAATTTTACGAGCCTTATTGGCAGAGCATTACATTTCCTACGAAAATGTGAAATTTTTCTCTGAACTAATAAGAAAAGAAGATTCAATACAAATATATTTCCCAAAAAATCGCAAGAGATTATTTTGTAGAACACTCAGTTTTCTACAACTATCAAACCAGATTTTTTTTTAAATAGCTGGAAGCGAGATATGAATTTTTATATCTGTTAATAAGACAATTGCAGAAAACTGTAAGGCGGATGATCTCCACGTTACAATTAAGAACTAATATTTAGAGAAGTTTTCGTAGAAGTGTCCAATAATTAAACGAAGAAACGAAAATGTCCCTCACAGGGCAAATTCCAAAAATTGTAAGAATCTTTCTATGACCCAAAATCATATTGAAATAAATCGCGATAGAAGAACTTGATATGGAGAACCGTTAATTTGAAATTCGTAAAAACACAAGCATCGAATAAAAAAAAAAATAAAATAAAAGTTTTAGAAGACTCTCATTTGAAAGGAGTCAATGACTAAATGGAAATTTTGCAAATATTTAAATTGTCCAGCTCAGTTGAAAGAAGATATCGCTAGCTATCCGAGATTGGGTTAACTATAATGAGGGACAAATGGAACAAATAACTTATTTAAACCACACAGACTGGCTTGAAATTAATACTATACACAGCAAGAAATATGAAATATCCAAGCCTTTCTTATGTTGAATTTAACAGGATTTCATTTGTAAGATGTTCGATAAGAGAACAAATCTCACACATAATAGAAAAGTGTCCAATAGAAAAAAGATACACCTCGCTCTGGTCGATCTATCGTTGAAAAAGTCGATGAAATTATAAAAAAGACCGAGGACCAGGACCGTCACATAAGCAGCCATGACATCGCTAAGGAACTTGAGATTCATCTAACGGTTTTGAACCATTTAAAAAAGACTGGACAAAAAGAAGCTCGATGTTTGGGTACCACACGAATTGTCTATGAAAATTTTAATTATCCGAATAAAGTGAATCAAATATGACAATAATGTGTGAAAAAGATCATGGTCCAAGTGTGGTAAAGCTCCACAAATGGTCGCAAAATCAGCTTAGTGTTTGGTGGGATTGAAAAGGAATCATCCATTATGAGCTGATCCAGCCTGGTCAAACGATTGATTATACATTTTACTGCCAACAACTGATTAGACTGATTCAAGCAATCGAAAAAAATGGCCAGAACTGTTCAACAGAAAGGGATTCGTCTTCCACCATGACAACGCTTGACCAGACACATCTTTTATGACTCGGCAAAACATGAAAGAGCTTGGCTGGAAAGTTTTGATGCATCCACCATATTACCCTGACCTTACAACGTCGGATTACTATTTATTTTGGTCAATCCGGAACTCCCTTAATAGAATAAAGTTCGCTTCAAAAGAAGCCTACGAAAATTACTTATCATAGTTTTTCGCCAAGAAACCAAAAAAGTTTGACACTGATGGAAAAATGTCTCTGGAGGAAAAATGGCAAAAAGTGGTCGATCAAAATGGTACATATTTGGTTCATTAAAGTTCATTATAAATATAAAAAAATAAGTTGAAATTTCTTTAGAGATACGTAATGACTTTTTCGACTATCCTATATAATGTATAGAATATAGTAAAAAGAAAAAATTTAAGATAGAACCGATTTTCATTCTGAATTTAATTTCATAATGCCATTGCTATAAAATCCCTTCTTTTTCTCCTTTTTTTCTCTTTTGACAAAAGTCTGGAACAACTGATTTTCACAAGCTTGCCTTTAGGTAAATATTTCAGTAGCAAAACCTTTTGCCAGAGACCATAACTGGTAGTAGTCACTTGGTGCTTCGTTCGGACTATAAGGTAAGTGTGGTAGCTCATAGTAGATAATATCCAGTCAATCGCTCACAACACATAGCGAAACCTTCCTGTTCGGCAATATCTTTTTCATCACCAGGGACTTTCATTCTGCTGTTATCCATCTTCGACACGTGCTGAAATAATTTTGAGTATATAAGTCACAAGACTTTCGGTGGAGTTTTTTTAATACGCAGTCGAAGATATCTTAATCTGCAGAATATGTTGACTTCAATATTTTCTTGCGAACATCATGGCGGCAAGTTTCATAGTTCAAGCTTCAAACCATATATATTGGCTTAATCTGAAATGCTGATTATCTTTTATAGGTTTCTAAATGTTTTTCTAATACAATGACAAGCAATTTTCATTCACGTTTTCGATGGTGCTCTCTCAAACTGGTTAGAGAGACTACTCGCATTAAAAGATTATGGTTTCGGTACCCTCTGAATGGTTTATGGTCTCTACAAAGCACTGTTATGAGACTTCACTGCGATGTATAATAAATCTTACATAAACTAGGAAAAAAAGTTATTCACTTTCGCTTGCGAGCAGTAACTTGACTAATGCAGATTAATTTATTTCTGATGAAATATTGTTAAATTTCATTTTGTCAAATTTCTTCTGCAAATGATCTAATAGTACACACTCTAATACATATGTCATATCTTCATTTAGGATTTTGCCTACCTAAAAAGAGACTCTGTACACATCAGAGTGTTCTCGCTTGAAATGAAATGAAATATTTACAAATTCCTTTATGTTTCTAAACTCATGAATGAATGATACTTGTACTCGGAACCAACTTTTTCGTTGAACAAAATATAATAAGAGATTCTTATCTACACATTTACATACAATGTAAATTTGTGTGAAAGCAAGCAACCGACTATGAATGTTTCAAAACATTGCAAAATGCGTTTATGTAAGCATTAATGCACGAAGGACGAACTACAAGCAATTTATAAATGCTTCCATAAACTTCCTCAAACATTTGCATCTGCATACATATACGAGTGGTAAGAGTTAGAAAGCAACATTTTACAGCAGTGAAAGCGAACTTTTCATACAACAATTCAACAATTCATGAAGTGAAATGTAATGAAATGAAATCACAAATCTCAAAAGGGCCAAAATACCAAAAATAAAGTAACTCGATTTGCTGATGGTCAGTCCGTCAGTCAGTCATTCACCAACTAGTCCATCAACAGTGGATCTATTAGTTGGTGAAACTTGCTGCTGAAAGCCAAAATCTGTGGGTGATAAAGGAAAAAGAAAAAAATAATTGGAAAGTAATTTTAATTTTCGGTTTCGGGAGTTGGTTTCTGTTTTATTTATAAATAAGTATGCTCCTTTGCGTTTTCGAAAAGTTGTCAGATAGACTTCATATAGCTTCCAAAATGTTCTAGGTTGGCAGACGCTGTAACAGCATTCAAAGCTTTTACTAAAAAACAAGCAACTAAATATAAACTATGCACTTTAGAATCAGTGAGAAGCATAAGCCCGACCTCAACATGATTTTTTTATATAAACAGCTGATATTTGTTTGAAGATGACATTAATTGGAAGATTTTGATCAAAAATATACTAGACCAAAACCAGTTTATAGCGTACATTTTAGTTGAATTTTGGATAAAACCGGCTTAAGTTAGAAATATTAAGAAATAGAGAGTGAGCTGAAGTCCACGGTCCCTTCAATATATGAACACATGCTATCCATTATGAGGTGGTTAGGTTAGGTTAGGCAAATAGGATGATTTTTCATAAAGCCCACTTACATGGCTAGAGATGCTTGTCCCTTGTTACGTCCAGAACTTCTAGATATAGATCAAAACGACCGTTGTATATTAACAAAACGCCTAGAGCCTGCCATAAATCCTTATATCAAACCCAGTAATTTCGTCAGGTTCGTAAAAAGTATGGAAACCACGATGCTTCAACTTAAGCTGGCGAAAGCTGGACAGTGGAGAAAAAAGTGTCTAGATATTTCCACCTCATATACCTCATTGCAACTCTGACAAATTGCGTTTTCTAAAATCTTTAGTCTTGCCGCGTGACTGCGGCAATGTGAGCCTAGCTAAGAGCTAGCTCACATTTAAATGGACCTCTCACGTTGCATTCTGAGCCAAAAGGCTTTAACAATCCAACAAGGGCTTTAGTTATCCAACAAGAGCTGTCCATCTGTTGCTGATCTCGGGCGAAGCCTACAAATCCAGCGAGCCCCGGGCCTATTCTTTGAAATAGCTGATATCAGAGTATGCATCTTGTATTTGCTCTTACCCTCATGACTGCCACCTTTGCTTAAAAGACACTATAGTCGTTTAGAACTCTGAAACCAAAGTTGATTGAGAACTCCCAACAGAAGACCAACCTTCTCCTTGAAATTCCAGCCATTCATGAAAAGGCACACTAGTGGAGTAGTTTATTCCTGGCGATACTCTCAACTGCCACTATGTTACCCAAGACACTTTTGGCCGATGTGCGTAAGGAGGAGTCATTGCTACTTGACTGCCTAACTATAGAGTTACCTGTTGATGTAACAGAAACTTATTTCCCGACTTTCCCAACCATCGCTGCTCGCCATTATTAAGTCATCCGTATAAATATTTGCCATTACACGCCAACTATCTCTCTCTAAGTTTATTCTGAGTTTTTTTTCCCAGTTGAAGGGTGGAATTACTTAGTCAGTGTCTGCTAGACAGCCATTAAACACCTGGGTTTGCCCGAATTTTTGCCGCACAGTTGTCAGCGAAGAGATCTAAAGTTGACAGGTTTAATACTGATTCAAGATCCACCGTTGGATTGGCTCTCAGAGCAAAAACAATAACTAACCGAAAACTTTAGAGATACTCAATTTCCTGGAAGGACAAATATTTTTGAAATGTGTATGGATTTACTGCGCAGAATATTATGTGAACTACAACGTTTGGAGCGCGAACTTTTTAGTTCTTCACATAAAAATCAGTCTGAGTATTAAATAGTTTCTGGAGGACGACCAAGGCATCATCTTGTATAGATAAACTTATGCTAACCGAATCATGTTGAGAAATGGACTGTTTATTTTACACCTATGTTAAGCCATTGGACTTCGTTTGACTAGTTTTTGGGTTTTTTTGATTTATTGAAACCTCAAATCTCTAATCAAACACCCTTTTTTATTCGAAGAATTGTCTAGTCATTTGAAATTTATTTTCAAAATCGAATTCGTTTCAGCGCTTTCAAAGCATTTTGGCAATTGCTCTAGCACAGCATCTTAATTTCTCATTTGCACTCTATCGACATCCACAATCCACACACACATTTCGGTCTGGCCATTAGTAAATAAACAGCAAGCGAAGTAAATAAATTCTAAACTCTTTCGAAATCTGCAGTCTATGAGCATGAAGCGAAAAAAGAAACAGCGAAAAGCAAAAACTGACACACTTCGAATGCCGAAAACTTTGCCATTTGCCACAACATGACAGGCGCTGCCACGAGAAGCATGGAAAATTGGAAAATGACGAAACAGCAAAGTAAAAGTCACTCACAAATCACCAAATTTTCGCATAGTTAGTTACAGTGTTTTGCATATTCCGTAGCGGAAACAGCGAAACAAGCGCACGAGCTGATGAACTGGCAAACTGACAAACTGACGAACTGACACTCACATGCCCGCCGACTCGCGCGCAATACAATTTCGCCTACAAAGTTGGCTCGCAAGTATATGGTATACATATAGTATATATGTACATATATCCGAGTATGTAAGTTTTGCTTTGCCTTTTTCTTCTAGCTATTTCATTTGTTTCTGTGTTCCGCTATTTTGTTTGACTGAAAGTCGGCGAGAAAAACTTGGCAAATGCATTTCATTAATGTGAAAACTTTACAATTGACAGTGACTTTTCATTACAACACGATCTTATGGCCCGCGCCAACACATTGCGCTGCGTGAACTCCGATTTTTATGCAGTGTTGGTCATATAGACAGTTACAAGGGATAAAAAATAAGATTTTGTTGCAGTTAGCATATTATACAACTTAAAAATTAAGTTATAATTACTTAAGCCTTTTAGTTAAAAGATACTTAAAATTATTTTTAATATACTTGTAGTTAATTATAAATCATATTGTATTTACAGGGCTTTTCGAATATGAGTGATATGATTTCTTTTCAAAACAAACCCACTAATTATTATAGAAATTCAAAAATTGTTATTCAGTGTGAAGTACAATCGGTATTAATTAATTTTGAATTATAACGCCATTCAAAAGTCCTCCACGACCTTTCTGCAGGAACAAATCCAATTTTCGGGTACTGTTTCTACCTAATTAAGTTGTATGTCATGAATAGCGCGTTCAATATTGACTTTTAAAGCTTTAAGAGAGCCTAGTTTATTGCTAAAGGCAAGACTTTAAATAACCCCACAAGAAGTAGTCAAATGGTGTTAAATCACAATTCCTTGGAAGTCTTTTAATGTCACAATTTCCTCCAATAATCGAATCTCTAAACTTTTCTAACAATAATTTGGTTGTTGCATGTGGGTGAATGGCACTTTGCCTCGTCTTTTTGGAAACAACTGTTGTCAAAATTAATTTCTTCTTCGGTCATGAAAAGTTAGTTATCATTGATATATTTGCAGTGTCACCAGCTTTCTTTACAAAAAATTACTGACCGCTGATTCCACCAGATCTAAAACCACACCAAACTGTCACTTTAGCTGAATGTAATGATTTTTCATAAACAGTTTGTGAATTTTCTTAGCACCAGAATCGACAGTTTTTTTTTTACCGCGCAACTCAAATGAAAGTGATCCTCATCAAGATTTTCTTAAAAAAATCGTTATCGTTTTGAAGTTGTTCCAAAGCAAAATCAAGTAATTCACGACGTTTCAGGTGGTTCAATAGCTCCCGTTCTTGAGTGCGAACATTGTTATACGGTTGCAAACACAAATCCTTTCTGGAAACCTTCAGGTTGTTGTTTGAGAAAGTCCACTTCTGGAATTTTGAATTACAAATATGTTAGAAAATTTCCTCAGGCAGCAATATTTCATTACTTCGAGCGACTCTTTACTTATTGATGCTTAACATATTAAAAAATATGTAATCGAAATTTCAACAATTTGATAAAAGCAGCAAGGTGGACGATTATTACGACCAAAAATGGGAAAAGGACGAATTGCTTGGAAAGATTATTTGATAATAAATTAATAATTTGTAACGTTGCTCTTTCATGATTAATGTAACATACTGAAAACAATGAAACAAAATTACGAACATGGGATATTAAAAATGGCCGAAACGACAATTGAAATCAATCATTTTATGGAAAACCGTATGTCTACAAATATATCTTATTACTACAAAAGTTGTTAGAAATATATTCCAGTTTTTTCAAATTCTTGAAACTTTATGAGAAAAAATTTTGAAAGGCTAGTTTTTGTTTTCCTCTTTTGTAACTTTTTTAAAGTCAAATAGTTTTAGTTTTCTTTATAGCAAATCATTAAGGTTTTTTCTCAAACGAAGTTTTTATTGACATTATTTGCCAAAATTTTTGTTTTCAGGCGCATCTTTGCTTCCATTGGCAGAAAGTTTGGATGGGTTGTACTACCACTGTTTCTAGTCGCTTTTAGATAACTTCTTTAAGAAGTGGTATTATTCCAAAAGCTTATTGCGCGATTATTTTATCGGTAACAGATTATAAAAAAACGCATCTGAAATATCATCAAGGGATCTATTTCTGGAGATGATATTGATATCATTGGCCCCAACAATCGCGTCGTTAGTTCTGTTTTCTCCAGGTCGGACAAAGAAACGAAGCAAATGGGTCTGGTAGTGAACGAGGACAAGACGAAATATCTCCAGTCATCAAACAAAAAGTCGTCGCAATCGCGACTTAGCTTCAACGTCTTTGTTAAAAGCCATAACTTCGAAGCTGTAAACTTCGTCTGTTTCGGAACCAGTATTAACAACATCATCGAAATTCCACGCAGAATGACTTGTGCCAACAAGTGCCACTTCAGAATAAGTAGAACGTGGCACCAACCACACCTTGCCACCAAATCTTATGAATTACTAAATTATTACCGACCATACTTATTTGGTATATTATATTAACTTGACATTTCTATGTTCCAGTGCGGAGATCCAAGTTCCAATTGCAAACTTTTGATAGAAATTATCGGTCAAACTGTGAGATATTTAATAGAATATCGGAGAAAGTATGTCAAAAATAGGTTGAATTAATAATTTATTTAGCCCTCATACAAATTATAGAAATATTTTCGAACTTGCTGTTGACTTTATGACACATATATGGGCAAAAATCAGGTGAAAACTTACTCTAGACTTTATACACATAACTACAAAAATTTGCCCGTACATGAAAGTTCGGTTATAACCGATCTTTGCTCTTTCTCACTCGTTGATATTTTTTCTTTCCATCGTGGGTCATTGAGAAGGCCACTATCAACGCGGTAGTGGTGAGTTTTTTTTTAGCGCCCACGGATATCATGTGTAACTAAAAAGTTTTTAAACTGTTTTTTTAAAAAAAAAAACTTGATTGTGTATTCTTAAAATATACATAAATAATACCAGGAATATTGAAACAAAATTTGAGTGTTGGTTATAAGTAGAGTGGTTATATTTTTGGTATTATATCTGAAAGCGATTTTCGGTTTTTTTTTTTTTTTTTGGGTGACGATATGTATGTATGTCCGATCATTTGCCAGCATAAAAACAAGAAAATGACAATATGATGCCCAGCAAACGGTTTGGTACATAGAATAACTATTAATATGAACGCCACTGTAACTATGTAATATTGTAATTTTTGGCACATTGCAGTCGCTAGTTACACAATATTTATTGAGCTAAGAAAACGTTTAAATATGCATTGGAAATGCTGGCAGCAGGAACATAAATGAACGACTACCTGCTCGGTGGTGCACCGATTGGAGTGCCGCTATGAGGGATGTGAGGGACTTAACGCCTAGAAAAGATAAGCATTGGCGGCTGTATGCGTGTGTGAATGCAAGCGGAGCTGCAATGATTTGATGGTTGACTGACGTGAGCGACGTGCAATGGTTTCGGCTGGCTTTTGTTGCTACCAGAGCAATAGTTGCCCAAAAAGTGGCAGCAAGTGGAACATTATGCCCACTATTCCCCGTGAAAGCCCTCCACTAGCGCCGTCAATTATACACGAGCTAAAAATATATACACTAAAGGGTGGAGATTAACATAAGAAAGGGAAAATTATTAAAATTTTCGGTTGTCAGCTTGTTGCCCGCTTTTCGCGTTGCCACTCGAGTGCCTCGGATCGGATGGCATGCAAATAGCAGCGACTGCTTTGCGACACGCTGAGTTATGTTTTTGTGTGTGTGTGTATTTGTTTGCAACACAATCACAGTAATTTGAATGTTGCTCCCATTTTGCGATTTTTGACACTGCTTTCGGTTAACCGTCCGTGCAGCCAATGGTGGCGCAATCGCCAGCCTGTTTGTCTGCCAATTTGCGAATATGATACAAGCGGCAATCAGCTGCACATACACACACATACACAAATACATATGTGTAAGTGTATGTACTAGTATATGTGTGTGTGGCAATGCTTATAAACGTAAATAACAATAATAATAACTACGTGCAACACAGTTAAGTATCGCGTATGCAACGATTATTTGTGTATGTGTGCCTGTGTAGCTTCTCTGCGGCATTCAAATTCGGTCGCCTTACGCCATTGTCCTTTGCATTTCGCTTACTCATGCCATTTCGTCGCGGCAAAGCACTTGCCTTTATTTATTTGCCCATTCATATTTGCTTTCTATTGTTTTTATTGTTGTTGCGCTGCATGAATTTCAACTTCTTTCTCGTTTTTTGGTGCTTGGCGTTCAAAGCGTAGCGTTCAGCGTATTTAACACCTACTTCCGTTCCGTTTGACGTTATGCAAATTCGCGCAACACGGCCGTAATCAACGGCGACCACCGCCAGACACCAGTTGACTCGGCGGCCTCTGTGCGCCGCCAACAACAAGCGCGCAACTCGAGACACCACCAACTTCAAGCGAAGCCCGCCAAAGCCATTGTTGGCCAGTGTGGTAGTGTAGCTGTGTGTACTTTTTTTTGTTGTTTTTTGTTTTTCGGCGCATTGTGTACTAATATTTTGGCAGCTTTATTGCTGCTTTGTGGCACTTTGCGTCAACCCCACGTGCTGCTCGTTAGCTGGAGTCAACGAAATAATGGACCGCCCCTTTTATTTCTTGTTTTCGTTGCCTGCTTTTCGGCTGCTTGTTCAACACTGACTTTATTTGTGCGGAACATCAGCAATTACATATTATTTATTTACTCCGATTAAATTGTGCTTGGAAATTACGCTAGTACATCAATTACTTTACTTATTTGTTTTTTTTGTCTCAAAATTTATAGTTGCCTTCAACACAGCGGCACTTTACTGCGCTTAAGTTGTATATTTACATATATAATTTTTACAGTTACAACGTTTAGTTTTATTATTAAGCATTTGAAACCCAAGCCTTAAGACTCAAAGGAGAGCCATTGGGTTACTGTTACTTTGCACTAAAGGTTTTATGGTTCTTGCTGCAATTGCCACGTTTAAATAGTTAAAACCGCGCTTCGAATGAAGTTCATTAATACAAAAAAACATCGTAAGCCTGGTCCTCCTGTTCCGCTTGTCTTTCTGTAAAGAGTCAGCCACTTGAAAAACCTTAATCATACCGACCTCTGTTCATGCTCGACACTCTTGGTAAAGTATACGAAAGCATATTTTTAACTATGCCGTTGCACCGTCCTGTTGGAACCACATGTTTTCCAATCTAAATTTTATCAAGTTGCGGCAAAAAGAACTCTTTGATCATTGCTCTGTAGCGCTCACCACTCACAGTAATCGTTTGGCCCGCGACGCCTTCGAAGAAAAAAAGTCCGATGACTCCTCCAGCGAAAATAATACACCATACAACATACAGTGACTTTGAGCAGGTGTAATGGCTCTTCGTGGGTTACATGCGGATTTTCAGTACCCCAGAAGCGTAAATTTTGCTTATTTACGTACCCGGTAAGATAGAAATGGGCCTCATCATTCATGATTATTTTTGATGAAAAATCAGCTTCCTCTTGGTGGAGATTAAGGATGGCCTGAGCGTATGGTAGACGCGATTGGCGGTCTGCAGCTAACAGATGATGCATCGTCAAGACTTTGCGCGGAAACATCTTCAAACCAAATTTCGCTGTAAACACCGTCGATTGATACCCATTTGCGTGGCACGTCGTCTGGTCGATGTCGACGGCGCTTCCATGACATCCTCGGCAACAGCAGCAATATTCTTTGCAGAACGGCTATTTCGGGGTCTGCCACGCCTGGCAGCATCTCGTGTTGTGCCAGTCTCTTCGAGGTGAGCGGCTAAACGTCGCAGTGTTTCACCAGTAAGCGTCGGACAGCCAGGAAATCTGCGACGAAATTCAAGTTGTGCCAAAGTCAACGACCGATTATGGTCAAATAAATAGTCACCAAGCGTTCTGGAGCAGTGTAGCATAAAGTGAACTGACATTTGAGGTTAATTGCAAAATTTATAGCATCTTCTGATAGGAGGATAACTTTTGCGCCACCCTGTATAATAAAAGCTCTACACAAAGTACGGACACCTCATTATTAGATAAATATTATAATGAGTTACTTTCCAAATAGATTATTGTTATTCAGAGCTGCACTATCTCCAGTGGTGTTTTGTAAGCCTCGTTTTTAGGCCTACTACTATCGAACCTGATGTACAACGGGGTTCTGAGAACATATCAAGCAAAAATTGTGAAAAAAAAATCGTATATGTAGATGACCTCGAGGGGATAGCAGTTTCTAAACATCTGGATGACCGCCGGATAAAATGCAATGACTGCGTAAATGATTTGCGCTAATGAGTCTAGAGCTTGCAGAACATATCATAAGCTCCAGAAAATCTGAAAAAAGATATCGCTCATCATATGAGAATGTGACTATACTCTGTAGCCACAGTTGAAGTATCTTGCAATAAGCCTGATGTCAAACGACTCTGCTGAGTTACTAGCCAATATGGCGGCGATTGACATCCAGGGAGACGAATTTGCGCGAATATATAACTTTAAATGAGAGCAGAGAATCTAAAACATCGCAATGTAACAGAAACGGTGACAAATTTCATGCACAGAGTGATTCTCCACATATATTGGTGGATAGATAGCCAACATGGGGACCTAGATTTCTACTTGACTCAAATACTCAGTGCCCATGAGTGCTTTATAAGCTAGTCTGTATTGCCCGACCTGTTCAGAGAGTATAGAATTGTCTGTATCATTGCGCTCGGTTTTCAAGTTTAAAAGAAAAACTGACAACCTAACTTGGCGCGCCCTTTTCGGTCTTGGCTCATGCGGCAGCTTTCACTGAGATGATTGAACTTTGGTTTCTATATCGCAAAAATAAACTCAGGATTCGTCTCCAGGTATGATACTCTGGAGCAGATCTGCTTCATCACAGACTGATTTAACTGCTTCTGAGCAGTATCTACGCGACGCTATTTTTGATCGAAAGTGAAGTTTCACAACATTCTGGTAGTCGGGAAGCATTGTTTCGCAGATGTTAACGTGACGCTGTTTTTCCAAAAAAATTAGGGATTTTGCAACCAACAGTGCTTTCACTTTCTTTATTCCTTCAGTCAAACTTTTTGCTGTGAGTTTCTGGCTTGCCTAACCTAACTTTAAATAACGCTTCATTTCAGCCCATTTCATTTCGCACTCTTTTCATTTCAATTCACTTCATCGCATTTCTTGCGAGTTGTCTTTGGATTTTATTTTTGCACGAACACACAAATGTTGCACACCACCACAAGTGACGCAACCAACAACACTTTAAGGGCTTAAGTCCTGTTAATTTCTTCAATCAATCCAAAACGCAACATTCAACCAAAATTGCCGCCAAGACAAGCCACTCACACAGATACACACACACAGAGACGCGCGCACACCGCTGTCGGCCGTAAAAAGTGACGGAAATGTACTGTTAGACTTGACACGATCGATAAAACGAAGATAAGAATTTCCGTTGTGTGTCACTGTTGGTGCTGTTGTTGTTGTTATTGTTCTGAATTTTGTTGTTTTTGTTTCGGTATTTTGTTGTTTTTTCTGTTTTGTTGTGTTTTTCTGTTGCTGTTGCCCACGTTTTTATTGTTGTTGTTGTACACGTTCTTATTGCTGTCGCCATCGCCTGCAGAGTTGCTTCCTGTTGCTTTTGCGCCTGCACGGACAGTAACGACCAGTAAAACAACAACAACAGAACCGTGACAAACACCAACGCCAAAGCCATTACCAACTGTGTTGCAATTATTGTTTTGTCGTCTACATTTATTGCTGATATGGCCATCACTTTGCTAAGTGTACTTACACACACACACACACATGCATGTACACTTACGTTTATTGTATATACAATATTTATATTTTTTTGTCGCTTCATTCAAGTTGTCCACTTCGACTTTAGACGCCGCTTGCGCTGTAGGCGATAGTTGTCACGCACAGATACACACACACTTACAATGCTTACATATATTCACACACACATACATAAACATGTATAACTGAATATAAATATAAATATGTATGCACACATTAAGGTATTATGTGTGTGTAGGTATCATTTGCTAGCCTAACTAGCTGCCTTGAGTGCGTATGTGTATGTGTGCGTCTATGTTTGTATTAGTATTCTACTAATCTTTAGCTTCTTCCTACCATCATACACTACTCGGCCACTTTTGTTTACTTTAGTTGCTGAAAATATATACTTTTTTTCTAACATCCTCTCTCACCACGCCTGTGCTGCTCTTATAGCCGTCACTGATAGTCATAGCATAGTTTTAGGCGCTTAAGACATGCTGACTGCCAGGGATAATGGCAGCATTAAAGTGCGACTCTGAGCAAAAGGGTGCAGAAGTGGCTCGTACATATGCGCCAGGCTAACGGCAACAACAAAAACACCAAGCACATTTGCAGCAGAAACAACAACACCAGCAATGACGGCAGCAGTGACTACACAATGACAGGCAACAATGACAAAAAGGCTAAGTGACAACTAAACTTAATGGCACTCAACACACACAGAGGCAGCGGACATTAGCCTCATTGAATTGAATAGCACAAACAGAAGAGACAAAATGGCGAAACGAGACACAGCACGGAGCACATAGCATACACAGTTCAACCAACAACAACACGCAGCGTAGCGGAAGGGCGCTGAAATTGTCGCAAATGGCGCTGTGTGGCCTGACACAAGCTCGCCTGTTGGGTATTATCTACTACTGGAAGGTGCCAGTGATGAGTTGGTAAAGCATGACAAAATATTAGGACCACATTAAGATAACACGCTGTGAAAGCAGCAGCAGCAGAAGTGACGTACAAAAGCGAGCAGGAAAAACTTGGAAATCACTCAAATACACATGTGTGAGTGGCGTAACTGCACATACTTATATATTGATAGCTTTAAATCACAAAAAAAGTTCAAAAAAAAAAACGAGCAATATTGCGACAAATGCGAAACGGATAATACACGACGACCTGGCCTCGGCCGAAAACGATTTTGGCATACCAGCAGCGGCTTGTAAACATAAACGATCACAGGCCGAGCAATCTGAGCAAGTGAGTGCGGTAAGTGAGCACACAACAAAGGTATTAAATCACCGTTATATGACGCCATTATATGGACGGCCTATGGTGGCTTTTGTCGCTTGTGCTGCTTGTCGTACAATTTCCGTATCCGCTGTGTAGTTGTCAGACAGATTTAGTGAGCGCTACGCTGGCGGTAAGAACTTTGATGATTTTGTGGTGTCTTGATATGATTTAGTGTGTTTGTTTAAGGTACAATAGAACGAAAGAAGGTTTTTTATATAAATTGGAAATAAAAAAGTAATACTATATAGCAATACTATACAGCAAGAATACACATTAGTTATAAAACAACCATGATGGTCAATAATTTCATCGAAAACGGGTGAAAACCGCAGATAACAAACGACGATAGCATGAAGTTAACAAATGGACTAAGGAATTCATATCACGTTCTTGGAAAAGCATACTTTTGGTAAAATTCGATTTTACCTTCCGATCAAATTTGACCTGGACTGGAAATATATAAATTTGCACGAAGTCTGTTTGCTATATGTCAATTAATGTATGTTCGGCAGATTTTTGTTTATGACGCGTATAGTTTGTCTGGCAATTCTAACTATTAGCGTTGGAATGTTTTCTTGAATGTTTATATCAAATGGTTAAATTGCTGTCTTTCGTAAAACTGACTGAAGTACAAGCAGACATATATAGTATAGCACATATATTCATTTTTAGACGCAGCCAGTTACCACAGAGTATTATAGTTTCGTTCACCTAATGTTTCTCTGACAATGGTATGTCGGTTGTACATATCACCTAAAACTAAGCGAGATAGATATAGTATGTATATATAAATGATCAGTGTGACGAGAAAAGTTGAAGTCCGGTGGACCGTCTGTCTGATCGTCCGTCCGTGTAAGCTGTAACTTGAGTAAAAAGTGAGATATCTTAGTAAAACTTGGTGCACGGGTTTCGAGTTTGTAGATGGGCGTAATCGGATCACTGTCACGCCCACAAATCGTCATTAACCCAAAACATATAAAGTACCATAGCTAAGTATACGGCCAAGTGGTCTCCTAAACCACGAAAGCTACAACAACGAAATTCGCCCAGTGCGAATACTACAAGAATTCCTGCCAATAGTGTGAAAATGGATGAAAATGGATAAAACCCCGTTCCCTCTCCATATAACGGTACTGTTCAAAACTACTAAAAGCGCATTAAATAAGTGGACCAGAGACGTAAAATTTGCCGCCGGAATTGTATGATAAGGCTTTATAGGACCGACCATTTTTTGGTAAAATCCCATATTTCGCGACCCGACTGACCGATTTCGGCAAGACCGATGAGCGAATCGTCCAATAACCACCCCTACTTCCATATGGCACAATTTTAAACTCCAGCTGATTCGTTCAGTTTTCAGTACACAAATCAAAAAGCAAATAATATAACGGGACTATGACCAAAAATTGTTCAAATCGAGCAGAAACTGTTCAAGCACCCTAGGTACGGAATATTTGGACCCCTGTACCTAAAGTCGACTTTTGATAGAAAATGTCGGTCAATGTGTGATATATAGTATGTAACTGAAGTTAAGGAATAGTGATTCTCTGACAAATGGATTTAATCAGACCAATACTTCCATTAATCCCCATATACCTGATATAAAGATTTTCGAAACTGTGTACCGCATATATCGGCCAATATGTGAGTTATCTTATCGAAAATTAGAGAAAGTATTTCACTCATAAGTGTGTATCTTTCTGCCTTAAATAAAACAATTTGCCAAAAACTTGCCGTAGCCCCTATATAACTAATATCAGCCTTTTCGAACATCCGGCTGACTTGACTCTATATGATTAGTTTGTTTAGTATGTGACATGTTAATAGTATGTGGTATGTGGAAGAATAGATAAAATCTGGTCGATACTACACCAACTGCCATATACTACTACATATAATGATTTCCGTTTCTTTAACAAACTTTATGTGTCTGTCAGTATAGGAGTTATGTATAGTTTATTTATACTATATATAAAATTTCTTGGATTTCGATCCTCAAATTGATATTTTACACCTTAAGCTATTTCCCTGGCTTTGATTCTTGTAAGTTGCATGAGCATAAAATGTTCGGTTGCACCCGAACTTAGCTCTTTCTTACTTGTTAGTACTAATTTTTAACTGTAGTTTAAGTCACTAACATTTCAAACCTGAGAACGAAATATCTTTTTACAGACCAATAATTCTAATGCGACAAAAATAGCGAATGTTACCGTCACCATGAAAACAGGAGATTTTCCTAGCGTCAATCTCAGTCAAACAATTAACACAAAATACCATCATAGATAAATGATAAGTAATGTGAAAGAAATTGTTTGGAGAGTCTACTTTATCAAAACCACAAGTAGTTGAGTTACAAAAAGCATTCAGTTAAAGTTATAAAGTTATCGATAACTCAAATCAAGTGGATCGTCTATCCACCCTTTTTATTGACGATAACATCGAAAAAGTGAAAGGAAAAATGCATCAAAATAGTTGTGTTGGCAACGGAAGGATAATAAAAGAAGGTTTTGATGATATAATGATTTTTGAATGAAGAGTGTTAATGCTGGACTGGGTTTCTCAAAAGATATGCTATTTTATAATCTTTTGCAAAAACGCCGCCGTGTAAGTAGAGTAAGCGTTGACAAATACGAGGGCTGCTATATATATTTCTGGCCTAATAATGAAAATAGGTATATTTATCAACGAAAATGTTTTTTTTTTTTTTTTCGTTGGATTTGGCTCGTCTTGGGAGACCCACACGATCGATTGCTTGTTTTGTTTCGGGCTCATACGCATAGATCCATGATTCGTCACCTGTGACGATCTTATAAACGTCTTTTGAAGCACCGCGATCGTATTTTTCAGCATTTCTTCACCAATCCACACGAGAACAAACTTTTTTTACGGCCAGGTGTTCATACAATATCGAATGTATGCTGGTGGGAGAAATGCATAGGCATGCCTCTATCTGAAGGTGACTAGAGTCGCTCAAGCGGTGTCTGCGCTAATAAAGAGGAAGAAGTTGGGGTGATCTTGTCAAACGAAAAAACGAAATTCGGAATTGGTTGGAGGATTTTAACATAATAGCTTGTCGAATAACTAAGGATATTATGAAAACCCGTCATAGAGAACGGGAACGAAATAATTTTTTAAACGAGAGCGTACGTAACCTTGTTAAATAGACAAAGTATTACAGCATCAAAGCAATTTTAAAATGCCTTGATCGAGTATTGAACAGAAGAATTGTTGCTCTACTATGAAAAAAAGTTTGTTTCGAACAAGAATTCCCTGCGTTTTTATAGATGAGCCTACGCGTACCACCTTGGCATATATTAATATAACACTTCTTATTCTTCTCTAAGATTGCCTGCAATTCTTCCGTGCCAAGAAGAGCGATAACTAAAAGTCACAAAAGGCATCTGGACCATAACAAAAATTAATTTTTTTTAATGAAATTTCAGTAAATAAATACTATTTTCAATTCTACGAAGTTCTACATGGTACCTCATAACTAAACCCTTACATTTGTGTACAGATGTATGTGTGATTATGGCATTAAAGGGTGTAGACAATTTATCACTTCTTACACACACATACAAACATACATAGAAGAAGAGTAAAATGCAATGCGAATTCCTTTGAATGTCATTTGCTGACTTTCTCACTGGAACCCTCAATGTTAGACCTGAAAACCACCAACACATATGCCATTAACCACCGACACGATACATTTACAGCTATACCGAGCAGTGGAATGGTCGGTGCTCGTCATTCACTCACGAAGTGCTCTGCAAGAGGCCACTTATAGTCTTTATTTTCGTTTTTTTTTTTTTTTTTTTGTTTTTTCACTTTAATTCTGTTTGTATGATTTTGTTTTATCTCGGATGCTTGTGTGCTCGTTTGTAAACAAATGCTCGGTTTCAAGCGCTAAAGTGTATAAATAAGCATAGAAAAGCAGTTATGTGAGCAGCCCAAAGTCATCAGCACTTTGTCCGTTATAAATGACTGCTAAGCAACGCATGGACCCACACTAGAGCACACACATAGAACACATTGCCCATAAGCGTTACCACACATACATAAGTACATATGTACATCAGTTCGGTTTTGTCTTTTTGCAGTCTTAAGTATGGAGATTTTTTGAAAAACTGCTCATTATGCTGGCACTTTTAATAAATAGCGCACCTGAAAGCGATGAATTACGAGTGGCGAAGATAGTTTCTGCTTTCAGAGCTATGTTTTTTAATTAGTACACTTTTAGTTTGCGGATTTCGAAAAATAAGAAACTTTTCCCGTTTTGACATTCTACAAATTGCTTCCGAACACTTCACAGGTTGGTTAGTGGAGCCAAAAACAAAAAAAAAAAACACGTCGGTATACCATATTTACTAAATAGAAAAGCAATATTGCTATGAATGGCATGAATGCGGACTACAAATATTTCAAGTGAGCTGTAACTTTACTTGGAGGTCACTGCTGTCATTACTGGTTAGACATGTGTTTGGTTAAAAGTTAGTGCACTCAGGTAGAAAGGGTAAAACAAAATGTTGACAACATCCTTTATTTCCGTAGGATGAAGACGTAGAAGTATCAGAGGACTGAGGTACAAAGCAGAATGCTTTCTAAAACAATTCAAAATAACCGATATATTGGTTAGTCGAAAAATTCTTTCCATATAGTGTTGGAAAAGTGAGATTTTAAGCTTCATTTAGAAGAAGTTGAAGAAAAGTTACAGCTGTTCAAAAATGAATGACAATAATGAATAAATTCGCTATATTTTGACATTTTTATATAGAAAATAGAAGAATGCCCCGCAAGCCATCAGTATCAGTTCGTGTAGCACAACAATGGTTCGCTTGCTTCTAATCTGGAGGTGTAAAAGATACACAAGGCCGTCATATAAGCAGCCATGGCATCGCTAAGGAAATTGAAATTCATCATAAAACAGTTTTTCACTATTTAAAAAAGGTTGGCTACAAAAAGAAGCTTGACTTTTGGGTACCGCACAAATTGTCTATGAAAAGTTTAATTAACCGAATGAACATCTGCGATTCTTTGCTGAAATAAAATGACATCAACCCATTTTTGAAGCGAATGATAACAGGAGACAAGAAATGGATTAAATACGACAATAACGTGAAAAAAAGATAATGGTCCAAGTGTGGTGAAGCTCAACAAACGATCGCAAAGCCAGAAGTGGCGCCTTGAAAGGTTATGCTTAGTGTTTGGTGGGATTGGAAAAGAATCATCCACTATGAGCTGCTCCAGCCTGGTCGAACGATTGAATCTACAATTAATTGTGAACAACTGATGAGACTGAAGCAAGCAATCGAAAAAAAATGGCCAGACTGACCAACAGAAATTGCTTCGTCTTCCTACAGGACAATGCTAGACCACACATATCTTTGATGACTCGGCAAACACTGAGAGCTTAGCTGCGAAGTTTTGATACATCTGCCATACAGCCCTGACCTTGCAACATCGGACTACTATTTATTTCTGTCAATGCAGAACACCCTTAATGTAACAAAGTTGGCTTCAAGAAAAGCCTGTGAAAATTACTTTTGGCAGTTTTTCGCCGAAAAACCAGAAAAGTTTTACACTGCTGGAATAATGTCTCTAGCGGAAAAATAGAAAAAAGTAGTCGATCAAAATGGTACATATTTGGTTAACTAAAGTTCATTATAAATAAAAAAAAATAAGTTGAAATTTGAATAGAAATACGAAAAGACTTTTCCGACTACCCAATATTATAAACTCGGTCGAGCTTAAATAAGGCAATTAAGTTCCTAATTGTTCCCAGTTTATAAAATTACAATTTAAGATATTAAAAAAAAAAAATACTTTGGATATGGTTCTGAGACAAATGGATGTTTCATAAAATATTGAGATTGAGACAACAATTTCTATCTCGAGCTACTAACATAGCTAAATTGAGGCTTGCACCGCGACCTAAGCTCTATTGTGCCCTCGCCTCTGTCACAACGGCTCACATTATCATTATTATTATCATCACATTAAGAAATTCCACTATACTGTTAAGTGTTATTGAGGCATTGTCGTCACTCCTCGAATCCATGGATCCAAGGGCCTTAATCCCGTGCCTGCAGTCTGCTATGTAATCTAGCTTTAGGTTCCCGAGCAGGGAATTTCGAACTCCATGGCGCAGAACTCGAAGTTTGGCCAAGTTGCTAGATCCATATTTAATAGATGCTTCTTAAGCTTATAACACAGTACAACAGCTGATCTGACAATAATCCCAAAAATGCTCCACAGTTCCCTTAACAGTAAGTCTTGAAATCATTCCAATCAGCCTTACTGCCAAGAGGAACATTTTTGGTAATACTGTCTGTTGGGAGAAGAGCTGTGTTTATAACACAGTACAACAGCTAATCTGACAATAATCCCAAAAATGTTCCACAGTGTGACCAGTATAAATTGCGACAAGTAGGCGGAACTTATCTCTTGGGAAA
>CM050325.1:95257435-95295350 GCA_027475135.1 Bactrocera correcta
GAAGGGCCACTTATAGCTATTTGTTTTATGTTTATTGATATATAGTTGTGCATAGTAAATCAGGTGATAATATAAAAAATGCAAAAAAGCATTTATATATAAGTGTGTATGTGCGCCTGTGAGTTTACGTGTAGATAATAGCAAGAATTCTGCACTAAAAATTTAAATCAATGGACTTATTTGCATACGCGTGTTAAAGTTCACAGATATGTGTTTATTTTGTGTATATATGTATATGTATTGGTAATTATATATGCATATAATGTAAATAAAAGTTTGTAAATATATGTAGATGCACAGTTCTTAGGCTTATTCATAAATTGCAATGCATTAAGTAAATGTAAATGTAAGGAAATTCCTATAAATTAATATTTCTATATACATATATTGTATATATATATATATATATGTATATGTATAGTATAGATGTCTATATACTTGTATGTACTGTGCACATGTGTTTGTGCATAACTATGTATTTATGTACAGAAAAGTTCTTCGTTTTACATATGCTTGTAAACACAGTCATCTGTTTTCTTAGTCTGCCGATGCTTCCTGCAACAATCGCTTTAAACGGGCATAGTATGTATTTCACAACTTTATTCAATACAATTCTAAACGCTAACCTTCACAGTTACATTTTTTATAGTATAAAATATTATAAAAATATATATATTCTGATTTTTATCGTCAAGATATAAACTTGACTTATATTCCATAGTGGTCTGATCTGAACAATTTCTTCGAAGATTGTAGCTTGGATAATAATCTCTGCCAAATTTTCTGAAGATATCTCTTCAAATGAAAAAGTTTTCCATGCAAGCACTTGATTTCGATCGTTCAGTTTCTGAGGTTCCGACAAAAAAGTAGATTTTTGGAAAGAAAGAATTTCAGATTGATATCTCAAAAACGCGTATATTTTAAAGGATCTGCGAAGTTTTCTTCTGACAAACTTAATATACACTATTAAGGGTACAAAAATATTATTATTTTATTGAATTTATTTTTTCTTAAATGCATTTTTAATAGTCAATTATAGGATAGTAAGAGGGATTTGGTTTCATATAACAACAGCTGAGAAAAACTCAGACAGTAAATGCAATCAAAAGCAATCAAAAAGCATGTAGAGTGGACAATATTTTCTGTGAGGATAGAATATCTCTCCTTCAGGATTTGTTATTCTGATAGTTAGATATAATAACTCAATTTCGAAATCGCACTTTTCAAAAGGGCCTCGAAGGGCGAAAATGATTCTAGAAACGCGTGTTATCTGAAAAAAATAAAAAGGGGATCTTAAGCGTCATAGGACTTTCTAATAAATAATATGTTTATATAATTTATTCTTTGCAAAATGGTGGATTTATATAGCTCAAATTTTAATAAAAAAATAAAGAGCAAATTATTTCTAAAAATTTCTTTATTATAACAAAAAATTGTGTGTAGCGTTCGAAATAATTTTACTAAGAAATAACAGTTGAAATTTTCATAAAGATACGTTTGGCAGCCAACAAGCGGCTGATTTTAAAATATCTTTTAAGCTGTACGTGCTTAAGTCAGAGAGCTTAAAACAATGAGAGGTGCAAGTTCATAGATAGGAAATATTAAGGAACACACCTAGTACCACAGCCTAAAACTAGCGATTTTTGGGCTTTAAGAAAGAACTTACTATACAGTTTTTCTAGAATCTCGAGAACATATTTTTGGTATATATATTTTAAGAATATGTACATGGCCTATTCTGATCTCGGTTGATGAAACCGGAAAAATATCATCTATTTAAAATTTCCGAAAAACTGTGATCTCCTTTGGAGATTAGGTCATAAGTCATATAAAATTTAGAATCCTGTTTTATTAATCGTTAGTGATAAGTTTTAGTATTTCTATAAAGATTTAGAGTTATATCTGAATAAATTTTCGTGTAAGAGTCAGAATACAGAAGCCAGCATTATTCCAGTTTTAGTTCAATATGTGTTTTAGGTAAGATACCTAATTCATAAGGGCACTATGGTATCAAATATAAAGGAAACGTATGCTGATCTTTGATCTGTCATAAATATCTATATGTCTATATAAAGACATATATATTTATTCTACGTGTATGAATTTTCATTCTAAATCTGATACACCAGTAATCTTAATGATTTTGCAGCAGTATTTATCACCTAAGTCGATCTCTAATGATAAAGTTAATTTCCAATTTTTTATATTTGAATATGCGAATATACTTTATAGTAGGCAAATAATGCAAAAATATATAGAAAATGGACTTTTTTGTGTACCAGATACTATATCAACTCACGCTTGTGCCTATTCGTTTTGAAAAACGACTTTGACCCTGGAAAAAAACTAAAAGAGATATAATAAAAATATATGAAGAAATATATATTATGAAAATATATTATGAATATACATATGTACATTAAAATATTTTATAAATGTGTACATACATATAGACTAACTTAAAAACAAATAACAATTGCTTTATTATTACCCAACTCAATCAGTAGTTTCCAACCATTGTTTTTGCTCTCGAATTTGCTTGCGCTTTTTGCTTATTCTACGAAATTACAACAAAAAATTGATATTTACACACAATTTCATTTATGGTGCATAGTCGGCTACAGCACGTTTGCAGACTTTGTTGCAGACACATAAAAATATATGTTCCTACACAGGCACTCAGCGCTACAATGTAGCCAAACATTCAGTCTAATGTCATTGTTATGTTGCCAAACATAGCTGTGCAACAATGTTGCTAATGTGACTTCTATTGCCGTAATAGAAACATCAACAGTTGCAACAAATGTGCAGTCACACAAATGTGTTGCAACAATGAAAAGGAGCAACGATTTTTCAGCTAGTTTTATGTGTGCACAGTTATATGTAGTTATGTATATACATATATGTTTATGTTTAGATGTTTCTAAGAAAAAATGTTTGCTAGCAGCAATAAGTTTCCAGATTATGGGAATTTAGTGATAATTCACAAGGGATTGTACTGAATCGCTATAAGAGCTAATTTTTAAAAAAAGAGCGAGATATATATTTTTATATGTATAAAATCGAGAACATATAGACATCATATGATTCTTTGGTATTTAAAAGGATTTAACAATATTGATTTATATATTTTGCTTTTTAATTTCAGATTTTAAAGTTGGGAAAAAATTCATAGATTTGGTTCAACGGCATGTCTCAGATTTGCATAAATTAAGAACGAGGAATGAAGCCCGCATTATTCAAAGCTTTGAGGTCTGCTTTATGTTTCAACTACAACTAGGAAATAGAAATTGTTATAAGTATTAGTTGTTTAATTTTATATTTGAGATAACTATTAATATATTGTTTATTACTTCCAGATGACGGCAGTGGCACGTGTTCTCAGTATTCAAAAAATTTGTACAGGAATATTTTTGAAGCCGATTTCATCTCTCTACCACCTAAATCTGTTCAACTGTATAAAAAAAGCTTGCTAATGGTATATTCTCCAGTTTCTGGTATATTGGTCGACAAGTGAAAGGCTTAGTAAGGCTCAACAGACTTTAGTACAGCTGAAAAAATTTGCGCTGACGTTTATCATAAAAGCATTACTCTTAAGGTATGACTTTCCTTATGTTGTGGGAACATTCGAGAAGGCAAGAAATATTCATTGAAATTAGTTTTCTTTTTCAAATATTTTCTTCATCGTAATGAGAATTTGGATCTCTAAATACTATACTACGTTAATCGTTTATGGCGTTGTATGAGTATAAGTTAGTTTAAATCGACATCCTGAAGGCAGAAAAAATTTAGAAAAGGCAGTCTTGTCAATTAGAAGAAAATTTTAAGTGGTGATTGCTCTTTTGAGGTTATGTTATATAGCAAGCGAATTACTCTCAGAAATTCGTATATGATCTGCTTATTAGATCCATCTAGGTATATGATGGGTCGTACTGTGACACATTATTGTCAGTATAGAATATTTGGCTTTCACAGCGAAGACGATCACTCTTTGTGATACTTCCTCAACTGGATTCCCACAAAAAATTAACAAATTCCCTTCTCTCAAATCGGAGCGCTATTCCTGGTAATATTCGATACAGATCTCAACAACATTGAGTGTTCACCAATAAGATAATATTTTGGAACAAAAGTCTCCTGAATTACATGCAAATATACTTGTAAAGCAGGCCAAGAAACCTACAAAAACTTTTAACCAAATGGATGACCAAGAGTACAACTTGAAACAGAATGGTGCATACTTGTCTATGGACCATTAACAGAAACCCGTAAATCCGAACTTGTGCTGTTGTTTGTGTTGCAAGACCGGCATTATGGGAGTCTGTCAATGTAAACAACGTGTTGAAGGAACCAAAAAAAAAACAAAGGACAAATGGCAAAAAAGAGAAAGTAAAGTAAGGTTTATGCTCCGTTAGAAATGCCTAGCATTTTCGGACCTTCACTTAGTGAGCTGTGGGCGGGTTGGTTCCAGTAGTTTAACATTTCTCTGGCAAATTGAGGTAGTAGGTTGTATAGTAGTATTAACGGCATGCTATACAACGTGCTAGCTTTCTTTGCTTGACACCAAGCAGCGGTTTTGAGTGTGCAAAGAGCTGAAAACGTGACAAAAAACAGAAATAAATAAAGGAAACTCTCTACAAACCATAATTGTAGTTGAAAAGTGCTTGAAAATCATTTAATAAAATTTTGAAATTTTTTTGCGTTATTTGTAATGAGCAGCAAATAGTTTGTATGTAATGCTGGCATAGTGTTGTTGTTTAATTATAATACATACATATGTATGCTATATATAATAGTTAAGTTGTTTTTGTTTTGCGTTAAGATGTGTTTGTATGGCTGATTCCCTGAGACCCTAACTTGTGACTTTTAACATCAGTTTCACAAGTTTTGATCTCCGGTATTGGCCGCAAACTTGCTGTTTTTGTGTGAAACTCGTAATACCATAACAACATTACCGTTCATAACATTTGCGTACATACATCCTTCATGTCATCTAACCAATGCATATACATAACTAGTTATATATGTAAGAGTATGCTTGTAATTGTTCATTTGTTTATTTAAGGTTGAGCGAGATATGAATAATGGCGCATCCAGCGTGCATTGCATTATTTGTTAAATTTTTAGAACTCGTATTTTAGAAATTGTAGCATAGGTATAGACGTTACCGTATAAGAAAATCATCAAATACGAAAAAAATTATTAAAAAGTTGTTTCGCTAATAAAATTTAAATAATATTTCAATGGCTTAAACAGTTGACTGTTAGGGTAATTAAGTCAAGTAATATTTTGGAAATTTTTTTAAATTAAAGACTAATAAAAATTAAGAAGCAAGTACCCATATCAGGATTTACAACTCAACTTAGTTGAGTTGAAATTAAAACAACTCAACCTTGACTTTCGACAACTTGAAATAAAAAACAAAAAGCTAAATAAAAACTGAGAAACAAATACCTTTATTACGATTTACAACTCAACTAAGTTGCGTTGAAATTGAAACAACTGAACCCTTTTCTGACATTGCGACAACTACTTTCTGTTGTAGTTTGTATTAATATAATGTGATATGACAATGACAATTCATCATAATATTTTTGGAAGATTGAGTTGTCGTGAATGCATGAAGTTAAGTAGTAAATCGCAATGTGGGTAAAAACAATTAGAATGCCATCATTATGGACGCTCTCTGAGGGTATTGAAGGCTGACAGCGCGAATGACAACTGGAATTTCATTTTCAAAGGTCTTCAAAAAAAAAGAATAGTTCACTGAATTTTAAAAAGAATTGTTTAATAATCATTCGTTCTCTATTAAAAAGAATAAAGAGCTAAAAGAAAATGAAGATGAAAACCTGAAAGACTTGCTTATGTTATAACCCCTTGTAATTATGTAAGCAGTTTTTATAAAATCACCAATCAAAGGAAGGTACAAACAATCAACGGCACCAGGCAACACAATTAATAGTCAATCTACCATATTAAGAGCAATAAAGATTTTGCGATCTTTAATGAATAAATGGCTTACAGTGTTTTAGAGTATGCAAGATAAAGCCTTGCGATTCAAATAACTTAGGCAAATATAATAAGTATATGTTTAGGATATGATCGAGTACATTAGATAACTCATATCGCTCTGGTGACTTATACACTTTTATGTGCCCCATAATCAGCAATAATAGTCATCTAAGTTATGAGAAACATGTCCACATTACCTGCCACACGAAGTGAGTTCCAAAATTATTTGTAAATATATCACAACTTATAGCTGGATCAGCGAACAACGTAAATCCGAGGCCGGTGTCAGCTGATACGACCTATCTTATGGGAGCGCAATGTAAATGATCAGCCAACATCGCTTCTACTTTCTAGTAATTATAAAAATTCTCTTGAATATGTTTGAAATTTTCTTAAACTAACTCAAAATCAGAGTTATTTCTAAATAAATATTTATAAATATATAAACTATTTTTTTTAATTCATTTTATTTTCTAAGCAATACATACGAAATTTTAATGTTAAATATCAACAATGACAGCTGAAATGGAAAATATTAAAATGTAGCCTATCCGAAGGCGCACTACAATATGTGGCTGTATTAAATACAAAATGCATCCCCCATAAATTTTTATTAGACATGGTAACCAGCAACTGTTTATCAGCTTCTGGGTCTAATTTGCTGAATTTATCTCATTACCAACTTATTAAATGGTATATTCCAATATCAAAATTTATAAAAGAGTGTTCATCATATATCAATAATTTCCTATTTTTAAATCTTATTTAAATTTTATTTTTATAAGAGTTTTCAAGTATTTCCTCAGTATTTATAAACTCAGTTTGGGAGCAAAGGAAATGTGATGGATGAACATCTAACTAAAGAAATGGCGCCAAGCAAGCCGATAGGACCGGAACCTGTTTTTGCAAGAGCTTGTTTTCGCAGAAGACCTGCGGCAGGAAGAAAAGAAAAAATACGAGTGATTACTGGCTGCAAATACAGCCAATCGAAGCAATTTTTGGGAGAAGACAATCACCAAATGTTGCAAATACATTATAATCTTTTCCAGGGACAAAGTAAAACAAGTTTTTTCAGTTATTGTAGTCACTGCAAATTAAGGAGTTCTGCCGCTTACGCACGAAATCTTTTGTGATTGTCCTGAAACCGAAAGAAGAATGAACTAAGTCATCATGCCACTATCAAGAGCACAGGCGCGTTTATTAAAAAAAAGAACTGCTTAAAAAGGAGAACTATAGGTCATAATACAAACTTCATGCTTAATCTAACAATTTTTTATGTCTAAAACAGTGTTGGCTTACTCAGTTACGACTTTCCACCAAACTCAGCTAGCATTTTCAAAGCCGAAGTACTAGGCATAGAAAAGGTCAGTAAAGTTCTATTGATAAACAACGGGAGGACAGAACAGAGAGAACCAGGTGACACTACTGGCCTTGTCATCGCCAAAGATCAACTCTAGCATTGTAAAAAAGCGAGAAAGATTTACAGCCCACGGGCAGGTCAATTCGACTTATCATCATTTGGATTGGATTGCAGGTCGTAGGCACATTTTCGGCTACGAAGAAGTAGACGATTTGGCTAAGTCAGGAGCTTTTCTCTACGAATCCGAGAAATATACATACTACTAAAAGCAAAACATAATAAGGCTTTGTTCATAATTTTAAAATTCTAAATTTATTCTTTAAAATCTTCTTCGTTTCCTCAAAGTAATCTGCCTTGGTGCCGATACACCTGTGCCAACGTTTTTTCTAATCCTCCTTCAATTTGCATAGCGATTCACTATCCACGATTCTGGATCCTAAGCATATATCTAGGACTCATCCCCAGTAATAATATGTTTCACAAATGTTGAGGCGACATGTTTTTTGAAAAAAATTAATGATTTTAAAGCTTTTCATGCCTTCACTTTTCTTAGGCTTACCAATTCTTCCAATAATCCAATGATGTTAGTAAGATCTCTGGCTATTAATCATCGATTATCAAACACCAATTCTTTTATTTTATTGACATGTTGATCATCAGATGATGTTGATGGCTTTCTAGGACGCGGTTCGTCGTCAACGCGTTCTCTACCCTGTTTGAATAATTTATCCCAATCAAAAACACTTGCTCGCGATAAATAATTATCACCGAATGCTTTTAACAACATTTTGTACGTTTCAGCACAAGAAATTTGATCCTGCATACAAAATTTAATTTAACTTCTTTTTGGAATGAGTTCTCTCTTCGTAGAAGTCACCGCATGCATTTTATGAACTTCAGAAGACAATCTTATACTAAACCCTAGTGAGTATTTTGTTGTAGAATTTGGCACAGAAACATGTATGCGATATATGTATATCAACGATAGTCATGCCAACCTAGAAAAAAAATATTTCGGCAAATGTTGTCTCGCGCGAAATTTAAACTAAAATGTCTTACTATTTTTTGCCCAACAGTACCCGTCGGAGGAAGCAGAAGAACGAAGTCCTCCGTTGGCAGGAGGAGGACGTGGTTAAACTTAAAATCTCCCATTGCCGCCAAACACCGAAAAATCGGCTATAACCGCGTAAGAAGTATAAAGAAGAACACAAACAAATGCCGGATAGCGAAATAAATTTTGCCCCATTTAACAACTAAGGACATGGCCCCGCGAAAAGTATATACAGACTTACAGTGACCAAAACGAGGTATTGGCCATTTGGAGAACATGCAAACATGAGTGTCAAGTCCTAACACAAATCAGACAACGAATTTTTTGGGCTTCTTCAGAAAGCAAACCTTATTAATAACACTGGTACATATACATAAAGAAGAATACATAAAGAATAAAAATTCACAAAATTTTATAAATTCATTTTTAATTCAATTTTGCAAATAGATTTTCAGAGTAAACGATAAAACATTTCACAATAGCTGAACATAAGTATATCTAATAAATGTATTTATATATTTATACTATAATATATATGTATATATGTTGGTTGTATGCTTGTAGGTAGCTTTAATTATACAACTATATATATATTTATATGTAGGTATGTGTAAGATATTTATATAATAAATGCTTAAGCGCACCAAATACATACTTTTTATTGTTTGCCACTTTACACAAATTGGTTTAACTGTTAACTCTTGTCCTTATTAATATGTCATGCAATACTTGCTTTAACAAATAAGTACGTAAGTATGTATGTGTATATAGAAGTGAATGGAAAATTTGATATGAATTGGAAAGACTTTATTTAATGAGTTATATGAATAATTTCTAGAGTAGTATGTATGTGTATGTATGTATGCATATTGTATATTAATAAATATGTAAAGGTGAATATATGCAGTTTTATTGCCATACAAATGGACCTAGGTTTATAACAAGGATATGTAAATTTACTTAACATACTATATGTGTATATGTGTGTTTGTTTGTATATGTATATGTTACTTTGCATATGCATATGTAAATTATATATGTATAGGTAATATAAATGAGCAATTCGACTAATTTGTGGCCGCTTCACTGATGCGTACACTTATCCTTCGACTTCTTTTTCCGTTCGTCGCCTGAGTTTGAGCGTCGCGTACCCTGAATCGGCATATAAGGCGGTGTGGGGCTTGAGCTTTTATCTGCAAGGCAAAAACGAGAAAGTAAGCATTAAAATGTACACGCTTTAGGCTGACAACCAAATACATATATACCAAAAGTACTCGACTGCGAGTAGTTCATGCGTGGAGCCAGCTCGTGTCTCCCTCAGCGAATCATGCGAATCGATGGAGTAGTTTTCAGATCTGCAACAACAAAAGTGTGGAGAATATTTTACAATTACAGCTGTTGAAGTGCATGCAACGTCACACCTACCTAGTCATTGAGTTGTGTTGCAACAGATGCGCATCACTGGTTGCGCTAATGTTCAGCGACGTTGGACGTTGCCCCGGGCGACAGCTGTCTACCGGCAATGTGTAGATGTCATCTTCGCCGCGATTGAGCAACATGCTGTTCGGATGCGCACCGATGCCATTGTGCTGGCTGCCGTTGCTGCGGCGCCCACCCTCACGCGACAGACTGCCATTGGTGAGTGTGCCATTTTGTTTTTGGGCGTTGTTGTTGGTTGTGCAGCACATCGATGGGATTCGAGTAGGCCTCCACATCGATTATGTCCGCCTCCTCCTGCTCCTCCGCCTGCATGTGTAAGCCATTGCGCGCGGCCGGTTGTGGGGCGTAAGCGAAGTTGTTGGCAGCGGCCGCTGTTGGCGAGTGTGCGGCATGTGACGAGTGCTTGCCAAATGAGAGGCAATCCTGTGGCAGCGGTAACAGTGGGCCGCAATGTAGCCCGTTGGACGAGCTGCCATTGGGGGAGCAGAGCGTTGTGTTGCCGTCCTTCTGTTGATGCTTACGCAGACGCGCTTTTTCTTTGGCGCGTTTCGCTTTGGCGCGCTCCTGCGGAAAACAATGGATAATTAATATTTATAGAAATTTGTATGGGAGACAATAATTTACGCGATCTTGCAGCATTTTCGCTAGTTCTTTGTCTTGCGCTTCGATCGCTAGCAGCCGATCGCGCTCTTCCTGTGTGAGTCCATCATGCGCCTCCATTTGCTGCAAGCGACGCGCCAGCAGCTGTAATTTTTTAAAGTAATAATGTTTGAAATTAAAGATAATTCAAAATGCTTACCTCATCCTTCTGCTCCTGCTTCAGCTTCTTGCTCATCTCCTTGATCTCCTCCATGGGCAGGCCGATCTCCTTCAAGCTCGCATAATCACACGGATCCACATACAATTCGATATCGTCGGCGTGCGCTTGCATGTGCCGCTCGGCGGCCACGGCATTTGGCACGCCACGCCCACTGCCATCATTACCCACCAGCTGATCGTATTTCTCCGGTGAGAGTTTCTGAAATTTATGTTCATTTCTAAGCAAATTCTCATTGGAAACCGAATGCAGGCGATTGCTCAAAGCACCAGTTGATGGATTGGGGTGATTATTACTGAAAGTGTTGTGTATTGGTGATGATTGGGGGTGTGTGGCCAACAGCCTCACCATTCAGTTGGCGTATGTTGTCTACAACATCCGAGTAATCCACCAACTCTTCAACTGAGTGCTGATGTTGGTGTAGCGGTTGTTGGTGCGCACCAGTTGGTGTTGTTGTTGTGGTGTGTGTTGGTGAGTGATTAGTATAGGGTGTATGTGTTGGGTGGTGCATATCGAGCGCATTGCGTTTCTGTTGCTGTTGTAGTGCGGCTGTTGCATGCAAGTGTTGGTGGTTGTGCTGGTGTGGGTGTTGATGTGCAAATGAGGATGACTGTACCGAAGCGGTTGGCGATGCCATTACTGTTGCCGACGTTGCTGCTCCTGCCGAGGATGTCGAACCCGTCGAAATGGATGACAATGAGTGTTGATGTTGTTGCTAATGAAAATGAAATGAAGTTGGTTAGTATGTTAATTTCGGTGAGCTCAAAGTCAGGTGCAAGCCGCAATGGTGTACAGCACGGCTGGTTTGTTAATATTTGGTGCTGACAGACTCACCAATAAGTGGCTGCTGCCATTCGCTTGTGTTTTTGTGGTTTTGCGTGTTGAAGATATTGGTGGGGATGGTGAATCTACGGCGCTGGTGGCGGTTGCCGCTGCTGTTAGCGAGGGTGACTTTTGTATGCTTATGCCAACATAACAATCAGTTTGTGAGAAATGATTCTGTTGCAACAAATATGATTCTGGTGATGTTTGTGGCAATTCGTGTTGTTGTTGTTGCTGCGGCTTGTGATATGGTTGAAATGCTGACTGTTGTGGTGTTTGTGGTGATTGTGACAATTGTTGATGACTTGATGTGTGCTGGCTACTACTACTACCACCAAAATATCTACCATTCGATGTTGAGGGTTCATTTGGATTCTGTTGCAAGATACTTGCTTTAGCTGGACGTGGCGGTGGCAATTGCGCCTTGCCACGCGTGGGTGGCGGCAAATTCACGTACAGCTCCTAGAGACGGTGCAAAATGAAATCAAATTAGGCATACACATATATATTTCCGTAGAGATATATTTCTTGCCTGCATCTGCTGCGCCATCTCCTCGCTCTCTAACAGCTCGCGCTGTCGTTGCTCCTGCAAGTCACGTTCCAGCTTGTCGGCAATCTCCTTCGCAACACGCTTGTCATGTGCCTCCCTGTGGTAACATAAAAATTTCAAATTTACTCCAACGAGTGTCATTTTATTGCACTTACTGCTCGAGCAAACGTCGCCGATACATTTCCACTTGCTTCTCCGCCTCTTCCTTCTCTTTGATTTGCTCATTCAGCGCTGTCGGAAAGTCTTCACGGACCACAGCATTGCGCTGCCGATTGCCTTTGTAGAAGTCATTTACTGGTGGCAAAGTGGTACCGGTCATAAAATGTTCATATGTATATGTAATATGTGGGTTATATAGACTTACTCTCTTGCGACTGCAATTTATAGGCCAGTGCGCTGTCTTCACGTACCAGCCATTCCTTGCAAACTGCAATAAAAGACAGGAGAAAGAATTGAAATTATTATTTAATTTAATAGAAATTTGTGAAGACTAAAGTAATGAGTCATATAGTATATATAGTATATACATATGTCTACACATAAATGGTATGGTAGGTATGCCTATAAGATAGTCATGGTTTCCTGATAAGGCAGATAGTCTTAACGATTAAATACAACTATTTAGGTCAGTTTATGTCAAATGTCTGATCCCTCAGCAAGGCGGGGGGATCACACTTAGACTGTTAGGTTAAAGCAAAAAAGTGAAGAGAAATCCGGAATTTTTTTGAGTTTTCAGGTTATCACTAATATTAATACACCACAAATATACCTCTTAATATAACCAATACTATTAGTCGGATTTCTACAAGAAAGAGAAAAGCAGAATTTTCAGGTTAAAAGCAATTTTAAAATACCCCTCAATATACCCACTACTTCCTCATACCCTATATTCTTACATCGGCATATGTTTTTCGTCGTTTAGGGCCCCCTTTTTTTTATATTATGCCAGTTTACATGATTTAGACCAACTTATTTGATTTACTCCAGTTTTTAACCGATTTTGTAAGCTCAAAATTTATAGCACAAAATTTAGTCTATAACTTATTATACCAGTTTTTCTTTAGTTTATACCAGCTACTTAATCTGACTACTCTCCTAGATTTTTTGAAACAAGAGTGTGTAAGTTATTATACCAGTTGTTTAAATTTATACCAGTTATTTATCCTCTCTTGACTACTCTCCTAGATTTTTTGAAAGCAGAATCTGGTTCTGCCAATTTATATGATTTGTAACAGGTTTTGCCATTTGCGCTACTCTCAAGGGTTTGACAAATCAATCACTTTGTACTACAAGTAATTGTTAATTCTCTTCTCCATTCTTCCATATTCCACTTAACTAAACCAGCTTCTATTTCAATTTAAAAGTTTATTTGTATCGACATCAGCTTCTATTTCTAGAAACTTAAAAGTTTATAGATTTATACCAGTTTTTTGTTGAACTTGATATCCTAAAAAGAACTTGCTACTTCATATGTTATGTTTTATACCAGTTCTTTGCTTGACTTGCCTTTGCAGTTATTTTTGTAAACATGAGTTATTTCAAAGACAGATTTTTTGTTATTATACCGACTTATGTTTGCCTTATCGAAGCCATTTTATTCAGACAATGCCATTCTTGTGAATTATGCCAGTTGTGTGTTCGACCCAACACTCTCCAGTGCTTCCAGTAGTAGAAGGCTAGAGAATTAAAGACCTGATTTCCCTTTAAATGAGAGAATACATATGTAATACATACAAATGTATGCCTACATATTCTAACGGTAACTTTATACCACTTCTAAGCGAGGCTTACACTCGTATTAAGTGTCATCGCATCCTGTTAGTCATCGGATAACAGTCAAAGCAGTTTAAGCAGCTTTCTTTAGATTTTTTCGTGCCAGCATACTTCTGGCCAATATTGCGAAATGCAGCGATGAAAAAACACCAGATCACATCCGCAATTCGAGCGAAAAGAACAAATATGAAAGCGAAATTGAGAGTACCGCTAAAAGCTAAGAAAAAGCGGCGATCGTTAAATGGTGTGTCGTTAAAGCCAAGAATTTGTAAAAAATCACGTAAACATGCCTTTACAAATATATCTACCTACAACAAACACGTAATTGAGCCGAAAGCAAATATAAATTAAATTTCTATTTACGAGTATTTGTGTGCTTTGCGTGACTAATGATAAGTGACTAGAACACAGGTCATTCTAGCACGCACGGTTTGATGCAATAAAGCCGCTTTTGCTCTTCGGTGCAAGAGGGCGTTGAGAGCAATAAACCTTTTTATTCACAAACACATTTCTGTCATACTTTTTGATATTTTTCAAATATCTTGCAATTGTATTTGACACATTATAGCTGCATTTCGTTGATGATCTGTTGCGATCGCGCTAGACTTCTTTACTTTATTACTCCAAAGCCATAATATGACTGCCTTACAAGTTTCATCATTGCTGTCGGTCATTATCCAGGAATTTCTTTGTTTGATTTACTGGCCTCATTTACCTTACGCACAGCTTTTATACCTACCTACATGCAACCGTCTTGCCTTCCACCATGCACTGCTGCAGAGGCGTGACTCACCCTGCCACAATGTTGCGGACAATCGGATGCAACTACTTAACGATCTCTGCTTTTTCTCAGCCACTTAACAATTTCAAGAATGTAACAACCATGTAAAGTATGGCTTAAAGTATGCCCCTCAAGCGTTGCCCCCTCAACAATTTTTGATTGAAATTCTTTGTAACTGTCCAATGACTGGTGTTTCGGCGTTTTCACCCGCATTTTGAGTGGCACTGACGCCGAGCGCACAGGCAGACCCCGACAGGCTGTCACACAACACTCTGCTGCCTCTAACAATTTATCATAATTTTTGTGTTTTTCTTTTAATCCCTTTCGATTTTGTTCTTGCTCCGCCGAGCAAGTTCATTCGAAACAAGAAAAAACGTTAACTTCGGTTGCACCGAAGCTAAATACCCTTCACAGGTGCATTTCTGTTAGTAACTATGTGTCCAGTTTGTATGGAAGCTATATGCTATAGTTAACCGATCTGGACAATTTCTTCGGAGATTACATTGTTACCTTAGGAAATAATATATACCAAATTTCGTGAATATATCTTGTCAAATGTGAAAGTTTTCCATACAAGAACTTGATTCCGATCGTTCAGTTTGTATGGCAGCTATATGCTATAGTTATCCGATCTGGACAATTTCTTCGGAGATTACATTGTTGGCTTAGAAAATAATATATACCAAATTTCGTGAATATATCTTGACAAATGCGAAAGTTTTCCATATGAGAACTTGATTCCGATCGTTCAGTTTATATGGCAGCTATATGATATAGTGGTCCGATATCGGCAGTTCCGACAAATGAGCAGCTTCTTGAAGAGAAAATGACGTTTGCAAAATTTCAAAAGGATATCTTAAAAACTGAGGGACTAGTTCGTATATATACAGACAGACGGACAGACGGACAGACAGACGGACATGGCTAAATCGACTCAGCTCAACGTACTGATCATTTATATATATACTTTATAGGGTCTTCGACGCTTCCTTCTGGGTGTTACAAACATCGTGACAAACTTAATATACCCTGTTCAGGGTATAAAAATATTCATTCGTAAATAATGGTGCGTAATTTGATCGTGTTGCGTGAAAAGTGAGTGTAAAAATATGTATGTGAATGGATGCGTGGTGAGTGTGTGTTGGTGCATGACGAGCTAAAAATTTCTGTGAACCATTTGAGGTTTCTAAATTAGCATAATTAGCGATTAGGAATTTATTTGTGCGCTTAGAGTGGCTCTGAGTTTATTGACCACTTTGATTATGAATCATTAGGAGTTAATGATTTTGTCTAATTATGGAGGAGCGCAAATCAAAGATTATGATTACATATTTATATACACTTTACTTAAGTAAAAATTATACATATTTCCATTTTAAATAACCTCAGTAATGATATATTGGGATTGTTTGATGTTTTTGAAGAGGTTCATTGATTAACATTAAACCCTTGCCTTCGACCAGCGTATAGCAAAATTTTGCTAGTATACCTGCTAATTTATATTTATTATTATTATTATTATTATTATTATTATTTTTATTATTATTATTATTATTATTATTATTATAGTTTTCTCGCAAATAGTAAAGAACCCTCAAAACCGATTTTTTTTGTCACTGGCGATATCCATATCCATGACACTTTTGATTGAGACTTTCCTTCCAATTTTTCAAATTATTTTCTCCGACTGAAGGGGTTCGAGGATTTCAAAAAATCGATTTTTCTTTTGTTTGCTTTATTAAATTCTGCAATACCTCTAAAATATTGTCCTAAATTTTAAAGTTGATCTGAGTAATAATTTCGGAGATACAGCGTTTAGAACTCGTGCGCTCCAGGCTAGCTGCGCTAAGTGCCCCGTCTTTAAACGTGTTTTTCTCGAAACTGTGTTCTTGAAGTCGCTGGACACGATTTCTCGAAAAGTTGTCGACCTTTTTAGTTCGTATTGTGTATACAATTTTAAAATAACATTATCTAGTTATTTAACGAAGGATTTTTTCTTGTTTCATTAGAACTTATTTTTTTAGCCAATAAATGGCGAAAATGAGATTTTTTGTTCAAAGTCTGAGAAAAGTAGGAAAATTTTAATATTTTTTTATTTCCTATGTAGATAAACGAGATTGAGATATGTACTAACGGAATATGCTTATTTTTTTTTTTAATTTTATATGAAGCAATAATAAGTTATGCTGTCCACGGTGAGAGCACCTTTTTGTAAGACACCCAGGGAAATGAGGTCTCAACGGCTGAATTTTCAACATTTTTGTATCGAAATTTTAGGAGATATTGTTCAAATATGTACCTTTGATATAACATATTATATTTTTCAAATATGTGATTGCTTATATTAAAAAAAAAATCGTAAAAATACCTTTTTTTTGTACCACTGAAACCCACATAACCTCTGAATATAACCTGATGAATGAAGAACATTGCTAATCCACAGAGTACAATTGGCTACTTTTTCGACGATTCCAAAGCTGCTTTTGACAGCACTAATCCAGCTGTATAAACTGAAGTTGAGGAGTACCAAAAGCTCCAACAGGATCGGGAAGGGCCTCTCTGAGCCGTTCGATACCAAACGAATGTAGGAGTTAGTTTATATTACTACTTCGGACTGTGTAGGCAATTGAGAAGAAAAGTCTTCTCTCGACGAACAAAGGCCACACTCTAGAAGTCACTCCGCTGACTACTATATGATTGATTGACTACTTTTTTAGGCACATTTCTTATATACAAACTGTGATGCTAAAGGCTGTTTCTTATCCATTTTAAATTAAATAATCACATCTCAAATATATCCGGCGATTGTTTTCTTCGAAGTTGTTTAGACTTATACCTGTATATCAATGTAATAGGTTGGACCGTCTTTTTGAGTATAAAACACAACATACTAATTAACCAGTAGCGTTACGAATTCTCGAGAAATAATTTCTAAGGTGTATATTTTCCCTTTACAACACTTTTTATATACATACATATATATGTATACAGATATGTCCTATATATGTACACCATATACTATACATACATACATACGTAGTATATAGTTTCTAAAAGATTATATAACATATTCTTCGCCTGTCATACCCAGTCATGAGTACTTTCCCGCCGCCTTCAAAAGCGAGTTCAAAACGTGCCGCAACAACAACAATTCTTATTTATATTATTTTTCCAAACGATAACCGATTTTTTTATGTGTTTTGTTTAACACTTAGCTGGCCTTTTATGTGCATGAATAAGAACTTATCGCGTGTTTCTCACTCTTCGCGCATGGCTATCTTCCTGGTACATCCGAATTGCTTATTGCAAAAGTCAACTGACACACATTTGACCCATATCGCTCCACACAGATATGACGCTTGCATTCTGTTGTGGCTTAACAGCAGGCATTCATACAAATATGGAACGGCTTATACACACACGTATGCGGTGGTGAGTGTGCATGTGTGCTAGCATGACTAAATCTTATGAATGGGCACGAAATTTTTAAAATGTTTACCACTCATTTTTAAGTGTCATATGACGGTGACAGCACCCACATTAAAACGGGTTAACGGTAATTTGTATGTGGAAGTTTTTATACAAGTATTAGTTTGTGTATATGTGTATCTTTCTCTATGTTTTCACGTTACTTTGTAGAAACCTTCGAATTTTCGTGTTCTGTCACTTGCAATCTCGCTAGTAGGTATTAAGTAGTTAGTTATCAGTTAGTTGGTTTCATTTGTACACAAAATTTTATTTAAAAACATTAATAAATATTATTACTTTTGATGATTTTTACATATTCAAAGTGTCGTAGAGGGAAAACCGGGGGAGGTTATAGGCTACGGACGCCCTGAACAAAAGCCCTGCAGTAGGTACATACATAACTAGTTATAACAGCCATATTTACAACTGACTGGAATTAATAATTTTCGTAATTTTAATGAAATCACTCTCAACAATCCAATCATCACATCATGTAAGCCAAAGTTGACAGATAACTCATTAAAAAAATTTACATACACACATACGAAATACACATTAATATATTTTTTTCATAAACAGGTTGAGAATTAAACACGTGGAAATGGCATAAGTGAGTGAAATACCGCTTTACTAGTTTAGAACTTTTCAAATCACTACTTATTTTCATTGCGCTTAGAAGCCGGATTTATTACAATTAAATTTTTATGCAAATTCTAAGTAAAAATATTTGTAACTTGAAGCAGGTAATAATCTTCCATTAAACACAATTATAGCCATAACTTCTCCGCGGCTTAGGCAATTATAATTTCCTGTCAGCGCGCAAGATTTGTATTGTGGAAGTTCATGACTCGAAGTGTATAGAACTTGAAAGAACTGCGCGCTGCTAAACATTATCACACTTTTATGTGGAAATTATTTTCATACCTTCATAATATTTCCAAAAGTAGCGTTTTATGATCGGTCTTTTCCGACTTCCATCTTCCGTGCTATAACCGATAACCATAAAAGCACTTTTTGCTCATTATTTATGATTTTTTATATATGTAATATTATTTTTAATTTGTGCGCAAAGAAACGCCCATTTGAAGTTAGTGTTTAGAATGGAGGAGCTACTGGAGCGGGTAAACCATAATGTGGAGTCGTAAAAATTGCCATAAATCAAGTGACAAAAGAATAACGCATATTACTATATGTAAGTATATTCAAACAAAAGCCAACTAAAACAAAAACAAATGAAATTATTACTTTTCTCCTCTTTCTATTCTCCACTTTTTCTAAATTTATGCATATGCTATAGCTGCTGATTGAATTTCATGAACTTGCACATTTATAAACAAAACTCGTACGGAAAAGCGAGAAGGGAAATAAACAAAGAAAACGCAAATGTGTAAAATATGTTCATATTTACATACATATACATATGTATATGTATAAAAAAGAAATATTAAAAAGCATAAAAATGTAGCAATAAAAATTAAAATAAATAAACACGGCAGCCATAAAAAATCAGCGTTGTCGTCGAAAACTTCTTACTTTGACCGCTCGAAGAGAAGCTTCAAAGCAAAGGCAACCACAAATCGATTAAAACATATGTACATATGTACTTATGTAAGTATGCACAAATAAGATTCTGGGGTTTTGATATTTGAATGAAAACAAAAAACAAATACATATTTAAAATTTAGAAGTAAAAGTAAGTATTTTTACTAGGATGGTCGATTAATAAGTGTTAAAAACATTTTTTTTTTTTGAAGGAGCATAATAAAAATTTATATATATTTTTTTAAATATTTGGATTTTTTTAGAATATTTCTGAAACTATACTCGCTAGAATTACGCTAATAGTACTTTAAAAATAGCAATTATTATTTTTTTTTTAATTATTGAAAATATTTGCCAAATTCTACCTTAATGAAAAACCTCAATCGACTTAAAAATACAAAACGAACCCCCTAACGTTGAAACCTGGTATGTATGTAAGTACGATAAATATATCTTCAAAAATATGAAGCGTGTTTTGAATAAGAAGCCATTCTTGAACGCTTAAAGGTACTACCGAAGAGGCGAGTGTGAATTATAAAGCAAATCCGTGAAGTTCTAATAATATATGAAAAATTTCACCAAATCTACAGTAGAGGGAAAGAAAATGTATCGGACATACTGTTTTATAAGAAAATCGCTAAAAAATATTATCTAACGCACAAGAGAGCTGAAGAGAGATAGAGAGCAGGCATTAAGCTTGCTAGCTCGCTGGTAAGAAATTAAAGCTTGGCGAGAAATGTAGTAAAAAAGTATAAATGTTTCGTTAAATTTTATTTTTTATTGACATTTATTTTTTGAAAATTCTCTCCTTCAAATGTTGGCCACGGCTACATCTCAGATGGTTCATCCGTTGAGTCCAATTTTCGATGACTCGTTCGAGCATTTAAACTGATTCCTAGCGAATGACAAGCGTGATGTTTTGCTCCAAGGCTGGAACGAAGCGGGATTGTCCTCATGGACTTTGACTTTACGTATACCCATAGGAAAAAGTTTAACTTTTGTGATACCACACTATCTTGGTGGCCAATCAACCGGCACAAAACGTGAAATTATCTGCTCACTCTCAATAAATCCACTGATTGATGCGATTTGTTGGAAAAGGCGCCCTCTTGTTGAAACCAAATGTTGCCAAGATCACGAATTTCAATTTCAGGCATCAAATAGTCGGTTGTAATGGCGTGATAAGGTTCGTTATTGACGGTTACATTCTCACCGGTATAATTTTTGAAGAATTAGGTATTGATGATTCCACCTGACAACAAACCATGAAAACCACTGATGAAATGACAGCTCTTGAATCCGTTCAGTTTGCTCTTTGTCCCAAATGGGCCATTTTTGCTTATTTACTTACCCATTGAGCCAGAAAAGGGTCTCATCGCCGAACAAAATATTGATCGAAAACGTCGGAACTTCTTGAAATTTTTCAAAAGTCTAGAACGGTAAACGATGTCGCTTAGGAAGGAGTTTAACATATGGACGTATAACGCGCCAAGTCGGCCCATAAGTCAGCTCGAGTTGCTGCGAACGGCGCCGAATCGACTCTCCACGGTTTTCGTGTACACTCTCAGCTATGGCTGATAGATTTTCTTTACTGTGTACTGGACGTGGTCTATTCGGTCGAATATTATGGCTGGCTAGGTCATGTTGTCCGAATGGAAGAAAACACTCCAGCTCTGAAAGTATTCGACACAGTACCCGCAGGGGGAAGCAGAGGAAGACCTCCACTCCGTTGGAAAGACCAAGAAGAAGAAGAAGATATGGATATTGCTTTTTGGAAGCAAATATCACTAAAAATTATACTTTTCAAGTTTTTTTTTTAATTTTCATAAATCGAAATTGAAACTTATAACCAAATTGGTCGAACTGAAGAAAATCAATATAATTTACAATTTAAGTAGTCTATAATTAACCGGCACAATTTTCATGACCTTCACTGTATGCACTAACGAATCGTACAATAACCTGAAATCAAAATGCACGTCAATGCCTACGCCATGGACAAAACACACATAAAACAAACATACAAAAATGTGCCGACCAACTGAGGAAAAAAGTGACCCGCGTAGTAATTTTTGCAATTTGGCATTCAGAACGATTTTACATGCATTTACACACACACATAATCATATATGTACATATGCATGCAAGCAAGTACTCGCAAGCATTTAAATTACAAAAATTTGTTTATGCCATTGCATTTAAGCGCACCATTGTGTATTTGTTTGGAAATGTTCGCCAATTGCAGTAAAGACTACCTAAAAGTACATACAAGCAAGCAGAAGTACATATATTTGAAGTGCTTGTGTGCATGCATTGAGTGTTAGTGACGAAGGGAAACAATGAAAAGGTAATGGCGAGTTCTTAAGTGGCCATGTGGCAGCGTCGAGACGTCTCGAGAAAATAACAGAAAATTGCATAAATTCCAATGTTGTGAAAATTACACACTTTAATGCTTATCAACACACACTTAAGCGCCTCCATATGTATTTATGCTAGTTTGCATGTGCGCCTACGAACAAAAGATATGCATGCAGGCCAACGGTCAGCTGGGAAATGCGATTGCGCTGGCCCCAGATAGCATATACAGCTGTATACACTTATGAAGGTTTTTATGTTTACGCTGTACCTTGTAGGGATTGTCAGTGATGAGGATATACCCTTCATATACAAAATAACAGTCATCTTTACGCCTGACATTGGAGAGTAGCGAAACGAACAAACTACACCAGTTGGACTGGAAAAGGAAAAAGACTGAACAGAAAGTAGCGAATCGAACAAATTACACCAGTTGTTCAAACAGACAGACTGGATAAGAATAGAGACTGAAGAAACTTTTTTCTCCACTTATACATATTTTATTAAGTTCATGTGTGGGAAAAGCGTCCCTTGTCTCAGGCTTCTATCTAAAAATATATTATGAATGAACTTTTAAGGTTCTGAAACCCATACAAATGGCTTTTTATATAATAACAATTTCCGTTTTGTCAGTTATCCACTCACTGGTCTAAAATTTATAAAACAGTTAGGCCTTTTGATGAGGAGTCCACATAATATCTTTTATAAAATTCAGCTTCCTTACTTTACTATAGCTCTTGTAGGAAACGCTTAGATAAGCTTTCTACAGACACTCTTGGAAGTTAGTTACTTACTTACTTGAGTAAATATCTTTCAAACGTCTTTTTCCTACAGGGTTTGTACCATAAACACATATATGTATATGTAACACATGAAACCCCCCACATATAAATATGTATGTTTGTATTTATCTTGAAACTAAGTAAGTATTTATACTAAACCTCAGATTATTTTCACGCATGTGTGTGACTGCTTACTTGGTCAGTTGGCTTTGTAAAGCGAAATATCTTTGCACGATTGTGATTGTTTATAAGGCGTCACGGCGCATAACTCGAACTTGAGTAGGCACTGTTTCAATTTATTTATTTATTTTTGCTTTTTTGCTATGTCAGGCATGCGGCAATTGGAGTGGCTAGCGTGGGAACCAGCCGTTGCTAATACAAAGCGAGCAACTCAGCGGACACTTTTAATCCAAGTGGCAACGCTGCCGCTAAAACTGAAGCAGGCATGAAGCCACACACTGGTGCGGCTCTGAAATTGCTACCGGAAATGTGGCATTTTTGAGATTTTTTCCAATACCAGCCGAGAGCAACATGTAATTTTCTTAAGCGCTATGAGCTTTTGCAAAAAACATGCATGCACATGACCAATACACACACACGGTCGAAAGCCTGATTTCACATAATCGCACTGTGAGCAGCAGCACTTTTGTGGTTTCCATGAATGATATTTCAATGCACGATTTCTTTCACCAGTATTTGTATGCTTTTGCGTTGCATTTTTTTGTAGTTTTGTTGTTGTATTTTTTGTTTATGTAATATTTTCTATTTTTGATATGGCATATCCGCCGCAATTGACCCTTGGCGTGTGTATGTGCATGTATGTGTGTCCTTTACTTTTCTAATAATGTAAATTGAAACTGTATAATAACAACAAACAACAGGTTTACAGTTACATGTTGCAGATACAAAAGCTTATTGAAGCGGCACTATTGTTGACATATGTATATATCGACATAAATATATGTAAGTATATGAAAGATTATTATACTGTATTTTTCGAATAAATATATGAAGTTGATAAAATAAAAAGTATCTTCGAATAAGACCTGATGTTCCTTATGAAAATTAAAAAAAAAATGTTTTTATTCACCACGTGGTGAATATCCATAAAAATAGTTTTTATTCACCACGTGGTGAATATCCACAATAAATTAGTTTTGGTTCACCACGTGGTGATGTATATTCAGAAAATTGTTTTCGTCCGAAAAACATTTTATTCACAAAGATTTGACCCTGATGGCTGAATGGAGTTTTGGAGTATTTTTAAGGCTGAATAAATTTTCGGGTTCCTTTCGATCATCCGAATCATATATGTATAAATGGATGAGTATATGTGTTTATCTAAATATACATCCTCTTGAAATATCCAATTTTGCTATTGTCATAGACTTAGAAAGCAATCTCCAAAAAATGCGAATAAAACCGGATCCATACACTCGATTGTCGTCGGTACCCTTTTGGTTCATAATCGTCGCCGTAGTTAGATTTCTGAGCGCTTTAATGATACCCGACTAAAAGCTTGTTATGCACATATGAAATTTAGGTCATTTTCCAAACCCTTGATGGAGAAACCTTCATATGACAGATGTACACTACAAATTCCGAAATGGGAAACCAAAGAATTAAAAATATTTTTTTCGTAATTTTTAGGCTTTCTATAGAAGCTAATCGTATCCTGATAGCAACGAGAGATAACAATAACTGTTCGTTGCACTCGGCTACAGTCAATACACACACTGATGTGGTCGATAATTAAAAATTAATATTAACGCTTGCATGTTCCACATGCCACAATGCGGGGCTACTTTCAAAACTAACAAATTTACTGTATAAAATTATTAAAATGAAATTTAATTGTAATTGAAGCGCCAAAGACTGACTACAAAAGCCTAACAGATATGAGATAACACACACATACATACATATGTGTGTGCGGCATGAAAAAATTAGAAAGTTGCACTTGATAGCAATACCAACACACAAATAATACATAAATACTTATTTAGTAATAATAAAAAATTGCTGAAAAGCGTTAAACTGAGCAGCAGCAGGTGCTGGAGCCTCTTTGTTGGCTACAAGAGCAAAAGCGAAATGGGAAAAAATGGAAAAATTAGCAGATGAATTGTACGAAGTCATTGCCGTCGACTTCATGGAGTTTGTTGTCAAACAACGAAAGTGGAAAAACTTGACTCAAGGTTGATGTAAGCGAGTAGACACACACAGGCAAATGCACTTATTTTACACCAACAACACTTTCAGATGATGAGCGCCGAAAAACCGGCTATTAATAGTGGCAATGCGCTCTGCAATCGGCCGATGAAGAAGCTACGCCAACAACTGCTGCGACACACACATGCTTATATACTATAAAAATATTTCTATAGGAGTGCTGCAACAGATATGCATTAAAATTTATAAATAATTATGTGCTTCGCGCAGCCTGCTTGACTAGCTAACTAGCTGAGTGAATAAGTGGCTGAGCGGCAGTCTCGCTGGCTGACAATGACCTTAACCATGATGAAAGCGAACGAATGGCGCGTTGGAAATGGTGCAGCAGCAGCAAGTTGATATGCGCCAATGTCGCCTGACAGTTTTACTGCACACAACTGTTAATAAAATAAATTTTACGAAATGCTCAAGCGCACATATCATACACATACACACACACATACACACATATATACGTATGTCATAATATTCTAAAATTAGTTAGCGCTACGAAATGGCCGCACGCCACATGCCGCTTGGCGCTGAGCTGCACATTTCAGTTTACATGTGTGTTGCCAAGCATATTTCGATATTTTTACGACTTTTTCCTATCATTTAATTATCATACTATTTTCGCTTTTATCTTAATGTGGCCGATAAAAGTGTGTCCTTCTGCTACTCACTGCACAAACGCAAGAGCTCTCAGTCGATTTTAGTAGAAAAGCCGCACAATGCGAATGTGGCATGTGGCAAGTGGCAAGTGTCAAGTACAGCGTGACAGCATGGTAGGCATTTCAATGAAATAGGTTATGGCAATCGATTAACAAATGCTAGTATAATGGTATAGTTCTACATTTTGCCCTCTCGCAACGAATACTATGTCACATAAATGCATAATAATGCATACAGCCTACAAAGCGTTTAATGTAAATATGTGAGTTGCAGCAGTGGCCACGTTCAAGAAAAGTTTTTACTTTTGTTTTTTCGATTTGAAAGGCGAATGGTCAAATATTCGGCCCACTACATGCTGAAGTGCTCAATGACTCCTCAGTATGAGGCGCTGATGCTAGCCAAATTATGTCACTAAAATTATATGTTGATGCTTCGGTCTTTTCTGAGCAGAGCTGACAAAATTGTGAAATTTCCATTAGAAAATCAGTTACTCTTTTCAAAAAAGCTTTTTCACAGTGTCAGACTTCAAACTCTTTTCAGAACATTGTCAAAAATACTTTGTTTTAAATAATCTTTCAAGATCTCGCTTAGCTTTCAGAATCATACTCCAACTCGCAACTCACTAAAATGAGGTAATGATCGACCTTGCACATAAAATGATATATTTATACATACATACATACTTCTTAGTATACCAGAGTGATCTTATAGAAAATTTGTCGACCTAACTCATACCACCAGAGAGGTTAGGTTAGGTTAATCTTGTAGGCCAATAAGTCACGTATAGACCAGTTTGGTCCTTTGCGAAGCCAAAAGGAGTTCACTTGCTAAGTCCAGGAGAAGTAGTCTTTGTTTAGAACGCCTGCGCTTGACGCGAATTTTAATAACCTCTGCGACCTCACTGTCGATACCTCCTAAACTGTATCATACTATGGAGACCACAAATGATTACAGCGTAGTCTGGCTAATGCGGGCAAAGTGCACAAGAGATGCTCCATTGGTGATCTTCTCTAGGCATTTCCTAAGGTCTTCTCGATCTGTCAGCCCCATCTTGCGGGTTGGTGCCGCCACCAGACAATTACCAGTTAGTATTCCGATCATGTTCCTACAGTTTCTTCTATCGAATGCCAATTGGAATGCCAACACATAACATGAATTATCGACAAGATCAACGATCTGTATTGTTTTAAATGTAAAAGGAGGAAACGTTATGGGTAAAGTTTCATACCTTACGGTTTCGTATCTCAACAAAGCACTTAGATGATCTAAATGATCAGAGTCGATATTAGCAAACTATTTACATTTTTCTTGCCAACTTAGACACTGTTTAAATATAAGAAATCTTTGCTAGAATTCATAAGCTCGAGACTTTGGTAAATGCTTCGCAGTGAAATCAAAGTTTTAAGGCTTTCACAGTCTCTGACTCTACTACAGAAAGTTGTACATTCACTATAATAGCAATATATGCCTTAGGTTTGGTTAGGTAAATAGGTTAATTTTTCTTATGGCCACGAACTACCCCACTTAGACAGCTGGAGACGCTTGTACGTTTTGATGCCCAAAACTTCAAGCTATGGACCAAAAAGTCGAGTATCTACAAACCGCCTAAAGGTGCCCACAAATTTATCCAGCCAACTAATGTCTATTTCAGCCAATTCGCCAGGTTAGTAAAAAGTATGACAACCAAGAACCACCAAGTGAAAAGGCTTCGGAATGCCCCTCTTCGGGTTCTAAATGTTTAAATGCATTAAGTCCGACCCTTGGTGTCGCACGAAGTGCACCATTGATGCCAATTAGAGCCGCACGTTGAAAACGTTCTCGCTGTTTAGCGAGTGTGGTTTTACCGGCATCGATTTTAGAACTAGTTATACGTATAGTTGCTATAAAATATGCACCTGTGAAGGGTATTTTAGCTGTGGTGCAACTGAAGCCAATGTTTCCTCTTCTTTTACCAAAAATTCAGAAAATTATTTATTCTATACAACATTTGATTGATGTTTCGAAGTTGTTTGTGGTTAAGCCAAACATATAAAAATTAACGGTTTTAAATAATTTATTTTGATATTTTTTCATGCGAAGAATGCCAGATACGTCATTTGATTGATGTTGTTTGAAGGCAGAAGTTCAAAATTAACATCAGATGTAAACTTCTTGATCAATTCCATGCCTCTATGCACATGTGGAGGCTTTTAATTCGTCGAAATAAAATCAGAGCAGTGTAATGGATGTACTTTAGGTTTGAGGCGCATGAAAGTGCAGCAAAATGTAGAATCTTCTTTGTTGCGACCGAAATAAAAATTATAATAACAAAAACTAGCTAAACCCCAAACGGGAGTGTTGAAATGAATCATTCGTTGCCGCTGCAAGTGAAGCATGTTCCATGTGGGCATAGCGGCCGCTTAGCTGGACGGACGTTCAACAGCAAGAGGGACTGTCAATCAAGCGCTAAGCCGATGCAGCGCGCTGTTGCATGCAATAAAACCCGAACAACGTGTGGACTATGAAATGCAGCAGCCGTTGAAACACTGCTGCAGGGGCAGTACGTTGCACCAGCGGCGGCCAAAGTAAGTCGAAAAAGCAAAAAAAAAAACCAACAGCAACCACAAAATGATAGGGAACTTTAAAAAACACAACAACAACAACAACCACATACATAAAAGTGCAAGAGTAATTGCAGTAAATAACAGCAGATGCTGCCGCAACAACTGTACAGTGTCCGTTGAGCACACAACACTTTTTGTGGCTGCCACCATTTATGCACACACTGTTGTTGCTGTTGCTGTTGGCGGTGGAAACAGCAATTATTGGCATTGTTTGCAACAAGTAACCGTCAGCCGAACGGTGCGCCGCATGCACGCCAACTTGGCAGCAAATCAAGCATTTGTTGCCGCAATATGCAACTTGCAATTTAGCGGCAGCAATGCCAACAACAAACATAAAAACAACTACTACAGTGGCGGCAGCAACTCCAACAATGTTGATGAGTACGACAAAGCCATCAACAGCAACTGCGGCAGCTGTAGACACATCATCTCGTGCCACTGCACTTTGCAGCAAATTGTGGCAACTGCCTCAGTAGCAGCAACTGCAGCAGCATCAGCACTAAGTTCAGTGCACAAAACTGTTGCATTAAAACAAAATGAGGCGGAAAATGGCAGCAAGCAGCTGTAGATACCATACACAAGCGGCATTTAATATTGGTACTAGTGTGCGTGTGTGCCACATGGCATTGATTGGCGCCTTCATCGCACGACTTCATTAGTTTAAAAATATCATGCCACATGCGGCAGTGCAGGAGCTTTTTTAAGTTCGCTGAGTTGGTGAAATATTGCGGATATGTAGCTACGATATGTGTCGGTATCTGTATCCAGATCTAAAACTCAAGTTGGTTGTGCTCCCTAACTTGACTCATATCTGAAGATAGCGGCATGTAACTCTGGACTTCTAGAAGTAGTCGATTTAGACCAGCCCTTGGCAATACCACAAAAAGATGGCCACAGCTTTTCCGGTCGGCAGGGTATTTTTCAACTTCATCTTTTCGGAAGAGCTTCACCGCTTGAAATGGGTCTAGGGTTTGGGCCAGTGGCATTATGTTTCGTGGAATTTCATCAAGCCGCGTAGAAACTCTTTCGGATTCCTCTTAATGCTCCATCTTTATTTCCACGCCATATATTTTTAGGAAAATACGACCCACAAGGATTTCGATAAGCCTTTTGACTCAGCTAGCTCGCGTATCTTCAACCGGTTTCCAGTATATTACCAAAAAATTTCGTAAGCTTCTTTGAATCACCTAAGTCTTAGCTAGGTGGACGGTCCAAAATAATCCATCGTCCGCTTTTAAGGATCGTTCTTCCCATGTGATAGTTTTTACGTTTAATTTTTTGTCATCTTCATACATACATTTATCTCTAACATACTTAAATGCAATCGGTTTTGAGTACCTCTTCTCCTTCTTTATTGGGGTCGGCGACGCTTACGCGGTTATAACAGCGCGCAAGTCTTCTCCCTTTTCGCTGTTAGGCGACAATTGGATATTTCAAGTGTAACCAGGTCTTTCTTTGCCTGGCCTTTCCAGGTTTTCCTCTTCCTCTGCTTCTCCCAGTGCAACGAATATTCTCAGAGCTCATCCATTCGGACGACATCGCCTAGCCAGCGTAGCCGCTGTCTCTTAATTCGCTAAACTATCTCAATGTCGTCGTATATCTCATACAGTTCATCGTTCCATTGAATGAGATATGGAGCATAAATCTTTCGCAGAACCTTTCTCTCGAATATTCGTAACGTCGACTCATCAGATGTTGTCATTATCCTCGCCTCTGCACCATATAGCAGAACGGGTCTAATGAGTGACTTATATAGTTTGGTCTTTATTCGTCGAGAGAGGACTATAATTCTCCATTGTCTACTCAGTCCGAAGTAGCACCTGTTTCCAAGAGTTATTCTGCCTTGGATTTCGATGCTAACGTAGTTGTTTGTGTTAATGCTGGTTCCAAGATAGACGAAATTATTTACGACTTCAAAGTTATGACTGTAAACAGTGACGTGGGAGCCAAGTTGCGAGTGGGACGACTGATGGTTTGATGACAGGAGATCTTTTGTCTTGCCCTCGTCCACTCGTTCGCTTCCTTATCCGGTCTGGAGAAAGCAGAACTAACGGCGCGGGCCAATGATATCAATATCAGACACGAGTTTACGCTAGCAGCTGTACACTCTTATAGAATATCATACCTTCTCTCTGCTTTGTAGTACCTGCTTAATACTTATATTTATCATCATTTCTCGTTTGTGTGCCTCTTCTTCGAACACTTTAATGAGGTTTTTAGCGTATTTGACTTGGAATAAAAACTCAAAAACAGCTAACTAAACAAACGATTGCGAAAAGTTGACAATGAATCCGCTTGTTATAACCAAATAAACAAACAAATCAGTCTATAGAGGGATAAATAAATAAATAGTCATATGAGTATGAATATACCATACAGAAGTGTTGATATACTCAAATGGAAAGTTGTATACTTGGCGGTACTCTTTCTTTATATACACATACTAAATTGAATATACATTTTGCAACTTTTACGGAGTTTTGTTAAAAATTGTTATTTATCTGAATGTAAGAGCTGCGAGGTAAAAGTCAAATTTGCATATGATTTTCACATGTACTCGTATTTAGATATATTGTACGTAAATATACATATGTATACTCAAGCACAGGGTAACTAATTCGCTAATTCACTCAGCTGTCTGTAACTTCAGTAAAAAGTAAATAAAATTTTCTTCAGTCTTCAAAATTTCCGCAAACTCATATTCATACTTCATGACGTCTATTTATATCCATCCAGTACTTTCGAGTCGTTGTACCTTTAAAAAACATCAAACAACTTTTCGGTTAGTTTGTTTCCATCGCCGGCAGCTTCCGATTGCTTTTGGCTGCCTAAGTCTACACTTTCATTAAATATATGTACATACATATATTCATATACTACTTGCATAAATATAAATATGTACATATATATATCGTACATAATACATACATATATGTACACAAACATATGGGGATACCTGTTTAATTTTAGTATCACTTCTTTTGTTGTTCGCGGTGTGAAAGTTGCAAAACAGTCTTTCGTTATTAACTGTTGTTATGTTTTGTGAATGTTTCGCTGATGATTTGATAAAAATATTACGTATGCAATTATGAGCTGTGTGCTAGTTTTTGTTGTACGAATATAATGATAGAAGAGGTGTTGGTATTAAAATAGTTCAAATCAAACGGAAGGCTCATTAAATGCAGTTCAAACAATAGTGCGTGGTTAGGGAGAGAATGAGAGCAAGAGCCTCTATTTATACGAATATGGTTCGTTGATAAGTTCATCCAGTTGGAAGCTTTGGTAACGGTTGAATGAGTTTGCTGTATAACTTTCACGAATCGGGGACCATCAGTCGACTTGCTATAATGGGCATTTCTGAATTTTCATATTTAATGAGGGAACTTGGCACCGAATTCAGTTGCATTAGCTGCCACGAAAGTAAATGGATCGAACAAAAAACCAGTATAAATCACATAGACTGGTATAATCAATTATATTTCATGATAGGATAATATAAACTATAAACAGGTTTTCAAGTTGTATTTACTAGCATGGAGGATCGTGAATCGAACACCCAAACTGGTATAAACCGTAAACATACTATACATATATTGGGTTCTCCAAAATATTTCACTGGTATAATGAAATAAATCTCATGTCACGACAACATAAACTCTAAACAGGTATTCTAGTTGTATTAACTATCAGATGAGGGATGGTGAATCGAATTCCCAACTGGTATAAATTACTTAGATTGACATAATCAAATAGATAATTTAAATGTTATAACTGTGATAAGTCGCGAATCGAAATAAAAACTGGTATAAATCACATACACTGGTATAATCTCAAGTCAGGAATACGTAAAGTCTAAATAAGTATTCTAGTTGTATTAACTTTCATGGATGGTCGTGAATCGAACACCCAACTGGTATAAATCAGATAGTGTGGCGTAACCAAACCGACAATTTAAATGTATTAGCCCTTTATTGAGTCGCGAATCGAATTAAAAACTGGTATAAATGTAATAAATTGTATAAAAAAATTCATTTCAAGTTATGACATCAGTTGGTCTTAGCAGATAAACCAGTTGAACGTGTTTCTTAACTCGTAATTGTGCCGATCCTGAATAAATCACTCAACTGTTACAAATCACTGGCATAAGGAAATAGAAACTCTTGTCATATAATCCACATATGTGTGTTTCTAAACTTATGAATAATCGTGAATCGAACACTTAACTGGTATAAATCACTTGACTGGCATAACAAAATGAAAGTTTTAGGCAGATAATCTAGTTCTGTTTCTTATTAGCAGTCACGGAGGATCTTAAATCGAACACTCAACTGGTATAAATCATAATCATGGCATAAAAAGTTGTTAAGGAGCGAATTAAACCACTTAAAAAAATACTAAAAATGTTAAATGTTTTATTAAATAAGGGAGAAAAGCACACGTTTTTTATTTGGACGTAAAGTTTTGATTTTTCATTCATTAAGCGTGAATCACTGATTTTTTTGGTATTTTGATTTAAGAATTTGAAATACAATGGTAATTTCATTGAGTCTGAGAAACTCGCAAAGCCATTGACATTCTTAACTCTTACTTTAACCACAGTTCATTTAAATTAATGGCTCTTGTTTTTTTTATTTTACTTTTTTTATCGCTATTCTATTTAATACTCTCGGTTTGAAAGAAAACGCCTTCAATTTTTTGGCTAAAGACATTCTTTTGGGAAACCATATAATTCATTTATAATGAGAGGCGTCAATGACTACCTGGAGGTCGAACAGTAGATTATATAAAAAACTTTTGCTATTTCAAAGAAGCAGCTTAATCTGTCAAATTCGGATGCAAGATGGGAACAAAAAGTAGACCAAGCTTATACTTAAAAATTTCAATTTTTTTGTTTTAACTCAAAGTTTCTCAATACTATTTCAGATAAGTGCCTAAATATAAGTGATTTAATATTTATTACGTGCCTTAAATATACCAAATATACATATATATACTACACATCCACTCACCTTCGTTGACATGTCCGCTCTTTGGTAATAATTCGGTTTTTGTCAAGTTATTCATTTTTTTCACTTTTTGTTTCAGGCTTTTATACACAATTTCGCCGGCGATTAGCAAAATTAAAGCAAATATTATATATGTATGTAGATATGTATGCGATTACACGATAACTCGCACAATTAAACGGCTTAGTTGTAGTGTTTTAGAAAACAGGTTAAGAACTGGAAAGGAATATAGAGAAATACAAATTTTCTTACACTGAAAAAACAAAGACACAAAACAGTTTTGTGTTGTGGCTTGAATTTGAGAGCGGTTCGCCTCAAGGACGAATGTAGGAAAAATGCGGCGCTCGCAAGCTTAGAGATGCTAATCGCAAAAGAACACACGGGCAGTGTGTGGTTGATTATAAGAGCAGATATTTGCGACTTGTTGAAAGCTATCACTCAAAAGCAAAAGCGACGCTGAGCGTGCAAAAACAGGGCGACTTGAGTGTGGAGCGCGACATACATAAATATATGTTTTTTTTTGTTGTTGCTGTTGTTGTTGTGTATATTATAAGTGTTTATAAATGAACTTGTTTTTGTCGCCTAATGGGCACATGTATGCATGTTTGTATGTGTGTATTTGGGCGGTTTATCGCCGCAACAAGCCAGGTGTTTACTGGAAGCCACAACTCAAGTGTTTGTGTTGCTGTTGCTGTTATAAAATCTCGAAATTGGAAGCAACGGAAGTGTTGCTGTTGAACTAAATCGCTACATAAATGCCGTAAGTATGTATACGTATGTATAAATGCGAGTAAATATGTGAAATTAAAGTGTCTTTAACGGCTTTGTGCTCAAGCGGCGTTTATGTTGTGTTGATATGCTCCTAATGGCAGCACTAACAACAAATAAAAAAAAAAACAAAAAAAAAAAAAATTATATAAATGAAGTAGAAACGGAAAAACGATTGTCTCTGTTTATCTGTTTATATGTCTGTATACACGCGAACTAGTTTATCAGTCTTTGAGCTAGCCAACCGAAATTTTAGCACACGTTCTTTTCTCCTAAAAAAGTCGTTCTTTTGTCGGCACCAACGATATGGGACCACTATAGTACAAAGCTGTCGTAGAAACTGGCAGATCAAAATCATGTTCTTGGAACGGACTTTTTTCTTTATTTTAAAGGAAATCTTTGCGAAGTCTGGCACAGCATATTGCCCAAGAAAATGCTATATTATCGGAGCAAATTGGTCAGATCAGATCTATATAGCATATAGTTGACATACAAGCTGACAGTTCAAAATCAAGATTAAGATCTTCTTTTACCCTTTCATACTGTAAGGAATGCACCTGTGTAGGGTCTTTTCTCTTGCTCTTACGATTCTTTAATTAGTCCACGCCCGTCTCTAACGCTTTGCTTTGCACTTTACGCTGCGCACACTTTCGCCAAACGTTTGTTGTTTATTTTTTAAAATTGCTTTTTTCATTGAATTTAGCGTTATATTTTTTGCGTGTTGCGTTTTTATGCGCCTAACGGTAACAATGTTTTCGTTATTTTTCACCCGGTTCCAATTTTAAGCGTTCATGCATTCGACCAAGCCAACAGCCGCTTACAAAAATAAAAATAAAAACAACAACAACACACTTTTCCAGCAATTGCTTCAATCAAGTGCGTATGGTTCTCAATTAATCTTAATTTCATCACTGAACTTTCAACTCACTCTTCACTTTACACTTTGCCTCGCAGCACTTCTGCCACAAAAGTTCACTTTAAACGCTTCACACTCGGATCAAACGCATTTATTTCAATCGAAAATAAAATAATAAAATATGAAAATGATTTTCTTGAAACTCAAACGAAATCAGTGAAGTATTTTCACAGCTGTAACGCAGCAGCTGCATTCCTCGCCGTGTGTCGTCCGTTGCTCGAATGCACTTTGTTTTTTGCTCGCCAGCTACGAGCGCGCCACTACCGTTGTGCCACCACTTCACTCACACGTCCGCAAATTAATGCTCGGCGATGGTTGGATGGATGGCCGGTGGACTCAGCGCTATGCTGACTACCGCCGCCACCGTCTCCACACACCGCTTGCACCAACTGCCAACAATTGCAACAACAACAACGAGCGATTAAGTGAGTGCCTAACTCAAATACAAACGAGGTGTATTCATGGTGGACGCGAGTGTTGTTTTGAACACAACAAAAACAAAGGCACAAGAATTTAGCAACAACAACAAATACAATGAGTAAAATGTGTATGTGTATACATATATGTGTGTGTTGTGACTTGTCGTTGGAAAGTTTGTTGTTGTCGTATTAATGCAGTAATAACATACATATTTGAAAGTGTAGAGAGCGCAATTTGTGCACTGGAAGACCACAGAGTTGCCACTTAATTTTTATATTTTTTCTGATAAGACAGATTCTTGATTATAGCATAAAATGTTGACATTATTTAAAATAGTAACGAGATGAATATTGAAAGTACAAATTTGGAATTCTGGAATGGCGCAGAGTTGCCACTTAATTTAAAATTGTTTCTAATGCATTAGATTTCTAATTAAACATAGAAAGATACATATTTGAAAGTACAAAGATGGAGAGATACAAAAATTTGCCCTCCGAGATGAGACAGAGTTGCCACTTTATATAATTTTTTTTTAATTCGATGCGTTTTTAATTATATTTTAAAATAAAGATATTTGAACATATAAATAAAAATAGAATAATTTTTTCACACTATAATTGCACAGAGTTGCCACTTAATATTTTCCTAATATTTTTTCTTAATATTTTTTTTAAGAAAAAAATTTTTGTCAAATTATATTTTTCCTATACACCACATTTAATCACTAAAAATATGTATTTTTTTGTGTGAAGAATGACTGTATTGGACTAGAAAGTTTCTTGAAAAAGTTTAGGGCTGGTTTCTTCATGTTGCTTTATTTATAAAAAATAACATTATTTATTTATTTAAATATGACCTGTAAATAAATTTACAGGCAGACTAGGAAAGTAAGGGAACTGGCTGCTTAGGCTTTCGTCCCAGAATATATGTACATATATGTATGCAATTTTGATTGCCCGCCTTGAGATACCTACTTATATATAGAATTTCAGTTTCCAAAGTAAATTTTTAAAATATTTACCAGCTTAATTGTGAATTTATAAAATAGTGTCTGCCATTATTATTCTCATTAAAATCAAACTCAATCAAATTATAGTATTGTGGCAGCACTGTCAGTGGAACTCATAACAAATATAACAGTTTGGAAAGCAATGTAATACATTCAGATATCTAATAGCAAAATTTCTTATTTGCCGATGACTTGAAATGCTAATATTTGTATTACCAAAATTTTATAATAAAATTCTTACAAATGAGCTTGTGTAGAATTATATCTTTGAACACTTTTGAGTTATTATGTGTTGGAAACACTACAGAAAATCTGTTAGTATATTAATAGAAAGCCTTCCAAACTATACTTAGTGCAATGGTGCCATTTTTGACGACCACTTAACCGGCCTTTGGCATTGGCAGCACTGGACTGGCGCTGGAGTAGAATGTACTACGCAAATGCTTATGTGTTGGTGCGGCTATTGTCTCCATTTCCTATTTGTTTTCATAATTGTCGGTATTACCTCTATGTATAAATATATATGTATGTACATACATATATATACTTTGTGCATGAATTAAAACTCATTTGCATTATTTTGAAAAGAAAACCAGTTTGGAGTGAAAAGAGGCAGAAAGACAACTCCTCTAAATTTTGAGAATGCATGAGTACCTACAAGTATTATATGAGTAAATACAATACAATGCTTGTAGGTACTAATGCATCCACAAGAATTCGAAACAAAACAAAAATCATTATTTAAATAACTTATAATATATACATATGTACATATATGTAAAATATTAGTAATTTCTTAAAATCCTATCAATTTCTTCCGACTTTTGTTACAAATCATAAAATCTAGCAATGACAATAACTAACTTTCAACCGAAATTGAGTGAGTCAACTTGTTTGCCTCTTCGAAGTACTTCACTCTTTTGCTATGCACTAAGCAACAGGTAGTCAACAAGGTGGTCTCAGTATCTAAATATACACATTTTTTCAATCAAATTCTCTCGGCGCTCAAATCTAACTCAACGGAATGAAAGTTACTCAAACGCATTGACGTTTCAAGTAGGCATTTACCTATTTATAAACAACAGCATACCAACATATGTATGAAACACTTGGCCGTTAAAGGCCGTAGACTCTCGTTTAACGACAGAATTGGCAGCAAACTGATTGTGTTGCCTGACTATTGTTGTTGACAAACAAACGTCAAATGCATAGATGCCCCATAGGAAATTAAGAGAACAAGTAATGAATGTTAGTTGCTAAGAATTAGTATTATAGGATATATGATATTTTTTTAATGATTATTTATTGTGGATTAAAATAAGATTATTTATGCATAAATATGTATTCTAACAGCAATATTTTCGATTTTTTTCACTGTGATCAAAATAAAAGTTCCGTTCCCAATTATTTTTTTTTAGACTCGCGAGTAGTGTCAAGCTGTCAGGCTTTGCTCAGTTTTGCTTGACATTTTATCATGAACTGACTTACCTCTGAGCAACGTTTACAAATAGTTTAACTTTATTAAGAAAATCTATATTCTGTAAAGAATGTGTTTCGCGT
>CM050325.1:95295850-95333747 GCA_027475135.1 Bactrocera correcta
GTATGAGTGCTCTTTTGCCATTCGCTTGGAAACAATCGAAGCTAATAATATAACCAAAAGTGGTTTCTGAGTTTCAAAATTGCAATTCAGTTAATAACTTACACTCGGGTCATTATATACATAAATAAAAATTGTTTAGTTCGCTTTTTATACTTGTTGGTAATCTAAATATTTGAAAACATTGCAATCGTTTGTATTTAACCAATAAATCCGATTTATGGCCGCAATTGCGGTTTATGGTAAAATATAAACAGAAATTTTTGAAAACATTAAATTCGAAAGTGGTTTGTAAACAAAAAGCTGAAAAAACTTAAGTATATACAAGCAGCATACAACATATTAGCAAATTTTACAGAAAAGCTGCCTAAAAATAAATTAAATTCGCTAAATTCCACAGGAATACACGTTTTTTGAAATAAAAAAAAAACTTTTTGTTTAAGTATTTTGTAGACCAAAAGTGATAAAAACAAATCACTAAAAAATAAATACAATTATCAAAAAAAAAACAAAAAAAAAACTAATGGTTGATAAACAATAGTTAAAATAAAAATCTTTCTGGGTTATTAAAAGTTAAGAACAGACATCGAGGCGTGTGCGCCGCAGCATCTTACGGGAGCTGTGATGCCAAGTTCAATATAAGTGTAATTAAAAAACGGACCATGGGCCATATACTTATGGTGGATGTTCTACATTTTAGAACCTAAGTGTATACAAATCAAATCACTATTTTAATGTATATAGTCGAACAATGCAATTTTTTTACTGTGTATGGTACAGAGGTGGACCATCAAATGGAAACATTCGTTAAAATCGCACACCAAGTCTCATCACTGCTTTTGACACCAACTCTCGAATCGAAAAGATTTTTAGAAATATGTGACTGCTTTGAAAATATAGTGGCCAGCTATTAGCTTATTCGCCTTCCCTCTGGTAGCCAGCATATATTCAGTCCTGCCCTCATCTACCAAAAGATCCCATTTGGATGATTTTTGCTCTTATTGTAACGGTTATATATTCAGAATGATAAGGTTTTTGATCCAACGGTAGGTCTAGAAAACGTGTTGTTTCAATATAGTGGGGCCATAGGATGAGGGTGAGCGGTGTGTAAGGTTAGCTAGACATATATGTATTTGATATGTCGAGGTCGATTCTGGATAAGTACGAGTTTAAACTGCTACAGTATCCAGAACGAAGCTGCGCAAGGGTCACTTGCGATTCTCGTGACAACTCGAGCTCTTCGTCTGTAATAAGTACTGTTTGACTCCAATTACGCCATTCACTGAAAGAGAGTCGGGGAAAGTATTTATGGCTCCACTGTGAATGTTTGAAGTTTGTTTCATCCAAGGTCTGGTCAGTGTATGGTTTTATGTCGTCGTCGCAGTTGAGGAAGGACCTCGAGATGCTGCTATCGTTGTTGTTAAGGTAGAACCGAGTTAACAGTCCTTGGCCGGATAAATATCCGGGTCCGTTCCGATTATGTAGACCCGACTGTTATTGGAACGGACTCTTGATGCTCCTGGGAGGCAGCTTCCACGTTTGTTGTATTTGGTAGGTTGCCAACAACGTCTCATTGTCTTTTCCACAAGTGCTACAGGCTAGCGACTTGAGGATTTTGTTAAGGTCCTGTGCATTGGCATAAATTATAGGGTTATTGACAGTCGGGATTTTTAAAGGGTCGCTGTGAATTTAGATTGGGAGAGTGTTAGGTTCCGTTCAGGGAGGAGGCTAGAAAGATTGGACAAATAACAGTTTACTTTCGAGTACATGCCATCGATTCCATTGCCCGATGATTTTATGGTACAATCATCAGGGTACAAGTTGAGGTGAGAATTAACTCTCTTCGGAGACATCCCGCTTGCGGGCCGCCAGATGACCAAATGTTCTGCGTAAAATCTATGACCAAGTTAAAAAAGTCACAAGATAAAGGATCACATATTCTGAAAGAACCAACGATTCGGAGAGATCCATTTCTATCTTGAAGGCACTGCAGGTGTTGGTCAAATCTGCAAAGGCATATTAATTTTGCCGGTATATTAAGCTCAGCTAATGCTTCATACATACGAACCCTTTTCGGGCTATCAAAAGCTGCCTTAAAAGCGACGAACAGATGGCGAGTGCCAGTTTCTTATTCTCTGATGTTTTTCCAGATTCGAATAATCCAGTTTAAATATTTGATCAATAGTTGAACGACCAGGATAGTTTGCTGGCTGCCGTCTTTCACACAATATGCTTAAACGGATCTTGTTGTCGATGATCTTGCTGATCGATGATCTTGTACTCGATGGACACGAGAAAGATGTTTCGGTAGTTGGCGCAGTTCATAGGGTCATCTTCGCATGAAACATTGAACAATTTCAAAATATTTAAGAACAGCATCTGATTACATAGCGGATATATTTTTGCGATCAGAGACCGTTTTATATATATAATATAGTTTTGAAAAATTTATTTTTATTGTTTCGGTTAGGTATCGTTAAGAACAAAACCAATAAAAAATAGCTTCATAAATTCTTAACTCTCTACACTGTATATTTTAATACAGCTGCGTTTCCATTTCAATGCCCACCGCTGTATGCATAAACATTAAACTCAGCGCGCGCGTGCTTTCATTTGCAATAATTATCCACTACAACTCAAAGGAATGCGTAATGGTTAATTTTTTTAATCGATTTCGACGATTTGCCCTCACCGCCACCAATTGTTTATACTAAAAGATATTTTAATGCGGCAATTGTGCGCTTTTAAAGGTTATCTCTATGTTTGTGTGTGGCTAAATGTGCTTTTCAGCAGCTTTCCTGCCACTTCGGCCATTTATTGACGCCACATGACTTTTCAATGTTTCGGAAATCGAAATCTCGGGGAGAAGTGGTAATAATGGTTTTGTAAATCTTGTATATAAATGTTGTAAGCGAGTGATCCAATATTGTCTGTAGCTTTTCAAATTTTTTTTTTTTTTAATATAAACCTCTGAATGCATGTTTTTATTGTCCTTCATATGAAGACGTAAAAGCCATATATTCTTCAGATTTTTTATTGTTGATTCAATGCTGACGTTTAGTGAAGTAAAATATATTTTTTATTTCAAAAATTTACTGCTGGCATTCTGTAGTAAGAGAGTGGTGTCTTGCGCTGATTGAAATTCATCATTTTCATTTTATTGCCTTTAAGAATTTGCATACGTCATTGATTGATATGTATATAAAAAAGTATGTTGTTCAAAAGGGAAAACGATTTAATTTTTGGTGGAGAAAATATTCCAGATTTTAAAGTTAAAAATAAAAATTATTATGAGATCAATCTCGATCTGATCTTGAACTAACAAGATTCCATCAGTTTCTTAGTGGCTGCTACATTTAAAAGCTAGTGTTTCAAGACAAGCTAAAATATTTTCCAGACTTCGAATAATAATTTGCACAGAGATAAAAGTTAATATGCATTTATGCAGAATAATCTAGTAAAAGATCCCTCACTCAAACTCAAATGTCGCGAAACTTTTACTAACATTTTAATTTTTTTGTGAAATTGTCTGCCAAAATTTCAATTTTAGGTTTTTTTTCTTTTGTCGAAGTTCTAAGTTAAGGTTTTAACTAAAACACGTATTTTTTCACTTTAGAGGATTCTGTAAGTAAGTTATCTCCTAAATGCAGTCGCATCTTATTTCCGAGGGGTTACCGGAAATGGCGTCGTAATAACGGAGTTTAAAATATTATTTTCGAAAAATTTCAGAATTTTTTGTTGATATTAATTAATATTCCATTTTTTATATAAAAAAAATTTTGAAAAAATGTTGTTTTTAGCCGAGGAAACCCATGTAACTCTTTAAGAAATGCTGCTGTTAACAGTCCATGGGATCGAAAAAATTCTAGCCCAGTTCGGTTGCTTAAGTAGATTCTAGTCCTTTATAGTGACTGTCAAAGCGATCGTTAAAAATATCAAACTCTTCATGTCCCAACTCTTGAAGGATCTGCTTAGTTATCTAATGTCTTTAAATTTAACGATCTGAACCTATGACAAGGAACGATTAAACCAAGAAGCTCTAAGCTCAAAGTAAAGCATCAAGCAATGATTACGACTTTTCTGATACGAAAAATTACATAAAACCAACGAAAACGGAAACTTTAACGCATAAAGACAGAGAAAGAAAATTGTTAAATTGTTCTGAGATCAGAAAAAATATTATAATAAAGAATAAACTCTCCAGGGACAGTTTCCGTCAACTGGTCGTACTCTACACTGTACATTTGAGAAGCACCTGTTCAACATGGGTGTGACCTCTTCTGCAAACTGCCGGCTTTGCAACATAGAACCGGGAATTCCTGAGCATCCGATTCGAGATTGCACAGAAATCTATAGTTTCAGGTTCTTGGGTGCATATCACTGAATAGAGATCAGCTCACCTCAATAGCTTCCTGCTAGTGCCTGAAATTCATTACAGTGCTGAGCGTTTGTGAGGGCATGTGATAGAGCAGAGTACAATAGAGCTTATATCTTTAGAAGAAAGTGAGTTGAAACTTCTGCTTCCAGAGCAAAACAAGCTCATCCAAAAAAAATAGTACTAAAAATGTTTATATATAAAATGATATCTTATTTTTAATAACTTTTTTTCAATTTTTCTAGTCTGTATCACTGTAAAAGATGAAGACTTATCATCACTAAGCCTCTTTTGTATCAAAAGCAACTCGCTAACTTTGTTGCTGCTTTCACGTGTAAATTTGTTGACAAGCGAGCCGCGCGCAAAGCTAGCAAGCAGCGAAATGGCGAATCGAAGGCAGCTATGGTAACGTTAGAATGTTAGTATCTACAACTTTATTAGTGAACAAAGAATGTACGTCTGCTCTAACCGCATAAACTCTTATTTGACATTAATTGCAAATTTCTGTAATATTAAAATGTAAACGTAATGTAAATTCAATCCAATGTATACAAAGTCTTTATGGAAATGCGAAAAGTGAAAGATTAATAGACTGGCATACAAGTCCCACAAAGCCTTGTATTCGCACAATCAAAGCGAATGCGAAAAATAATTACAATTCGCAGCGGAAAATATGATTTTTTACCGAAAGTAATGTAAACTATGAAAATTTCAAAGGCAGACGCGCCTTACCTATATAATATACAGATGATTTGTGGAAAGTTTTACAGCGATTGTATGGGAATACATATTCGGACGAGTAAGCTTAGCATTGATAGTGAATGGAAAAATTAATGGCAGTATATTAATTTATATGTTCTATATACATTTCCTTAACTCATTTTTTAAAATATATATACATACCCATTGGCACTTATTTATGCCTGTTGTTTTTATGATGCGAAAATATTTTTGAAACACAGTGGCATTTTATTTATTAGCTTCGATTTGCACAGTAATCAACATGCCTGTAGTTCAACATGTTTAATTACTGTTGTGCGAGTATTTGGGGTAATTAGTCGAAATGTGCTTAGGAGGGAAGCATTAATTGTTAATGTGGGTGTTTTTGAAAATGTAAATTTTTTACCAAAAATTATTTAGCGTGTGGAGTTAATTGAGTGCCGGCATATGAATAGTACAGTTATTTCATTGTTCCAGTGTTCTATTTGCTAATATTATAACGGCGATGATCATTAATGATCGCTGTCATTACAAAAAGATTCATATGTTCATGGGTATACAGTTATTTTATGTAAGAAAAAACAATTGAAAATGCTTAGAGAGAAATTAATAAAAGGGTATTGTGGGCAAAAAAAGACGATTTAATTTCAATTTCGTCATAAAACCCAGTCGTCGAAATATTTTTTTTCTAGGTTAATATTAATGTCAGTGACATCTGTGCTTAAGTGATTTTGGCGATTTTTACTATGAGTGAAATTATTCAAGAAAAAAGTTCCATACAATTTTGTGTGCGGAATCTCAATTCTGGTGCCTAAAGTAAAAATTTTTGGAAAATGCCCTCGGTGGTGATTATTTCTCGCTAGCAAGCGTTTCTGATTGGATTCAAAATTATTCAAAGAGGGTCGAGAAAGTATTGACGACCAACCACGTCCAGGACAGCCATCAACAACAACTGAAGATCCACTTGTCAAAAAAATAAAGGAATTGATGCTTGAAAATCGATTACTTCACTGACAACGTTGGAATATCGGAGGGAACAGTGAAAACCCTTTACAAAGATGGTTTAGGCCTAAGAAAAGTGTAAGCACTTTTGGTTCCAAAATCACTCAATTTTTTCGAAAAACAGCATCGCGTTAATGTTTGTAAAACAATGCTTTCTGACTACTAGGATATCATGAAACGTATTATTACTGGCGATAAGTCTTGGATCTATGCTTACGAACCGGAAATAGAGGATAATTCGACCGTGTATTGTGGGAAAGGTGGGTGGGAAGACAAATAAACCACGACAAAGCAGGTTAAAAATCAGGCTTATGATACAGTTTTCTTCGATTATCGTGATGTAATGCACTCCGAATTGCTTCCGACCGGCCAGACTGTTTACAAGGAATCCTGTTTGAGTGTTATGCGTCGTTTAGCTATTTATAAAAGGAGGACGGAATAATGGCTCGACAACTCTTGGCTTTTGCACCACGATAATGCATCGTCGCGTACTGCATTGATTCTTCATAAGGTTTTCAGCAAATTTTCAACCAACGACTGCTCCAGGGAAACCGTTTTGAGTTAATTGATGACATTAAACGAGAGTCGATATGCTCATTGAAGGCTATTCCGGAAATTTAAAGAACAACTGACGCAAGTCTATTGTGGCCAGGGGTGGTGACTTTAAGGGGCACGGCATTTGAAGAAAAGATTTTGAAGAAAATGTTAAGAATTTTCAAATTATGAATTCTTACTATTTTTTGTTCATAGTAGGATTTAGCTTTCTTAAAGCCTTCTCTATGTCTATGGTTAGCTATCATCTGTCAGTTAAGGTCAGGTTAACCAGAACAGACGGTTCATCGAAAAATCTTCTCAGTTAAGTCCCATTTTTCGCTTAATGTCTTCGTCGACAGACAAAATTGTCGCTATTGGGATGAGTCAAATCCTCGTGTGGTTCAGGAAACACAATTACATCCCCAAAAATTCACCGTTAACTGCGAATTGTGAGCCTTATATGGCTACCTTATGGCAGGAAATGGCGCTAAAATTAATAACGAGCGATATTGACTGATTTTTTCCACGAGTTTTTTTTTTTTTTAATCAAAGCGGGCCATCTCCAGTTTCCTCAAAACTAGATTTGTTAACTTTGAAAAATGGCGCTGTGGAATGCCCGTAATTTTCTCTGAGGTATATTGATTTTCTCTGAGGTTGAGGATTACACCAATCCACCAGCAACGCCTGAGGAGCTTGAATACAACTTTCAGCGCTTTTTGGCCGAAATGCTGCAGCGGGTTATCGAAAATTGGCGAACACAGGTGGAGATATATATGCAAACGGAGCCGTGCTGGCCATTCAGATGACATTTTGCTCCAATTAAAAATAATAAAATAATAATAATATTATCTGCATAACAAAAAACCAGATTTATTTCATTTTAACATGACGTTGTTCTGGTTGGTAGACCCTTTATACTATCCTATGTGTAAACATTTCGGCTGTATACATTTTGAACATTTACATAATTACTTAAATGTGTATAACAATTCGAGCTAAAAAGTTTTGTATTCTAATTATAAAGCAGTCACGGTATTCTTTCCTATTTTCTTCGAAGATTGTGCATATATCTAAACTCTCGCATTTGACATAATCCGCTGTACTATACGACACACTAATATTTACAAAACCGTTGCAAAATTATGAAATTTCGAAATATTTTCATCATTTACCTTTTGGTCCCGGGTTCAGGAGAGCACTGTTCCACAAGTCACCCCATTGAAATACTGAAATAAGAGGAAGGAATTTAGTGTTTTCATTATAGAAACTCATATTAAAGGCATAACAATAACTATGTATATAAGCAAAGTCAAATATTTGTACTATCTTCTATATAATTAGATTGAAGATATGCTGTAATAAAATACATATAAAGTTCATATGTATGAAAATATACAAACTCCTAAACTAAGTATCACTTGTGTGCTGTGAAAACGATTCCACTACTTCAATCGCGCCCGTTGAAGCAAGTGATCCGACTTCTGAATAATACCAGACAGCTAAACAAATAAAGGCGCTTATGGCGTTCGCCCAGCAATAATAACATCATCAATATTAGTTTCCAATTTGCTGTATATATTATGGCATAATGCTCGAGCTCCTGGGACTTGTAATTAACACTTTATTATTGCTTTCATGCAATACTTTTTTGCGTCCAGCGTATTGATTGTATTCCTAGCAGCAATTGATCGCGCGCAAAGCTAAGTAAACGAATATTTATTTGTACTACTGTTTATGCGCACGCGCAAATAAGTCATGGAAATTGATACATATGGCGTCTCTGATCTACATACTTGTATATATAGTATATATCCACAACTAACTTAAAACAGCAAATGGAAGATAGCTTGGGTGTGTATGGTGTAAAGAGAACTTATGGTTTCATTCGAAAAGTTTTCAAATTTTGTATTGAAAATTACAATTTGCGAAACTGCTGTCAAATTGGCATCCATAATCATAATTAAAAATTACTGGGCCTTTTTAAAAATCTTTTGTGATTTTTAGATCATCGCGTTGACAATAAATGGGACTTTTTCTCAATTTTGGTCGTTATAAAGTCAACCGAAAGTTCGAAAATCTGTGTAATAGGTATGTTGGGACTATTGTAAGTATTACCCCATTTTGCCCAATTTTTATTCAAAGGCAAACTATTATCCAGGAAAGATTCTATCTGAAGTTCAATAATATACCTCAAAATTTTACCCATTTTTCGGAAGACGGTTCGATTTTAACTATTTTGGGCGAGAGAGACACTATTAGCTCAAGTTTTTATTCCCCTTTAAGGGGTTACATGGGTTTACGGGTTTAAAAAAATCGAAATTTTTTATTGTCTTATCAAAATCTACAACACCTATAGAATGTTCTTTTAAATTTTTTAGATGATCCGAGTAATAGTTTCGGAGATACAGCTTTAAATCTGCACTCGAGGTTAGCTAGGCTAAGTGCGCCGTCTTTAAACATGTTTTTCTCGAAACTGTGTTTTTGAAGCCGGATGGCAAGATTTCTCGAGAACTACTAAACCGATCTTCATGAAATCTTACACAGGTCTTTGAGATACAATTCTGAAAGACTTGGACAAAACATTTTTTTCGATTACAACTATTTGAAAACAGAATTTTGCGTATTTTTCACTTCAAAAATTGTTGGAAAAATTCTGTTTTTTACCCGAAGAAACCCAAATAACCCCTTAAAAACTGATCGATCTAGTCTTTGTATGGAAGAATTTTTATTTGACGAGATATCATATATATTATAGATTCGGTGCAGTCTGAGTTAGTATTTTTTCTAATTTTTAATTTTTTTAACCACCCTGTATACGCACTCCTATTGAAATTAGAAAGTATGTATATACTTATATTAAGCAGAAATCAGTTTAAAAATATATATATTTTTTAATATTTTTTTTAATTTAATTTTTTAATAAAAAAAAAACACTTTTGAACCACCCTGTTTATGCACTGGCGTTAAAAGTACTGCGACTGAATTTTAAGTTAACAAAGGTAATAGTTAAAGAGAAATTACGCGCAAAACATTCCACAGCATGAAGTTTCAGCTTCCTTAAATATTTTAATAAAACTCATTTACAACACAGACATACGCACACACAGACAAATCTTCCATAATTAGCACAGAAGTGTTGCGTTGTCGATTTTTTTTCGACATTGTGCTAATTAACGTTTTATAAATACACAGTGTGTATAAGTGCGTACATGTGTAAGTGTGTCAACAATTAAAACGCCCACACTAAACTTCACAAAAAATGTAGTAAATATGAGTAAAATAAAAAAAAATGAAAGCGAGAAGTTGTAAATCATATCCATAAGCGATATTATTGAAGCGCGGCAAGCGCTTGGCAACACAACAAACACATACAGCCATACAAATGGGAAAACTAATATGACAGCCGCCACATTTTTTGAATATATTTAGAATAACACTTGAGATACTAGGTCACACTAGTCCACAGTAGTCCACCGAGGGCTGTGCTTTTCATAGAGCGCCACATTTCACCAAGGCTACAAGCGAAAAGTAGGCGCAGTTGGTTGGCCTAGCGCGGTTGACAGGCGGCCACGTGCTCAGCCAGTGATACACGTGTAAACAAAACACCATGCCTAGCCATGCCATGCTAAGCGTTAGATAAAGAAATCCATATAGCAGAAGCATGCAGCGATAAGCCGGAAATTTCATGAAATTAGAAATGAATCACTCCGCGGTCAATAGCTAGCAAAAAAAATTCACTAATCACTAAAATATTTTTGATTAAAATGCAACTATTTCACCAAAAAAACACAAGTGAATCACTGTTTCACACAAAAGTACTATATATAAATATGTGTGGTTGTTGGCGCGTACCTTCGATAAAAGATATTTTCAATGTTGTTGAACTGCGATATTCACAGCAACGAGCGTCGGATACGTTATCGCGGAGTGAGTGTACGTACAGAACTACCACAAGAGCGACGCGCAAGCGACGGATTAGGCGAGCACGATCAGTGGAGATGCGCTGGGGCTGGCGCGGATGGACGGTGGCGCTGATGGTGGAGAGGAGTTGGTGAAATGGCGTGCGAGCAACTAAGTAGGCGCTGAGCAACCAAGAGTTGTGCTGAGTTGTTGTAAAAAGAGCGTGCGCACAGAGCAAACCACGAGCGGCGTGTGCGCGCTTATGCGGAAAATGAACTCAAAGAGCGAATGCGAAGGTGTAAAAAGCATACAAAATGTTGCTTAGTTTTTATATTCGATTTGCAATTGATTCGCGAGGTGTGCTGATTTTTTTCGATTTTTTTTCGAAATGTTCTACGCGACGTAACCAAGTCAATGGCTCGTGGCTGTGCGGGCGATTTGTCGCTACGTTGTATGTATGTATGTAGCGGCATATGTACTTGCGTGCGTGTATGTACATGTGTGTGATTATGTGAAAACTTGATCATGACGTCGATATTTGCAGCGCGCCGCTTATTGAAGGTTGACAAGTACGAGTTTTGTGCCGGCTGTCAGCTGTTCGCGCGCCTGCTGATTTTGCATGATTACGCACATACAGGTACATATATACATGTATACACACGTATAAGCATGCAAGTACGCACTCAGAAGTTAAAAAATTCTGCCCAGTTATCAATTTACCGCGCCAACATGTGGGTGAGTGAGGGTTTGTGTGTCTTGATTTAAAGGCTTGCGTTCATACATATATACATATTGATTAATTGAAGGCGTTTTTTGTTCATTTGCGTAATTATTTGCATATTGGCTTAAATTATGGCTACGAGGAAAAGCGTAAGCGGCAATCAATTTTAATTAGAGTAAAATTGAAATTATTTTCAGACAGACATAAGTACATACATTTATATTGATATTTATGATTTCAATCCAGTTTGAGGTAGATTGTCACTGCTGACAACTTAAGCAGAAAGCATAAGTAACCATGCCAGCTTTGAGATGCAGATTAAACCGATTGTACACGAAAGTTTTGCTACAATTATTGTTGTTCTAGAAACAGAAAATATGCCCTTATAATTCTGAGAAATGCTGGTGAGCTAATTTTTCTTTACCGGTTATAAAGTCTTATTCCACCCAGCAATATATGTACATAAACTCCACTATCGTGAGGACGAACGAAAGATTCTCAGTACAAGTCGGACCGACAAGTCTTGAAGCAATTTTGTTAGGTTAAGTTGTCCTAACCGGGCTCACAAAATCAAATTTTATATAAACGAAAAGCACAGCAGAGTTTTATATATAAAAACTTTGGTTATTTGTGGTCTTCAGACGGTTTTAACCACAATATATGGAAACGTACATATCATCCTAAAATTCATGTTACGTTAGACATCACTTTTCATAAGTTTAAAGGCGAAGGAAAAATTATATAATAGAAACCACGTATATTGAAAAAAAAATTGAGTTTTGATTATAAAATGGTTATATACATATGTTGGTTATTACCATTTCCTCACCTGAAATGCAAAATAATGGATCATCAAAAAAGTCGAAATTGAGTGTCTTATTGATTACAATTCACTACTTCAAATTACATACATAATATTACATATATGTACGTCCAACATTTTCAGGTTCTGCGCTCAGATATAAAATATTTTTTATTTTTTATTTTTTTAACAATTATTGAAATTTTTTTCACTCTCATTCCATTTTATTTCGTGTTTCATTCATGCCACTTTAAATTTCTGAAAATGTTGTTACGTTATTTTGCATTTCAGGTGACGATATACATACATATACTTGAACTTGACTAGAAGATCGATAAAATTTGATGAAATTTAAAGCCATAGTTCCTAAGTTAAAGATGGCAAAGGGACGGTACCTCTGTTACTTCGTTCACATGTCAGAAAACATCGGGAAAGCTCGTATAATTTCGACGGGTGCTCGTAAATGAAATTGAGCTAGCTAATTAACATCAGCGGTATATGAAAGAAATGGGTAGGTCAACTAGTTCCCATCTAGCATAAACAACAGACTTGAACCCAGCTACTATTTTCTGTTTTCTAGACTCAAAAAGCGATTTGAAAAATAAAAATAAAAATTTCACTGAATTGTGGTGGTCAAGATCTGCCATCCGACCTACTTCACAGTTTCATAATATGGAACCAGTATCAAAATGTCATAAATATAAATATATGTGTTAAACAAAAATACCAATAACGATCCAGACATTGGCAAACTGGCAAAGTGGAGCTAGCCAAACTTTATAGTCTTGAGGAATTGTATATCATTGTATTGTATTGTGTAAAATTCCATGAAGATTGGTTGAGTAGTTCTCGAGAAATCTTCCGAACCGACTTCAAAAACACAGTTTCGAGAAAAATGCGTTTAAAGACGGCACACAAGTTCTCAAGGCTGCATCTCCGAAACTATTACCCGGATAAACTTGAAAATTTAGAATAATATTCTAAAGGTTTTTAAAATTTAATACGACAATAAAAATTGTTTATGTAAGCCCATACCCTTAAGATCTATTGGTTGAAAAATAATTCATCATGAAAAATTTATATATCATGTGATCAATTTTGACCCATATACATATGCTTCAAAATGTTAAGAAAACAGAAATCGTCGTATTGGCATCAGAGGGATAGCTAGATCTCAACATCTCTTATATATCGATTCAAAATACTTTGGTTAATGTCTTGGGTATGAAGCATATGAATATTAAAGACATGAATTTTCTGCAAAATCAAAGTCAAGATCGAACACGAAATGCTTGACAACGTAGCGGAGAACCCTACATTCCTCGAACATATCATTATTGTGGTTATTGGGTATATGGATATGGAATCGAAACTGTCCAAAAATCTAACGAATGGCGCTATAAAATTAAGCCGAAACCAAAATTCGCTGAAGGCGCTGAAGATGAGGCTTATAACTGGAGTGTACAAAAAAATATATTTTCAGTCCGGGTCCAGTTTGGTATAATATATAGGATAAATTTCCAGTCAATCAGCACATCTTGATTATAATTAATAAATAAAAACTTTTGCGTCATCATAACAGGGACTTTTTTGATAAGTTTGTTCTGGAAAGTAAACAACCGATAGATGTGAAATTCGTTTTTCTTAAACTTTGCGACTTCTTTTATTATTCGGGCACCTACCTCTTCACAATCAGATGATAAAAACAGAATTAGATCATATGCTTACTATAAGTATTATTAATATATCATCAGTTTTTTATTAAAAATTTCGATGTTTGTTTGATTGACAACAGCTATCACCAAAATCGATAAAAAAATATATAATTCTGCTTTGGTGATTCATAAATATTTAAATACAGTTGAACTTTCCTAACCCGCATCACCATAAAACACAAAAAAACTTCGAGTTATGAAAGGAAATTTGTATGAAACTTAACTTCTGTTGATAATTCAAGAGTTCGAGTAATGGAGAATTTCAAGTTATGGAAAACTTCAACTTATGGATAACTTCGAGTTACAGAGGCTCGAGTTCTGGAAGTTCAACTGTTTATAGATTTTTATGTCAATAAATCAGATTCATAAAAATAGAATTTTATGACAAAATAGTTTCGACTTTAAATCATTTCCGCTTTAAGTAATAAACTTCTGCAACTCATAAGATTATGAATTTATTATATTTAATTTAGTCACTTAATTACCCAACTGCTCCATTGACATCATTTAAGTGCTGTCACTTTTATTGCATTGCATTTAAATTTAAATATTTGCACGCCTCATTGAGTAACGCTTATGAAAGAGTACTCAGTCTGCGAGTTATTGTTTACTATGAAGAATTTACTTTCACACAAATAAAGGCAAACTTAGTAACCCTGCAGCAAAAGCGCATACTAGTTAAGAAAAATACTAGTTTGGAACTGACTCTTCGAACTAAAATCGAACTAGTCAAAAAAGGAACAAAAGGATGCCATCGAATTTTTGGAAAAAATCGAAGGTGCTTTAGTTAATCTCTACCTTTTTATAATGAAAATATGTAAGATTTGAAGAAAAATTTTAATTTAAAATTGAATCTAGCATATAAATTGAACTAGACAGTTAAGTACCAACACTTAACAAGTGCTAAACCAATCATTTACTGAACAAATTTTGACAGTTGACAGCTCGTGGCACCTAAAAAAAGTAAAAAGTACCAGTTGCTTGGTGGAAAAATGTAGTCAGCTGACTATCTGCGGCCCTGTTCACACTAGTTACAAAATGATTCATAACAATTTATTTTCCCAGGAGGTAATTTAAATACGACCCACGAACAATTAAGACGCCAACATCTTCATAAAGCAGTGCAATAATTACTTCTCACTGCAGCAAAACTTCCACTTTATTTACACGTGTCAAAAGCTGCTACCAACAACACTGCAGTGTTCCAGCTCCAACGTATGGTCGAATATGCGAAATTGCGCTAGTAAATGCAAGTAAATATGCAACAACTACCACAATGTGATAGTTATGCAAGCGCGTGTTGATATCGCGCCACAGAATGCGGCTATCACTTAACTGTACTTGCAGTGAGCAAATATTTGTTGAAATTCTTCGACGCGCAATGCAAATATGCGGTAGGTGTATGTGTATATGTGTATGTGTGGTGAGTGCACCGATTTAGAAGTCAACAGCCTAATATAAAGCACAGCTACATATATAGTCAAATGCTATATGGAAAGATTTATAATCAGTTGGTTATATATACCTATATAAATATAAACTTATAAATAACGGTAATTATGCAAATAAAATTTTTATAAATAACAGTTGACTAAGTTACCTGTTTATTTTGAGTACCTACGTTCTAATTTAAATTCCTTATCAGCATTACCAATTTTACTAAGACTATATTAGCTGAGTAGTCTTTAGCTTAACAAGAAATACAATTTTTTCCGCATGAAAATATGGTTTTATTATTCGAAATAATCTTAGTTAAATAATTTCTTAAACTGGTCTTTCGAAAATTGGATACCAGGGTTCTATAATGTGAGAATTGAAACAATGTTTGGGCAGAAATTAACAGTTTTTTATTACTCCATAGCTGATTCTAACCATCTGGTTCAATTTATATTCTCAGAAACAATTTTAGTTGAGTTTTCTTTACTGGTTTTTATCGGAAAATACAGATCCGCAAGAAATTATGCTTTCTTTTCAAGCCAAATTTTCTAAAGAATTACTATAAATCGGACGTATTTTTCATTTTATTCTACTAGTTTTAAATTTCAATGTTGGAAATTTAAGGTAGTGTTTAGGGACGGATGTAAAGAATCACTAAAAGTTTAGGGTCCAAAAACAAGAACAATGCCTTCGATTGCATAACTCCACACGTTCAGGCCAATTTTCGATAACCCGGTGCAGCATTTCGGCTAGCATCTCGGCTATAGGGCGCTAAATATTGTCTTCAAGCTCCTCGAGCGTTGCTAGTTGATTTGCGGATTTGATTTAACATACCCCCAGAGTAAGTAATCTAGAGGCGTTAAATGGCAAGACCTTGGCGGCCATTTGACTGTACTATCTAATACAATCTACGAAAAATGTACGAATCACCAAACTTTTTTGGGAATGTAGTTGCGTCTACTGAACCACATGAGGATTTGACGCACCCCAATAGCGAAATAGAAATTGAAATGGGCCTTATCTGAAAAGATGATTTTCCGCTGAATGTGATTTTGTGAATTTTTGGACCTTTTCCGAGCCTCGTACCAAACTGAATCGTGACATGATGTAATGGAAAACCTGACAGCATACGCTGATAAAATTTGACACAAATCCGTAAACGAAACCAAGTGATCTTTGCCAGACTCTGTGTGTCCAAGTATATTGACAAAATTAATTTAATTCAAATACAAAAAATCACGCCGGTTGAAGGTCTCAAAAGGGACATTTGACAGCAAAGCTGAGAATCCTACAGTTATCAAACTTATGACGAGCCATGAATTTATGAATATGACGTCGAATCTGACCAACTATTTAGCAAAGGCTCTCTAAAAATGAGGCGAAACCAGAAAAACCGGAACAAAGTCGGTCAAAAATTAAAATGATTATTTTCATTTGGTGCCACTAAGGAATACTGCTTTCCGTTCCCGTTTCCACAACAGTCGGGTCTACGTAACCGGAACGGACACGGGTTTTTCTCCGGCCAAGGACTGTCAACTCGAGCTCGCTACAACAATAACAACTACAGCTTGCCGTTTTGAGGCTTCTACGTAAAGCAATACATTGTAAACAACCATATTCACTACAACAATGCACTGTCACATTCTAACCTGACTGTGATTTACTTTAAGCAAAACACGAAACGAGGGGGTTACCATATTCACCAGATATGCTCCCTGTGACGTTTTTCTGTTTTCGAGACTGAAAAATCCGCTTGATAAACGTGTTATACCTAGATTGACCAAAAATATAAATTGCCGAATAAACTTGTCGCGTTTAAAGAACCACAGCCATACACACTAATTGACATATGGAGAGAGATGGAACTTAACACGAACATAAAATAAGTTTCTAGCTAGGAAAAAATCTTATCGATTCTCACTGCGCATGAAGTTCTTATACACCTGTCAACGTCAAATTTAATCTAGACTGTATTATTGGATTGCTTCATCTTTTGCATTTTGGGCACTTTCAAGCATGAAAACCTGAACACGTAGTTTTTAAAGGCATAATAAAAAGTAATGTTTAGGGAATTTTACGAAAGCGAAACTACTGCTTTCAATTACTGTCAATTAAAGATCGATAGCTTACAATTTTAAATCACAAAACCGAAAAATATCCATAGAGCTAGCCTCCATGTAGTACTCGCTTTATTAATCGTTTGCCATAAATAGTTGCTGTAATCAACTGTGGTATTTGAGTAATTGAAAAAGCGCAATTAAGTAATGATTTCACTTTAGTGATTTCGTTTTTTCACTGTGCTCATGCAATGCGCTGTACTCTTCGCAATAATTATCGCTGAAATATTATATAAAAGCTGAGAATTTAAAAATCCCATTGTCACTGATAATTAGAACTAATCACTGTAAAATAATATACGTACATATGTACAGCTACGAATAAATAAATGCAAGTGACAATGTGTTCACACAACTACTAGACAAAATAGTCTGCACCGTAATTAGTAGTGACAGATTATTAGCTGTCAACAAGCACTAAAATGGCAAATACTCGTAACTGCATGCACTGCATAGATAATGTTGAACAAATAAATTATGATTAAGTGGAAGAGCATTTAAATACTTTTTCTAAAATAGCATTAATAACGAAATGAATTTTTATTATTTTTCAATTAACCGAAAAAATAAATTTCAATTAAATATTTTTTTTTTTGTTTTTTTTTTTTTGTGAAAATATTATTATTACATCACTTTTTAATTATGTCGATTTATTTTTGCAACTAATTCACTACATATAATAACTGTATATAAGTTTTTCAATATTTTATAATTTTTTTAAATTTAAAAATTTTTAAAATTTTTGTATTTTTTTCAAATTTTATAATTTTTTAAAATTTTATAATTTTTTCAAAATTTTATAATGATTTTTTTTCTCGCACTTTTCCGCCGTTACTTTGTTGAATTTCAAACGCCCGCGTCTCAAACACAAATATTCGATATTTATGTGCGGTTTATTTACTGCCTTTGCGTTTCGGAATTTTCTTTTAGCACGACCACGAACCGATCGGTGCAGCTAATCGGTCAGGACTGTGCGCCACAAAAGACTGTGCGGTTCCTTTATCCAATCGATCAAGCACTCAAAAAGATAGAGCACCCAAATAAAACCGAGAAGCAAGCAGAGCAAAAACAAAAAAAACAACAATATTAAGAATTAAGTTAAAATAAAATTACACGAAAGTACGTATATACTATGCACTTGTTTATAAGCGCTTCCGTAACTACACTCGTGAGCATAATTTTTGGTTGCCAATTTTGGGCCAACACACTTGTCGGCGATCTCATTCGCATAGACAGATAGTAGCGGTACATACACTTTCAGTTTTGAACTTGGCCGACAAAGCGAAGAGCACTATCGGTCGCCAAATGCAATAACATACATACAAACATTTTTATTATTAATTTTTTATTGATTCTTGGTGAGTAAATAAAAATTTCTCGATTGGCGCTCGCGAAAACTTAAAATTCAAACTGTTACGTATGAATTTTATTTTATTCCAAATAAGTTCATATAATTATGGCTATGTATATGTACATACATACATAAATGTACATGCATATACTAAATATGTATATATATGTATGATTGTCTAAATGAGCTGCTGGCGGAAATCGCCGCGCTTGTGGCATTTATTAATTTCACTAATTTCGCGTGCATTATGATTTTAGTTTTTGATTGGCACGTTTATGGTAAAACTTTTACGTTTTCTTAAGTTTTTGCCATATTTAAATAAACTAGCGGAATTTCGGTACAAATTTGAACATTTATAAACTCAGTTATTAATTGAAAATTGTCTGTAAATAATGGATGCATTGATCTCTTGTAAACCAAATAGATTTGGTATTTGAAAAATCTTTCGTTTGTTTTTCAAATATTTTTAGCTTTACAGGATTTTAATTTAATCATTATCTATTTTTAATGCTTTTCGCTTTATTTGGAACTATTTTCCTCAATGCGTTCATATTTTTTTTTATTATAATACAGACATACTTATTAATTTCTGAGACAAAATAAACCGTACTTTTCTAACCAAACTAAAATAGGCCTCACAAAATATTTACACGCCATTTTATTAAAATAATTTACATATTAACCGATGTAAATATCCGATATAAAGTTCAAATCAAATTGTTTTGAGGTGATAAATCATGTAGGGCCCCAGAACATCTATTAGCCGGAAAAGATTAAATGGACATCTTTCATATCATCAAGAAAAAAATCTTTAAGAAAGACTAACTAATATTCTCGAAATTAAATCTTTGGTTGATGTTGTTGAATCACTGTGAATGGCGCCCAGCGCTTGTCTGAAGTGAGTTGCGTGCGAAGTCTAGTCGACGTATTGTCTTTTGTCGTCGACGTAGTTGAAAAATGACCTCTTGATGCTCCTACGAGGCGGTTCCGCTCCAAGCAGCTGACTGCAGACATGATGACATTCTGCAAAAACACTCCAGTAAAAACTGCTTGGAGAGGAGTTTATTATGCTCCTTAACTGGGAGCATATGGGCCTCACTATGCAGGTATTCGATGGGAGACATCAAGAAGCATTCTGTCGTAGTCTGCAGTGCAGTGTTCTGACATAATTGCAGCTTCCTGTGACGATCGCAAAAGGTTCTCTGCTCCTATATTTTTCACTAACAAATGTTAGGTAAATGCATAAAAATCTCCGAATTGGGCTCCCGGACTTTCCGGCCACCGTTTTAACCGGTTCACCGCTCTCGACTACCACTCTTTTGATTATCTTATTTTTATACCGATTCCAAAGCAGTACTTTCTCTGCTGTTTAAATTTAATGTTTCAGATGTTTTTCGTTGGTTAGTAGCTATAATAACTGCATCCGGACGGATTGATTATTTCCTCGATTTTTTAATTAAAATGAATAATGAAATTTTGACTCGTTTTTCTGCCCGATAAATATTGATAAATCTTGAGACTAATATCAGTTAACAACTTACAGTAACTTACGGTAATAGGTAATATGGATAAAGCAATATCCTTACTATGTGTTTCCACTAATGTGCTTAGCCTTAATTTCACAATCTTACTCACCGCTACTTAATCTAGATTCAAGCAAGATCGTGTGGCGGAAGTTCGTTTATCTAGCTATTTCTTCAATAAATACAAATTGGTAATACACATAAATAAATTTAGGCAAATTGTTGGGCATACATCAATTTCAGGCTAACATTGAGTCACACATCAATCAATTTGCCGCTGAAATAAACCACCTGTTCTATTAGATTGACTACGAGAAATATTTCCTTAAATCTAATTGCTGCAATAGCATTACGTCCAAAGCACATTAAACCGTTATATGAGCTCATAAAAATATGATTGATGGTGATTCCACCTAATTCCGCAAGTGAAAACGTGAAATGAACTATGATGCATAGGTGCACACGTCAGCTAGGTGAGGAATTGTGCCAAAGTGATTAGTTGCCAATATGCAAAATTTTATCAAAAACTGTCTGAGGATCTGGCGAATATTTGAAAATTCTAATACTGACGTTCAAGTGCTTTTGAATAGTTTTCGTTGATGCATTGTGCACACTTAGGTGCTTCTAAGAAATGTGGCAATTAAATGAATTCTTATGGCTGTATATGTGTTTATATGTGTATATATGTATTTCAATATGTATCCAGATATGTAACCACATATGGCAAATTTATATGACATGATGTCAATTGGTGTATTTAAATTAAATGTAAGCAGTTCACATGAATGAAATAAGTAATATAAAATATTTTATGAGCAATAAATACATATATACATACGAAAATGTATGTACATGGATATACATACATACATATATACTTACAGTATGCAAAACAAATTAAAAAGAAAAAACAGAAATCCGACTGCACCCAAGCTATAATACCCTTCACAGTACATTTCTTATAGCATAAAAGGGTATAAACAGATCTTTATGCAGATTTTGATAGAACAGTTTGTATGACATTTTTATGCTATAGTGATATGCTCGGAGATTGTGGCGTTGCCTTGGGCAATATTTCATGCATAATTTCATGAAGATGTCTTGTCAAATAACAAAATTTCCGGACAAGGACTTGATTTTGATCTTCCACTCTCCAGAGCACCTAAATCCGATTCCGACAAATGAGCAGCTTCTTGGGGAGAAAAGAACGTCTGAGAATTTTGAGATCAAAATCTCAAAAATTGAAGGACTGGTTCGCTTCGCGGCAAACTTAATATCACATGTTCGGGGTATAACAATATAAACAGAAAACTCACAATGTGTGTAATTAAAGATCTTATAAAATCTTGTGTATATATTTTTAAATTGGAATATTCCAACGTGAACGCAAGTAGCAGAACCACAGTTATTTACTTAATGAACTGACGTGACGTTGGCTGCTGATTGATTTCGTTACAAGCGGATTGCTTGATCTTTGATGGATAGCAATGAAAGCAGAACTCAATGAAAATGAAAGTGTTTTTTCTTTTGTTTTATTATATAAAGCGTGATCCATTTCGAGGTTCTCTACTTGTTTAAAGAAAATAACACAGAAACTTCAAATTGTATGGAAAGTTTATTATCATTCGAAAGAATATTCTTTGGCATACATTTTTTGAAGATTATCTCTTTCAAATGTTGGCCGCGGATACATCTCAGGTGATTCATCCCTTGAGTCCAACTTTCTATGACTCGTTCGAGGATTTCGACGGGTAATTGACGAATGATACGATGATTTATCCAATGCCATAGACTTTACATATCCCCACAAGAGAAGGCCTAACGGTGTAATATCACACGATCTTTGTGGTCAATCGACCGGTCCAAAACGTAAAATTATCTGCTCACCGAAGTGTTCTCTCAAAAATCCACTGATTGATGCGTTGTGTAGGAAGTGGCGCCGTCTTGTTAAACCCAAAATCGCCGAGATCTCGAGGTTCATTTTCAGGCATCAAATAGTCGGCTGTCATAGCGTGACAACGGTAGCCATTGACGGTTACCTTCTTACCGGCATAATTCTTGAAGAAATATGGTTCGGTGATTCTACCGGCACACAAACCACATAAAACCATGTTTTTTCTGGCTGAAATGGCAATCTTGAATCTCTTCAAGTTGCTCTTCGTCCCAAATGCGGCAATTTTGCTGAACAAATTTTGGCTTGGAAACGTCGGATCTTCTTCGAACTTTTCAAGAGCTCATGGAGTAAAGTGATGTGGTGATATAACATATTCACCAAACTTGGTATTTAATAAATCCATTGTGACATTCGCTAAGTGGCTTGTGGTTTTCGGGATGCAATGGTGACTCAAGGAGTACGTGTGGATTATTGCCAGACCAATAACGCATATTTTGCTTATTGACGAAGCCATTCAGCCAGAAATGAGCCTCTTCGCTGAAGATGATTTCTCGATTGATACAATACGATTCTTGCGTCAATTTGATCTTGTAAGGATGTACGTCAAGTTCTTTTCGCAATATTCACCACAACAACGTCACAGAGAAGCTAAAATCTTGAGAACGACGTGTGAGAGGCTTATTTGGGGCTTCCTCAATTGATGTGGTAGTGGGAGCAATATTCTCCACACTACGGGCACTTTTTTGTCTAACTTAGCTTACTGAAGAGCAACGTCGAAAGAGAAAAAATGTTATAATTCTGTGGGTGACGTTCCGCTTAGAAAACAGTAACTAACTCAGTTTATATCACATAACTATATATTTTTTTTACTTACATATGTACATACATACATTAATACTTGTATATTTTCACCTCATAAAATAGGGTCATGGGTCTTAAATTACTTCCGCCGCAATTTCTTGCCTCAATAACTCATATTCATAGTTTTTTATTTCATTTAATTTGTTTTATTTATATTTGCATAAGTAAAACGGTGTACAAATGTGTAAACAATTCAATCAATATGTGTTTATCTACATATGTTGATGTACATACAACATATATGTATATACCTATAATCCGTTGAGGCGTTATGCATATGCAGTTATCCAAAAAAAAAGCTTAAGTAGTGATACAAAAATATTATTTTGAGTCCCGATCCCGAATTTCGTAACCAAGTATTATTATTTGAGACAACTTTCAGGAACTTTTCTCAAAAAGTTGAAAGAAAATGGACTCACAATAACATAAAAAAAGGTTGAAAGCACCTAGGAACAAATGTTTGTTGATTCAGTTTCAGTCCGAGTCAAATTTGTTCACACTGTAAACCAGTTGTTTTTCGATGCGCTACTCCTCAAGATTTATCATTTTAAAGACAGCTAGTGGGAGTCCTTATATTAGCTGTCAATATATTATATTTTGCATATAACTTAAATGATACCATACAACCGATAAAATCAGAACCGACCATGACAGAAACACATCGCAAAGACCACAAACTGAAACGGGATCTACCAAATACAATAAATGTTTTAAAATCACCTGTTTGCGGTCTTTACATTTCATAAACACCAAATTATTTACGAAAACTTTCCATTTCACATTTCGGTATTAAACGGACTATACACTAACCGATATACACTTATACAGTCTATTGACAGCTTGATGGGTAAATTGAATTGTTTACACAGAGAGTCAAAGAAAAACAGAAACAAAGCGCTCGTGATGCCTTTGTAGCAAACAAATCTACAATATAGACAACATGCGTATATTTGATAGCAAATATTATAAACAAAACGGTAACACTACTTGTACAATTTAAAACAAAACTGCCAATAATAAAAAGTTCATAGAAACCACAAGTCATTCCCACAGCCATTTAAATGAAATTAATAACAAAAGAATGATTTGTTGATAAAGTGCGTCTTAATGTTTAGAATCGACTTTTTTTATAGAAGAATGTTTGGCTGATGATCCACTGCTCAAAAACCTGTGGGTACAGCTGATAGTTTTTAATAATTGACCCATATACTGCACTCTAAAATCATGAAACTTATTATATGATCGTCAAGGGACGTTTTGTATATTTTTCCAGCATTTGTTTCGAAAGTCCTTTCTTAGGCAGGTGAAGCATAAGCTATCACATTTGGATCTATTTGGTTAATTTGGAGATACATATGTATGTATGTATGTCATAGTCATAACCTCTAAATAGCCCGTTAGATAAAAATTTCGTTAATAGGGGTGGTGCTTTATTGGTTTTGAACTAGAAAATATGTAAATTGATCGCTAAACTGCTTTGTTGACTTAGTTTTTAGTTTACAAGTAGGGTCATTAAGGCCTTACGATTTTGCAAATCTTTCAGCAGACGCATTATAACACAGAATTATTGTTCTTTATCAGGTTTCAAATCCCTTTTTTGTTCTGTGTCTTTCAAAATAATGTTATTGTCAAATCTTGTCTAAATTTTACTTCCAATTTTACCAGACTTTTTTCCAGAGAAGCCTCAGAACGCGGATTTAAATATTTTGAAATCTTTTGAAACTTATCGATCTGAAGGTCTCGAAAAAATTCGATATCCTTTCGTTACTCCAGCTAAAAGTATTGTTCCGTATACTTAATATGTGATTGCACCTAAAACTGTATCTTAAAGCTTTTCGGAAGTGGCCTAAAAATCGGTGGATCCCGCCAGTCATGGCACAGTATACCCGAAATATGTTAAGAATCATTTATGTATATGTATAATGCAAACGCAGTTGAAAATAAAGTTTTTTTCTTCATGCTTTAACAATTTAGGTAACTAGGCCTAGGTAGATCGGCAAAAAGATGGATGTCTGATGACGTATCCATTCCCTTGAGAGGCTTATTATGAAACCACCGGAACTACAATCCTGCACTATATTATGCCCTTTCTAAACCGCAATGTGCTCCTGATGAAGTTCATCAATACAAAAGTTTTATATTTTTATGGAACTTCCGAGACAACCACAAGAAATTCTCAACCGATAGTTACGATTCTTTTCCTATACCAAGTCTTGCATTCACATAGAAGATGTTCTAAAGTCTCTTCTTCTTCTATCTCCTTACAGCCCATACAATAGTCTTTCTGTGATATTCTCAATCTCCCAATATTATGGGAATACATATATGGTTTGTCTTGGTTTGTTTGTTTGTGGCATCCTTACTAGATTTCTTTTGTCATTACTTTTACGGCCCAAATTCTATACATGCCAGACCAATCCTAGAATTAATTTGTTGGTTATTATATTTATGATTTTAACACGATTTGTACGTTTTCCTTAACTCCATATTGTATTCCATTATTTCTATCAAACACTGTTCTTTCTTTTTATTAATTTCTTATTCCCACAAATGTCTAAAATCGGCGGTTAAGAACAATTTTTTAATCCACTCTCTCTCTCTCTCTTCCCAGAAACTTCTAAATAAAGGTATGACACGATCAAAATCAACTTTACTAACACATACATATGTATGTATGCTTGTAGATACGTACACTTTTTTTCCCCTACTACATGGACTCTGCAAACGCTTATAGAAGGACAATTACCGCCAGGATATTGACCTCAAAAATACTTGTTATTCGCTCTACTCAACAATGACCTTTTGTCTCTTTTGGTTTGTCTCCCCTCTTTGGGAGCATTGTACTGCTGTGCCTGTTCTTTTTATTTTTTTCTTTCTACCTTTGATTTGTTCTTTTATAGTTTCAACCACCAGGCACTACGCAGTGATCGGAAATATCTTTTTACTTAGCTGCTTCTTCGTCTGTCCCTATAGTGGAATGCGTTGTCTTGGTCTTGCAGACGCTTGACAACAGCTATTTGCAGACATCTCACAGACATTTAACGATCGCAGCACAGGTACTCTCAGTTTTTATAGTTTTCATTGTCGGAATTTGTGTCAATTCAGTTAGTGATGTGAAATTTTATGCGCAATAATATTAGATATATGTAAGTATGTATGTATGTACATAACTTTATTTACCTTAAAACTCTCGACATATGATATCTGGTATCTCTATAAGCTTACTGAACAAGGAATAGTGCTTTCACGAGTTAAAATTTATTTAAAATATTTGTGTTTATATAAAACGAAAGTATTCTGGGTTCTCAGAATATCACAAATTATTAGGAAGTCCAGCATTAGTCTTGTTTTCAAGCACTTTCAGCGAAATCGTAACTGAGAACCAGTGATCCCTCAGTAATTTTCCACAATTTTTTATAAAAAAGGTAATACTCTAATTCACTTTCAATTATTGTTTTTTATTAAATTCAAAAAAAAATATATTTTTTTAAGTTTCTGTTTAAATAATCACATTATCATATGTTACATTTACTAAATAAAAAATAAGATTCTTTAATATTTTATTTTACGCATTTGAAAATTAAAAAACTGCCTTTTCGGACTCGACTTTCTTTCTCTCAGTCCAGCTGAATTAATACTAAAAGATCTTTAACCGACCGATCAGCATCACGATCATCTCAGTTTTCTTTTTAGTATTTTCTTTTCTGCAAATTCTTGGAATATTATCAGCAGATAATCAGATATCATCTGCGTAAGCACCGTTAACGAAGACTTTTATTTTGATAATTTTCTGATCTCTTGCGTATTTTAAAAGAAAAATATTAGTATTCTAAACAACAAACAAGATATTCACTATCATTATGATCATCATAAGCATCATATATCCATCAAATAAAGTATGTATATGGTATACGTTCTAGGTATTAGGGTTAACTAAGAAATTAATATAAAAAACTCTTATTTGGTGCTTAAACCAAATTTTATTGCGATATTTACTTCTTTTCTCTAATTTGTGGTAGCATCCTTTGGATTTAATGAAATTTATTATACACCAAAGGAACGTTAAAACTGCGTCAGAGGACCTACATTAATCAGATCTACTTAAAACTATACTTAATTACACACCAGAAAAGAAAGAACGCATAATGTTAGAAAAAAATGGCTGACCCTAATAAATAAATACTTCATACATTGTGGCAAAAAAGCAACCGGAAATTGTAAGTAAATTGATATTTTTTGTATTGTGCTAAGTTAGTATTACTATGCCAAATATGAGCGTGATCTGTCGACCAGTTTGTTTAGAGCAGCTGCTTAAGTCGGTACACCTCATTAGTGCGCTGCGATTTTTACAATAGATAAAGATATTGAACAAAGAATTTGTCTCCAATGTTGTATTTCTAACCAAATTTCATGTAAGGAATTATTGCGAATGTTGGAAAAGGCTTACGGTGATTCAAAAATACAACCTTACGAGTGGTACAAAGCTTTCAAAGACGGTCGAGAGATCGTTAAATACATACCTCGTCCTGTTCATCCTTCAACCTCTTTAACCGAAGAGAATATTAAAAAAGTACAGGATATGGTGCCTGAAAATCGTCGACATCTCGTCCCGATAGAGCTGAAGAAGTACCGTAAACAGGTGTCTTTGGACAGGCTTGATCGTGCGAACTCCGATCCCACAATCTGAGCTTTATAACTAAGACGTGGGTTTATAAGTTTGACAAGAAAACAAGTCAACAATCGTCGGAATAGAAACCTGTTTTCGGTAGATCGAAAAGATAAAACAAAATTCGGTGAAGAAGCCGAAAGCCCTCTCAAAAAGTGCGTATGAATATGAGGTGGCATAAGTGTATAAATCTGGTGAGGATTACTTTGAATGAATAATTAAATATTTTGCGTTTTATTTTCAATTTCCGGGTACCCTTTCCACAATGTACTATATGTATGTACATGATTTAAGCAAATGTTGATAAGAAATTATAATCATAATCTGTGTTAATTTGCGTTTTGTTTGTATGATACATATTTATTTATATTCAAGTGGATCGGCAGACAGTGACGAACAGATTGTACAACTAAAGACGGAATTTAATTTCTGCCCATATTTTATGGCCACGTGAATTTTCGACGTCTAAATAATCATCATCACAACTGGGCTATAACCTCATAAGCGGTATCTACGCCAATAAAGAAGAAGAATCTTCAGATGTGAGATTTTGTTACAAAAAAAGAGAGTTTAGTAATAATGAATCTGAGTTTAGAATGAATTCGTACAGATAACAGAAACGAAGTTTGATAGAGGCATTTGTACTTTTTGACACCTAAAAATTACAGCAGAGTAGTTAAGGTCTAACTCTATGGATTTTCTAAAATGATTAGAGCCTAGCTTATACGAAAAAAATATTCAAATTATAGAATTTACAAATTCACAAAGGATTCTCAATGAGGGCCATGAACCAAAAGAGTTTTTATTGAAACAAACTGAAGAGAACTGCTGAAGTGACTCTAAATTTAATAGCCGTACTATAACAAATATTATTAAAAGAGATCTACAGTAATAAAAAGCACACAGAGGAGCATTTGCACATCTGGTATGTTAGAATAGAGTGTAGTGTGAAGTATTAGTTATGTCTCTTACCGCTTTCATTTTTAAACATAGTTTATTTATATACATACATGGTTGTAACAATTACTTCAATATTATTCAAGCCACCTCAATCAAATATGTAGCTTCACATTTGCTATCTTATCATTTCTTAAAACTTATGTATATTATCAGCGTGTGGATCTCAATGAACTACTGGTAACCCGTGGAAAAAGGTAATCATACTTGTTGTGCTTAATACCTTTCAAGTGTCTGTCTGAGAGCTTTACTGATATTTCCATGGCATTATGGTTAAAATGTCAGAGTTGGTAACCAGTGATTTTAGTGCGGGTAATTTAAAATGTTTTCAAGGTGTTTTGTAATAAATAACGAAGCGAATAAAAAGTATATCATCCGAGATATTTGTTAATTTTATTGATATACATATTTGAAATTGAATAACAAAATGTTCCGAAAGATACATTTCAGCTTTAGATCCAAAATAATTATGACGCAAATCATACGGTACCTCTCATAAAATACTCGACACAATAAGTAACTTAAAAAGTTACATGGGTGTACGGATTTTAAAAATTCGTATTTTTTTATTGCCTTATTAAACTTTACAACACCTATAGAATATTGTCCCAAATTTTCAAGTTGATTCGAGTTATAAAAGAACTTACTAGAGAATTTATGCACCAAAAATTCAATTTTCAGTTGTTTTTTCCTTCGTTAAGGTTTTAACTAAAACACGTATTTTTTCACTTCAGATGATACTGTAGGGAGTTATGGCGACGCTATGGCCGAGTTTAAAATATTTTTTTCCAAAAATTTGGGAATTTTTTTTTGTTAATTGTGTATGTTTGTAACAATAAAAAATTCTAATAAAATATTTAGTTTTTTATATGAAAAAAAAAGTTCGAAAAAATGCTATTTTTTACCCGAGGATACCCATGTAAATCCTTAAGGAGGGTAGGGTTTTTAAGGTAAAAAAAAAACTTCTTTTGTGAATTTATTTCTCAAATCTGGATTGACTTATTTTATTCGGACCTTTTGTACATTATAGAGCACACTTTTGACAATGTAAAGTAATTTTTTCATGCAGAAATATTGAGGCATAAGCCGGTAACAGTGCTTTCCCCAGAACGTCTTGAGAAAAAACACTTTGCGGTGTTCACCATAACTCGGTTGGAAATTATCCGAAAATAAAAAACCAAGAAAAATTAGTTAAACTATAATCAAATCTTCCCCCCAACGTTCTCTGATAATTTTGTTTGGCATTCAAAAATTTTTATCGGCAATCTAAAGTGTAAACTGTTATTTTCCACTAAAAATTCCGCCATTTTGTGGGTGGAAAACACCCTTAATGAAAAAAAAAAATTAATAAACGTTGGGGCGGTATTTTATATGTTAAAAATGTGTTCAAAGTTTGAAATGAATCGATCAAGTAGTTTTGAAAAGACAGTGAACACGGACTTTGAAAAAGTAGTTTTGAAAAAACGCGTTCTTAGCTGCATTTCTATCCCGACCGCCCTCAACTGTTAGAGTTAGAGCGTTAAAGGCCAGGAGACTAATAAGACGATAACTCTAAGAATATTACTTCTATCGATTTAAAATTTTAAGGACGTATTCTTGAAATGTTAAACAATAAGACAAGACAAAAAAAATCGATTTTTCGAAAGTGAAAAACCTAACTAATAAGTCTTATGTAATATCTTTGCTTTGCAGATAGCATAGTTGCTGTAATGAGCTATTTCATTCATTAGAAAACCTCTTGAAAAGAGGAGTACTCTAGACTACCTTAACCGCTTGGTATCGCGTTAACGTTGGGTAAATCACAATGTAGAGTTATAAGATCGTTTACTTGTCGAGTAACATCGAGAAAATTACTACGAAAAGGAGGTGCAGCTTACAAAATAAAGCAGTATATTTAAAAAGGGCGCAGGAAAAATACAAATACCTAAAGTAAAATTATTTATAATGCAGTGAAATAAAAGATAATAATATTTAGCACTATAGTGGCAACACCTCAATTATTTCTACAACTTTTCGGGGATTCCCAAAGTTTGGATTGTTCAAAATTAAATATATTTATTTACAGTTATGCAGACTTACATTTCGGGTGTCACTTAAGCATAATATTTATCTTGGTAATTAACAGATTTCAGAAGAAATCGTGTAAAAGCAAGTCGACATAAATATGAAAACAATTTGGCAAAAAGAAAAATAAACAAATCAACTGAATAAGCTTAAGTGGAGCTTTTACGTCAGTATTTATGACTGTAAATATGTTTGTATATGTGCACATGCTCCACTCCAGCGTATTGACATACTCAATTAAGCGACCAATTTAACAAATTAAAGCGTCTGTATTTTATAAGGGTGTTAACTCCGACTGAGTCACAGCGATCACATGCGATTTGGACATTAAAGCCGATCAAATAATAAGAGATGATTACTTATGCATATGTGTACATTGCTTATGAGGAGTAAGATGCAATAGAGTGGGAATTTAATGCAATATTGCACTAACAATTGAAGTTAATGGGAGAAAGTCTGCGTTCTCCAGCAGATAATAGTGTTCGCCAGCGAACTGTCAACGACCACTCGAGTGCAGTTTGTACCCATAAGTACGTACATTCTTATCCATTATTAATAATAATAAAGCGAGTAATCTGGCTTTTTAACTGTACAAATACTTAGCCGCCCGCATACTTAAGGTATTTAAGTGTGAAACTGTTAATTTATGCACTTAAGATCAAAAGAGATATTTTATTGTTGTATTATATGTAATTTGTAAAAGCTTATCGGTGTGGTTGTTTGCATGATTTTTTATATTTAAGTGACTTCATTTAAGTGTCAAACTTGTTAAAGTACTACTTATCACTAAATAGAGGGCGTGGATCTATATGAATTCAACACAACCATCAGTAAGTTGCTAACTGGAACGTTTCAGGAACCAAACTTATTGAAAACTAAATTAAATTTCATACAACATTCGCGAGAACGGTTTTTCGCAGGGTTTTAGGAGCCGTCTAAGTGAACTAACAAATTCGCTGATTAGGACATGTCGTACGATTGGATGACGGTGCTCCAGCGAAAAGATCATATTATTCGACACCCGCGACGCAAGAGTGCCCATGTATCCAATGGAAGGACCAAGTGGATATGGATATGTCTGCACTGAGAATGTACAAAGGGCTTAACCTTGAAAAGAATAGATGGAACTGTCAAAGTTTTTTGTTCTCGGCAGATCTACTCACTGTTGTAGTGGCAAAGACGAAGAAGAAGATGAAACTATTTCAATAAGAAACATAATGAAATTTATTTGCATTTGCTCAAAAAGAATTAAATATGTAAAGAACCAAAACTCGTCTGATCCAATGAATTGAATAACACATCCTTTCTATAATCATTTTAATATTCCTTCTTCTTCTTTACTGGCGTAGACAATGCTCACGCGGTTATAACCGAATTTATAACAGCAGGGCGTTTTTTTATTTTTCATGGGGGGTGTTTTTTACTTGGCGGGTCCCAAACCCAACGCACAACCTGGGGATGCATCGCCTTTTCACTTTAACTCGTCTTCAAACGTTTGTTTTTTGGCTACCCAGAGACCGGAAGGCCTGGCCTGGCACATGTAAAAGTATCGTTTCTGGCCACTCCCAAGTGAATGGTGCTCAGAGAACTTTCCTCACTTGCGTAAACTTCTAGACATGCCTCCATCCCCCCATTTTGCGGATAAAACGATACGATCTGTACTTAACCTCACTGCACGATGGCATACAAAATTTACTAACGTGGAGCACTTTCTCGTAGACCGCTACTGTCAAAACTTGTGTCGTGCCTGTAGATTTTAGAAAAATTTTAAATTCTCGCTTTAGGAAAGAAACTCAGCCAGTGAACTATAAGCTGCTGTTTATGGTAACTATTATCTTTAAAGGGCGATCCTTGAAATTTTATTTAACGAATTTAGAAGTGGCCGCTCGTCGATCTTTAATGAGACATATCCAGTTGCCCTGTTAACTATCACGCAGTATAACTGGCAGATATTGAACCGCTGATTGAACGTGCTCGAGATAGCACAGACAGTTCGCATCTCAAAATAATCGCGTAAGTCGTATAATCATTAAAACACGCACGAACCACTACACAACAGTATTTAACGCTGTTTAAAAGATTTTAAGGAATTTTCTGCGTCGTTTCGTGACCATCGACGAAACATAAGTATACCAGTGAACACATCATCAGACAGCAAGGAATAGTCGAAACAGTGGACTTCAACTGGCGAAACTGCTTCAAAGCGAAGAAGACAAAGACTGTCCTTTCAGCGAGAAAAGTGATGACCACCGTTTTCAGAGACACTCAAGTTATCAGCTGCATTGACTAGACGAAAGGGTGCAAACGATCGCAGAACTCTTCTATGGTCAATTATTGAACAAATTCTACAACGACGTCTTCACTTGAGCAAGACAGAAGTGCTCTTTTAAAAGACAGTGTATCGGCTCCACCAACAATACAACCAAGTTGCACGAAATTGTCTATGAGCCCATTCCAAACATGAAACTGAAAAATTTATTGAATAAGGAGGTTATAGCCGTCACAAAACTCTGCTTAACATACCTGTAGAAAATGTATTTTTCAGACGGATTAAGGAAATTGGTATGTCGTTCAATCTAGTATGTCAAACTAAGGGAGTACAATGATGAGCAAGAAATTAGAATTTTTTATTTCGTGGATACATACTGTGGCCCAAACAAAGACGCTATAATAACACCTTTCTGTCTACGAGTATGAAGCATATGGCCTTCAAAAAAATTGGTTTTATTTACGAGCATAATTTTCTAGCTTCTTTTCATGTTTATCGTTATCTTCAAGTGCACTCAGAAATGCATTTATTTTGATGCATCTACTATTCTGCTATATCGTCATCAAACACCGTAACACCACTTTTCATAAGTTTACAAGCGAAGGAAAAACGATAAAATACGTAGTAACCACTCATAATGAAACAAAGTTTTAGTTTCGGTTTTAAACGGTTATATATTGGTTATGATACACTCAAATTGAAAAAAAAAAAAATGTTTTGGTTTTAAAACGGTTATATATTGGTTATTATAACTGATAATGAATGATTTTCAATATTTTTTTTTTTTTTTTGATGATACGTTGTTTTGCTTTTCAGGTGACGATTTATAGATTTACATTATGTACTTATGTATATATATACATATATACAACTAAATCATGATTCGACTTACCGAAATAATCTAAACTCTCGTGACGTGCTGTTTGTGTTTTAGTTGTGGTTGTTTTTGTTTTTTTTTTTTGTACACTTGTGTTAGAAATTATTTGAATATTTTCAATACGGAAATGCACACACGTATATATAAATATAATAATGCGAATAATTTCACTTTTTCAAAGCGGCTACGAAAGCAAAGTGAGCAGTGACAATGAAATACATTCAATTGTTGTTGGGAATACAATCTGTTCGATATTTAACACGAAACAACCACGTTCGTGTTAATTTTCCCCAAACGGCTACATTGGAAAATGCAAAGGTTTGTATTGAAATTGCGGCGCTGCGTTCCAGTTAAGACTTTTGGGAATGCACTTTTTGACTTTTACACAGTTATATATATGTATGTATATTTGTGTGGGTTTGTTTATATCTTATAAGCCTTTTTTTGTGATTTATTTAATACAAAAACTCCGATTTCAAATTTTTTTATTTCAGAACTTTTATGTGTGTTAAAGTTTTATGATTTATTTAGTTCAAAAATCCGATTTCAAGTTGTTCTCTTAATTTTTATTTATTAACACTAATATTTGCTTTTGTTGTTAGCTGCTAGTCTGTGTATTTCACCAGAAATCAGTAAAACACGCAAGTATTAAAAATGCACAGATAATTTAATTCCGTTTTAAAATCTCAATTTATATTATATATGTATAACTGTACATATATTTGTTTAGTATATAAAAAAAATCTTTTTTTTTCGCTACTGTCCTTAGTTGTTTGCTCCCGCAGGTTGTCGCTGTGTAGGTAGCAATTTATTTTTAGCACTTTTTGTACAAAGAAATGCGAATTTTCACGCTAATTTTTCACTCGACTTTTTCATATACACGTTTTCCTATATATTATAGCTTTTTGCTTGCTTGATTTGCGTTTGCCTTGCTGAACACGCGTTCCACTGTACGTTGTTTAATGATCAACGCTAATGATTAGACTGTTGTCCCCAGCTCATTCGGTTCGGCATGTCGTTTACCATTGCTTCGAAATGATTTTTACCCGCTGGTACTCGTCGATCGTGGCATTTTATGTGCTAGAATATAGCGCGTTGAGAAGTTTTCAAGCTACTAGTAGCATCAGATACTCCGTAAAGTCTCTCTCACGTTCGTAGATACGCGTGTTTGCTTGTTTGTATGTATGTATAATAGCATATATAAGTATGTAGATACATACATATGTGTATATTTGTATCTACAAGTATATACTGGCAGATAGACAGCCAGACAGATATGTAGATACTTTTTGTAATAATGCATTGTTGTCGTATCACCACTGATTATGGTGGTGGGAAACAGTCTCAGCGCTCTGAGCCGATAGTGAGCCGTGTAGAAAATTTCATTGCGAACGGTCACTGAAAACGAAGAGAGAAGTACTGATAAATGTAATTTACATAAACAAAAGATTTTTCAGGAGTTATTGCCGCATATTTTACAAGTTTTCAAGAGTCCGACTTAACACGAAGTTTTCGAAATAAATCTTATTTAAGGATTAAAAAATAATTTTCATTAACAATTACCGCTAATTAATTTTTATTTTCAAGTATTTTTTGTTTAAAGAGAGTGTAGAGAGCACACGGTTTCCCAAGCAAGCATTTAAACTCAATATTCTGAGTGTCAAACTGTCAAGATTTTTAAACACATTTTTGGGTCAAACTACGATTTTTTTATAACATTATCTACGCAGCAATTCGATAACCGACTCAAATGCAGACTTATCACAAAACTGAAACTCCACTGGCGTGACTTTTCAGTCTCTTTTTCATTCAGCACCTTATTCAGCTAGCATTATATTAAGCTGAATTGTGCTGAAAGCCTTAAATAATAAGTGTGCTATACCACATTGAAATTTTCAGATTTTTATGGTCTGGAATTTTATTCAGCTACCATTATATTAAGCTGAATAAGCGCTAAAAACCGAAATAAGCTCATCAATGAACTTATCTTAAGCCAGGTACTTCATGCAAGGCTCTTTTTTATTTAGTACTTTATTCAGCTACCATTCTATTGAGCTGAATTGTATTGAAAACCTAAGAAAAATGTATTTGGCCACCCCAGTGTTTGCAGGATTTTTGTGTGTTTGAAATATTATTCAGCAAGCATTCTTTTCAGCTGAATAAGCGCTGAAAACCGCAATAAACTCAGTAAGAAGCTTGTCTTAAAGCATGAATTTTATGGACATCTTTTGAAGCGCTTTTACTGCTTAAAATGTGAGTGTGCTGCACTTAGTATCTCGAACTCCACGACTCCATCTTACTGATAAGATATAGATCCATTATTATACGACCGAAGACTGTCTCCTTAGCTATTTTACCATTACAATAGTTTCACAGTTCGAACTGAGTCCAAGCATGTAAGACTTAAACTCTTCGACCGATCTCATCAGAAACTTATTCATAGCAAAAGTTCCCCTAAAACATTGAGGCTGACAAATCTTCTATAAACTCCTATAGACCCAAAAGGTTGTAACATTTTTATATTAGAAAATTGTTTAAGCATAAAATAAATAATAGTCACCCTATCTTCTCTTAGAAAAATATGAAACCAAGATAACAACGTAGAGCTCCGGGACCCCTAACTTTTCCATTAACTATAAAGAAAGAATGGAGGATGGAGCCAGGTATAGAAGTTCATGCAAGTGAAGAAAGTTCTCTGAGCGCCATTCACTTAAGAGTTTACAGATATGATTCTTTTGCATATGGCTCAAGCAACTCACGACTTCCGGTCTTAGACCAAATTTCCTTTGGGTAGCCGAAAAACATCCATTTGAAGGCGAGCTAATATGAGAAGAGTTGTGCGCTGAGTTTGGGAACCGTGACGTAAAAAAACACTCCCAATTACAGAACAGCCTTGGATGAGAAAACAATTTTAGGCGGCTTAGCGCCTTTGTGTATACCTTGTTAAATGAAAATTCGATCTTTGAACCGTTGGAGGATTTCCTCCGTCATTATCATGACCACACTGTGATTCACTTTAGATTATATAAGTATGCATGTATTATTTACAGCAAGCAGTTTATGGGCAGCATTCTCCAACTATTTTTTTTTTATCAAGCTGACTTCGGCGAGTAATTTGCTGGCGTCAAGAAACAGCTGTTTAAAGCTACAACGATCTGACTGAATGTTCTACAAGCTACTACTGTGCCATACGTAACTCTATCTGTATATGTATGTATGTTTGTATGTACAGTACAATTGATAAATGATCACAACATTCAAATCGATTGATATGATTGACCTTTTCTGATATTCACGTACATACATACATACATATACATATACTATACAATGTAGTATGGGTTCGAGTAAATAAGGTTAACTAAATAGAGCACAGAAGTAAATATATGATTTATATATTATATTTATAAGTAGTGAGACAAAAGCTTACATATGTATGTATCGATATATGAATGAATGTATGTATGTTACATGAATATATACATATATGCCTGTTACTATACAAGAGAGCGCACTCATTAAAAATGTACAGTTGTGCTAAAGCTGATTACGAGAAGTGCAAAGAGCGGAGGGTGGCAACACAAAGTGTTAGAAGCGAAAAACTGGTTCCGGTGCGTCAAGTGATAAAGACAAATGCTTGAGGGTTTCCCTAAAACGAACAAAAACGAAATCGGAAACGTACATAATACTGTTGCCAAGAATAACATAACAGGGGGTGTGTTGCTGCATATTGATAAGCCGTGTTACAAACTTTTATATACTATATAGTATACAACAGCACATACTCGTATATACAGTTGAAGGTGTTTATGTGTGTGATTATGAATTTCAATTAATCAGCACGCATTTATCACTACAGGTAGTTAGTAACACCATTACGGGTTTCGTGCCTCTACACTTTGACACCTGCAAACCGCATAATTTTTAAATTTTTTTTTTTTTCAAACAAAAATAACCACGAGCTTTCAATTAGTGCGAGGCAAAATAAATGCATAAATCGTATCAATGATTTATATACATGTTTACATATACACAGGTGCTTATTGATGACTTCAGCGTATTGTCATTAGCTCATTCATGATATCGCTTCTCGCCGATCGTTGCGGTTAATGCAT
>CM050325.1:95334247-95372018 GCA_027475135.1 Bactrocera correcta
AACAAAAATCAAATTAAGTGGGTGTGTGTGTGTTAGGCATTTATATATTTTATTTATTTATAATGTGTATTTACTTGCCAATTCAAGGGATGTACGAAAGTGTATTTTTATAACATTTGCAAGGCACATGCATGAATACATCCATATGTAAGTGCGTGTGGGTGTGCACATGGCAAAGTACAGCGACAAAATAAGAAGTAAATAAAGCATTTAATGCGATAACGAATTGCCAGGAAGCAGTCGCTCCGCAAACAAATTTTATGAATTCCTTCTTTATTGAATTAATTGTACATTTTTATTTGCCGCATATCCATATATACACATATAAATATACATACAAATATATGTATATATTAATGTATGTATATTGTATATATAGTTACCTAAAATACAAAAGAGCGTATCATCAAAAAGAAAAATAAATCGAAAATCGCTGTCAATATATAACCATTTTATAACCAAAACTCAAAATTTGTTTTAGGATGATAACCAATATAAGTGTAATCAGTTTACAACCAAAACTCATATTTAATTTAAATTTGAGCGGTTTCCATTTTATCGTTTTCTCTCGTTTTCGTTTTCTTTCTTTTCTTGTTTCTTGGGCATACAAATATTTTGTGTAACAAAAACTCTTGAGGCTCCTGATTTATACCAGGAAAGTAATTCCATTATTCGAGAAAAAATTTTTCATTGAAAAACCCGATTTATATTTTTTCCAGTTTCATGAAGAATAAGAGACCTTAGTTTGCGGTATTTTTTTTTTAATAATTATGTATTTATTATTATATTTATTTAAAATTATTATTTTATATCTTTACATATATAGTAAGTTATTAGGTAAAAAATTGTATCAAATACAATTTTTTGAAAACAGTTAAATAAAAATATGCGACTCATTTTTTTATTTATTTTTGTTTAATTAATATTTTGTATTTAATTAATTATTTTCTTTTATTTTTATGTATTTATTTTCTATCGATATTCAAAATTATTATTTTATATTTATTGTAAATAATAATTTTTAAAGCACAAAAATTATAAAAATATACAAAAAAATACAATTTTCTAGAGTATAAGTAAAAAATCGTTTTTTTAATTTTATTTTAAAAGTTTATCAATAATAATTTTAAATGGAAAAGTAAAAAAAAAAAAAATTCAAATTGCCAATTTGCGATTTACACATTTTGACCACCTTTCTGGCAATTTGTGAATACCATGCCAATAGAAATATTTGCATTTTGAACTATTAACCATAATAACAACTTTCTTTTCATGGCTATTTGATTATATCAGTCCAAGTGGTTTACACCAGTTGTTTGTTCCAAATTTTGAATAGCTTCTAACATATTATTATAGTCATTGAATACTATATGTCACAGTTGTTTATTCGATTCACCACTCTTAAACGTGTAAGAAATCAAGAGAAACTATAATAAAATAATTAGAAAATTATACACTTTCTATATTCTCAAATGTATCTATTTTGGTTACCTAAAATCTAGTTATACAAAGTATAAAAGCATTAAAACTCAGTACGAGTCCATAGAATGCAAGCTTGACAATCAGTGGAGCTAGTCAATATAACCAATTTAATGTGAGAGTACTGTAAAAAAATTCAAAAGAAAATGCTCAATCTAACTTAAATGAAATAAATTGCAATAAATATTTAGTGTCACTTCCAAGATTTATATTATCATATTTACTAGTAATTCCAACTGATTACATTACTTACATGATATCATTGGCGGAAATTTATGCAGAATAATCGTGTTAGACTGAAAATAGTGAGCAATAAATCAAAGTACACGGAGTTGATGTAAAATACTCGGAATAATGTGGCAAGAAGGGACTGGCAGAGCTCAAATTCCTGTAATGTGGTTCATGAATCATTTTGCGGTATTAAATGAGCGCTCATCTGACATACTGATATTAATTTCAAGTATTAGCTTTTTGATACGAAATTTCAAAGAATAATTTGAGTGATTTGAGAGCATCTAGAAGACATCCAATTACATTTTTTTACTTCAAACACTTTTAATGGTTTGAATATAATATTTTAATTTCTTAAAGAAAATATATATCATTTCCTAAAATGCAAAATAACGTAACATTACTTTTCATAAGTTTACAGGATAAGGAAAAACAACAGAAAGCAAACCAATCAAATTAAAACGAAATTTCAGTTTTGGTTATACAATCGTTATCTATTGGTTATCATGCACTCATACTGAAACAAAATTTCAGTTTTGGTAATAAAATTATTAAGTTTAGTAGTATTGATTTTAGATACTTTTTCCAAGCGTTTGAAAATTTTCCATTCAGAATTTTTGTTTTTTTTCTAAAACAATTGATATTTGGAATAATCTTATGAGATGTAAGTACAAAAATTTTAAATATTAATATTTTAATTGTTAATAGAAGGAAGAGGAAAGTTTAATGAGTTCGATAAGGTTAGGTTATACTGGCGGGCTGACTATATACCTATTGATCGTTAGTAATGTCAGACGACGGATGAGTTTAATTCGAGCTGCAGTATTGGCCATATTGGACTTCAACGTTTTTGGGAACATTAAGAGAGGCCCATCAATTACCAACAGTCCTTCTGCTGTTAATAAACTAAAAGAACAAACTAAGAGAACTTAAAGAGTTTCAATTAAGAAAAGTTAGTGATAAATATTCTGCTCGATCACAAAAGTTGTCTGTTGGTTTTTTCAAAACTTTGCGAATGGCGTATACAACAAACAATTCTTATATAGCAGACCGACGACTGACAATATTTCGGTCAATTTTAACAGCTTGTATTATTTAATACCTATTGCAACAGTAAAATATTTTAAATACACTTCACATATATGTACATACACAGCTAATAGCATAGTATATGTAGTCTCTATATGTGTGCATTAATACAATGAATTTGGATTCAACTTTTTATATATTATAGGTAGTATATGGTATGTAGGCATGAAAGTATACAGATTTGTTATATTGAGTCACTGACGTGTCAATCATTTTAATTGCAATTACATACAAACGTATTAGTATATACACGTATTAGGGTGGGACTAAATATTTATTATATATTTTATAAATTTTTTTTTACAAATTTATTAGGGTGTGTCCGAAAATTTTTAACTTTTTCATTTAGATAACGTGAAAAATTCGTTCGAAATTACGAAAAACAATTTGTTTTAGAAAATTTTGAATTTGATTTCTTGCGAAATTGTTCAGCAGTCATTCGAACTAAAAGTCCGTCCTCAAATAGTAGAAAATGTTTATAATTTTTTACATTATTTCCCAAAATAATGTCTAAATTTTTTTTAAATTAAAATTTTTCACCCATCCTAATACATATTATGGTGACTCATACATGAACAGATTTTCCTAGATGCATTTAAGACCCAATTTTTCAAAGAACCAAGCGAACTGTGATTTTTTCTAAAACAATCGGTTATTTTCAGCCACCCTAATACATATATCTGTTGATATTTCATTGTGTGCATTTAACATTGCGAGATAAATTTATAATGCAACAAAGATATTTTCATTCATGCAACGGTTAATAAATAAATATTTAGCAGTGAATAGAGAATTGAAAGAGCCAACAGACATTTAGTCAAAAATTCGAATACATGAATATATGTATAAGGCGCAAGTGAACTGCAAATATTTGGGTAAACAATTACACATACTTGCAAGTATATATACATATATAATATATATACATATATACATATGTAGATAGATATATGCATATGCTTATTTAGTGTATAAAAGCGTAAGCAAATCTCTTTTCTGCTAGAATAATTTGCATGCAAATGTGACATTTTAGCAAATCAACAAGTTTTCATTCACGCACTGATTGCGGAAAGTAATTTACTTTACAATATAATGCCAACATGTATTTAGGCATTAATTTGCAATTCTTAGTTTATTAAGAAATAATTAAAATTTATTTATAAAATTTATACATTTTGAGTGCCTTAAAAGTGATGTTGATGAATTAAAATTTGCATTTGTCGCAGCTACAATGACATTTCCTGTTGTTATTTACATTTTTGTTGGTGAAATGTTTGGATTTAAGTACTAATTTGTATTGTAATGTCGAAGTAATGCTGCAAGCCAAATTGAATTATTGTTCGTAATTTCATAGTTTTGTACGTGTTTCTGAAATAAGCGCAGTTAATTCAAGCATGAAATTTTGGAAATGGTCTCAAAACTTCAGTTAGTTACTTAGTTCATGATTAAAAAGCGTGAAATGTTGAAAATAATATTTTATTTCAAATCTTAAATGCTTGTGAATTATTTTTACTTGTTTTTTTTAATTTTTTTACATCAAGTCGAGAACATGATATCATATAAATGGTGGCCGCCACAGTTCATTGTCATTTGAGCCCTTTTTATGGCATTTTCCATCACTTTGGCCAGAACTTTCGGCAAAAGGTCCTCACATTCTTGACGGACATTGTCTTTAGGAGCTGCAAGGCCTGAAGCTTGTTGACATAAGCCCGCGACTTTAAAAAGCCCCACAAAAAGATGTCTGGAGCGGTCAAATCAGGCGATCTGGCTGGCCAGTGCAAATCGCCAAAACGGGAGATTATGCACCCGGGAAACTCATCCTTCAGCATATCGGTTGTGGCACGCAGTGTAGCGTTACGTGTATTTCGCATGTGTTTACTACACAAATGTCAAAACAGAAGTGGCATTAGAGGTCAATTGCAAAATGTATAGCATCTTCTGATAGGAGGATTAGTTTTGAGCCACCCTGTATTAAGACAGTGTGAACATGGCATTAGCACATGAATATAGCAGAAACTAAGAGCTCACGTGGCTTTAGTTGGAGGAACAATAAGTATAGCATGGTATTTACAGTTTATGAAACCAAACAAATCCCGAGAATTGAGTAAAAGAAATATTTCGGAAAAAAGTGAATGGTTGCAATTTTTATCATGTCATAATAGCGAGGCTAACGTTTGGTTGGCAATTTAAATGAGTTCACTTCTTCGATGATTGCTTCTAATGATGACTTTCTTTATTGATGATTATCTATAATAATGATTTTCTTTCCTTCATATTTTCTCTAAGGCCGCTTTATATTCGGGTTTGAGCTCACTTTTTAGGTGTGTTTTTTCCATACTTGTGTGTCAATTAGTTTTTGAAGAGATCTACTTATAGTGTATGTTCATTCTTTTTCAAAAATAAATAGAAAACACTTTCAATTACAGCGAGCTTTAATGCATCAATAGTGCAACTGATAATACACAACCGATTCGTAGCTTGATGAATTTTTCGAAATATATTGTTTAAGTCAGAAATTTCAATATTATTCGAAGTTTTTCGTAAATAATCCGGAAGGGCTGAGATGACGTTGCCCTTACTTAAAGTTGTTTAAGTAAAAGAAATTGGAATTGAACACTTCCTAAAAATATCAAATTACAATAACTGCCCATTTTTTAATTCTCGATAAGTACTGTTTGAATATTAAAAAAAAAAACAATATTTTCCAACAACTCACCACAATTTATTTTCGTAAAAATATTTCTACTGTAGTTTGGTAACTTACCTGAAAGAAAAGAGAAAATATATATGATTAGCGATATTATAGTGTAAATAAATATTTAAATATGAGTAATTGTTTTACAATTTTACAAAAAATTAATTCCAAGTTAAGATTGGAGATAACTGAGTTTTTAAGCCCTCGTAAATTTTAAAATTTAAAGCTACCTTGCTTATTCCAAGATGTTTAAAAATTTTAAAATAAGTAACTCTATAATATTAGTTTCGCCAACTTCCCTTAATAATTAATATCTAAAATATCATCTGTATGTCCAGTTCGATATGGAACATGGTAGAAGATATGGATTTATTTAATCTAGCTTGGCTTCGAATAACTTTTTATAAAAAGGAGTTCATGCGAGAGTGTTGTCGGCATATTATTTTTGTTCAGTATTGTTTGGCATTTCATCATGGAAAGTCTTATGTCTGATCAACGTTTACAAATAGTTCAACTTTACTATGAAAATTCACAAAATTTACGTTCTGTAAAGAATGTGTTTCGCGCGCTTCCCTGAACTTATGGTTAACATAATCAGCCTACTGAGCGTACTATGCGCAAAATCATCACCTATCTTGAGACCCAGCATTCATTATAGGTCGCCTCACCTTCTCAAGCGCAATCGCTTAGCTGTATGGTCTCTTGAAACGTTCCAAGCAGTACCGAAATTTCCGCGCCAAATTTTGTTAATGAGGCATGAGGCCCATTTCTGGTTCTATTTAGGCCTTGGAGCAAAACATCACACCTGTCATTCGCGAGTTACCAGTCGAAAAAATAGAACGAGTCATCGAAAATTGCACCTGAGACGTAGCCGCGGTCAACATTTGAAAAAATTAAGGCCAAAGAATGTTCTGTCGAATGATAATAAATATACTCATCAAAATTTGAAGTTTCTATGTTTTTTCTTTAAAAAGGCAGGGTACTTCAAAAGGGATCACTCCTTATATCAGATAAATAATCAGGTGTATATATAAAAAATGTTATATATATTTTATTACTATATACATTTTGCTTCACGTTTATTGTCTATATGCATTGTGTGATTCATAAATATTTTAAATTTATTTTTCAATTATTATCAGCATTTATACCCAACATATACCAAATTAGGGGAATAACCCGATTCTTTTATTACAATATAATTATAAACACATTTACACACAAAGAAATATATTGAGCAATAACGATTTGATAGCGTAAGTCGAGTGTTTTCATTTCAAGATTTCTAGAAATTAATGGACTTTTATCATTTATTATTACCCAACTTGGGTTAGCACTCTCTAGATAAGAAATTTAAAAAAAATGTTAACTAATCTTATACTTGTAGATACATATGTGTTTGTATATGAGTATATATACAATATACATATGTATATAGTAAGTACAAGTATATGTATAAATATATGTTGTAATGTATTTGCAATCAAGATTTTCTATTCGATTTTGCAATCGTTATGGCATTTTATGCTAGTGCTAGCTGTAGACACAAGCCAAATGGCTGCCATGTCAATTAAGAAGCAATTGGAAAAACTGCACGCAAGCAAAAATAATTATAGATCGATAATTTAGACAATAACTTTGTACGTATGTATGTATATGAAAGCATATATTTATGTATAGATGTATGAGTGTTTAGCACGTCTGCGATAATTTCTGCAGTATTTTACAATTAGAAACAGCAATTCTGTAAAACCCAAGTGCCTTTCGCATGAGTAATTTAAAATGCCTGATATGAGAGAATGTAGTTAGATTATCTGTATTTTTAATTAGCAACTTGTTAATTGTCGAAGTTATTGTAATCGACATATGTAGATATGTATATACATATATCATATGCATTAATGTATACTTTGCAGACATAAAAATATTTAGTTTCTGCTTTAGGGAAAAATATTATGCTTTTGCTTGGTTTTGGAAGCTTAGTAGATTTCGGAGAGATGTCTATGTAAGTATGTATAAATGTACATATGTACATACATATATCTAAGTTCAGTTATTTAGGTGATATGACGGAAAATTTCAGGAAATGAGAAAAGAATATTAAATTAAGTACATGAAGAAAATAATCATTCTGGAAACTTTTAGAGGGTTACATGCATTTTCTTGGAGCAAAAAAAAAAAACATTTTTTCTATGATTTTTTTCTCATATAAAAAATGAAATATTTTATTAAATTTTTTTAATGCTATAAATATACACTATTAACAAAGAAATTCTGAAATTTTTGGAAAAAAAAGATTTTAAACTCCCCAAAAAGATGCGCCTGCGTTGGCAGGATAATTCCTTTCAGGAAGCATGCAAGTTCACAAAATAATTTTGAATGGCCGTAAAATGAAGTTGTTAGAGATAACAGGCAATCTATAGATATGAAATGAACATGTATGTTAAGTACATCATATCATTCACGAATATTTAAGTAAGCTTTAAGAAAAGTGAATGCCGCGCGAGCTCATTTTTGACCAAAAACTACGACGAGTTGATGATTCGGAGCAGTATTCGGAGATTTTCAAGCGTAATATACCCCAATTTTCAATCGAAGTCTAACCAACAGTCATACGAGTGGACTGCACATGATGAACCCGCTTTAATGCATGGAAAAACGCAGGAGTTAACTGACAAGGTTATGATGAGTGTGGAATAAGTTTTATTGACTACCTTGAAAGAAGAAGGACCATTAACGGCGACTATTGCATTATTAAAGGGTGATTTTTTAAGAGCTTGATAACTTTTTTTAAAAAAAAAACGCATAAAATTTGCAAAATCTCATCGGTTCTTTATTTGAAACGTTAGATTGGTTCATGACATTTACTTTTTGAAGATAATTTCATTTAAATGTTGACCGCGGCTGCGTCTTAGGTGGTCCATTCGGAAAGTCCAATTTTGGGCAACTTTTTCGAGCATTTCGGCCGGAATAGCCCGAATTTCTTCGGAAATGTTGTCTTCCAAAGCTGGAATAGTTGCTGGCTTATTTCTGTAGACTTTAGACTTGACGTAGCCCCACAAAAAATAGTCTAAAGGCGTTAAATCGCATGATCTTGGTGGCCAACTTACGGGTCCATTTCTTGAGATGAATTGTTGTCCGAAGTTTTCCCTCAAAATGGCAATAGAATCGCGAGCTGTGTGGCATGTAGCGCCATCTTGTTGAAACCACATGTCAACCAAGTTCAGTTCTTCCATTTTTGGCAACAAAAAGTTTGTTAGCATCGAACGATAGCGATCGCCATTCACCGTAACGTTGCGTCCAACAGCATCTTTGAAAAAATACGGTCCAATGATTCCACCAGCGTACAAACCACACCAAACAGTGCATTTTTCGGGATGCATGGGCAGTTCTTGAACGGCTTCTGGTTGCTCTTCACCCCAAATGCGGCAATTTTGCTTATTTACGTAGCCATTCAACCAGAAATGAGCCTCATCATAAATCGGACGTAAAGCGCGAAACACATTTCGAACCGAACACTGATTTTGGTAATAAAATTCAATGATTTGCAAGCGTTGCTCGTTAGTAAGTCTATTCATGATGAAATGTCAAAGCATACTGAGCATCTTTCTCTTTGACACCATGTCTGAAATCCCACGTAATCTGTCAAATACTAATGCATGAAAATCCTAACCTCAAAAAAATCACCCGTTATTATTGTCCCGTTTAAAGGACGAAATTGTCGAAACATAGCTCTTGAAAGTGCTGCTTCATCAAGACAATGCATCATGGCACAGGTCAGTGAACCGATGGCAAAAATCCTTGAATTGGGCTTCGAATTGCTTCTGCATTCTCCAGATCTGGCCCATAGCTACTTTTTGCAGTTTTCAGATCTCAAAATAATGCTCGTTGGGAAGAAATTTTCTTCGAATAAAGCGCTGATCGCCGAAGCTGAGAACTATTTTGAAGCAAAGGACAAATCGTACTAAAAATTCTATCGAAAATTTTGAACTTGAATAAAGAAAGAGACACAATGTGCCAAAAAGGATACTAGGGTAGGCGGGGGACTTTTCAATTCACCTGTTAGTCTAGTAGGTGTGCCTCTTAGTATCATATGGTTGAGATAAATAGGTTTTTTTGATGATATTTTGTCTATGTATGCGATTTAGTACTAGTTGTCTGATTTCTAGCCAGGTATTTAAGTGTGTGTGTCATTAATATAAGCATACCTATATACAAATATTTAAGTATTTAGAGTCCATATCTACATATGCAAATATATGACCGTAAAATAATTTTCCCAATCTTTTCAAGTTAACCATAAACCCAATTACATCCTTCGCGTGGTCTTTAGAAATTCCGTCTGCGAACTGCACGTTTGTTGTCCATCACATTTCGTGAGATATTGGAAATTTCAGTGCAGATGATCGCTGCCGTGACATTCATGTGTCGGTAAATCTAATACACTTATGTGCAGAGGAATTTCCCACATGTTAGCAGAGCAGCGAAAGTGACAGCATTCACTAACTACATGCTCACATTTGCGTGTATGTGTGGGTGTGTATGCATAAATAGCAGTTACGATGTTCTATAAAGAAATCAACGCTCCGTGGCAGTGCATTCAATGCACCGCCTTCCTGTTGCCGGCACAAAGTGACTGGCATGTCAATACAACTATATGTGTGGATGTATGCATGAAAGGTCTTATGTGTGTGTGCATTGTGGTCGCTGGCAGCAATCCCACGCAGCACATTAGTGTGTCGGCTTTCCAAATGAATATGCATACATAAGCAATTCAAACTGTCGCTGCGTTGTGTGTGTGTACGTGCGTGAGTTTGCAAGTGCGGATATCCAGCCGCAGTGACTAATCGCACGTTTAAACTAACAACAAAGCGCCGACGCTGCATTTATGTTGGCTGTTGGAAGATTTTCAATGTGGACGACGACGACGGGAGAACAGTATACAAATACATATATGTACATGCATATGAGTGAGTGCATGTTTTTGGTGTTGCCACTACACAAAAATATTTTTTTTTTGTTTTTAAAGCGAAGCAAGACTTGCATGCAATAAAATATTTTTTTTTTCGCATGCAATAAATTTTTTCCCAATTCGTTTTTGCAAAATGTAAATTTTTGAATTATTACGGTATTTCGTTGAAATTTATTTTGTGAATAGAAAAAATTATTGCCAATTTGAATATTATGGCGCAGATTTAACGCTTTGGTTAGCACAAAAAGTTTTAAGTTTAGGTTGTTTTTGGATTTAGTTGACTGCTTATTCAAAGTTAATTTGAATATTTCATTAAAAATTCCTAAATTGACATGAAAAATATTTTTAAAACGAAATTTGTTATACTCCGAAAATTAAGTGAATATATTTACAATTTTTCCGATTTTATATAATTTAGTTTGTACGCCGAACAGGGTATATACAATATGATTTGAAGTTTGTAATGCCTGATTGTTTGATAAGATAAAAAATTATATAAAAATTCTCATAAAGTAACAAATCACAACTTTATATAAAATTAACGGTAACATTGTATTTTCAAAACAACCTCCAAAAAATCCTCCAATAATTCTACCAAACTGGCAACACCGCTTGCAATTCCATACACACACACTCAATTTCGCAAACGCTGATAAACACACTGATGATTCAGCCCACTGTGCCGCAGCAAGTTTTGAAAACAAAAACCCCAACAGATATTGAATACTATAGCGCAGCAACACGACAAAGGCGAGTGTTGATGACGCGCTCACTTTCATTGAGCTTGTCCGGTTGGCATTAAATTGTCACAATATCAAAGAAGTCACATGCACACACACACACATACATATTGAACAAAAAATTAATTAAGCAGCGACTGTAAAACAGTAAGAGTAAAATTACCATCGCAACAACAACAATATCAACAACAATGCCAACAACAAAGGGAAGCCGAGAAAAATGAGTTCATCCTACTTTAACCCTGAAAAGCTGAACGGCAGAGTTTATAGAACTACGCCAGTATAATTGGTGCTATGGGAAAAATTACGACTTTTATTTGATTTTCACTTGGGCCAGCTGTCAGTGTTTAAAGTTTAAATTGTATGTCATCTCTCGCTGAGATTTTGTGACATAAATTAATTAATAAGCAAAAATTTATAATGGAGAAAATCCATTTAATCAATTTATTTGATGACTGTATGACATAAATACATATAAATATACAAATTTTATAATTGCAGTGGATATTTATAACTGAAAATCACAATATTTGAAAAATTAATAAAAGTGTTTTCTTTTTTATTTTTTTTTGAGCCTTTGTGCCTTTGCTGGAACCTTGTATATTTCATCTGTTAATAAAACACAATTTTTGCGAAAAAAGAAAAAAAATTGTTTGATCTCTACGCAAAAAAAATCATTCATAAGTACTTTGTAAGACTACGAATGCACGAAGTCTAAGGATTTGATACTGTTACGGTCAAAATCATTGAAAAAAGCTAAAACCAAAAATGATTTTGTATGACTTGAAAATAAACTTCACCAAGAGAGCTGACACACCAAAGATATCAAAATAATATATTGGACATATTATTAATGAATATTTGAATATTCGAAAGTCCTATGCAAGATGTGGGCTGTGCGGGATCAGAACCAATTTCTATTTCTTTTAATTACAACTCCAAGAATACATTAAAAAATTGTACAGATTGGTCAACGAATTGCTCCGCATCTGACCTCCAATAAACTTATTCTTGTACTTAGACCTCCGGTGAAAGAATTTAAAGCCAACGAAGAGGTAATTGTTGCGATTAAGGTCTCAGCTTTAATCGGTTTATCGGCCTCGGTGGCAACTATGTTATATACTAAAAAAATATGAAAAATTTGGTTGAAAAAATAATAATATGGAATATGAATGATTCAATGCCCTAATTTCCATTGAAATTTATATACTTTTAAGCATATGAATTAAATATTTGACTATATCTTTACTGCTCAAATTATGCAGTTAGAGCTTCGTTGATGCTGTGAAATATGCTAGTTAATCCCTCGGATATATTTTTACCCATGAGAATTTGTGTTTCTTGAGGTCTTTGAGGAGAAGTATTATAATAAATCCTGCTTGTTTTTCAGCTGAGTAGTTTATCAAGTATGAAATACCTACTTATTATTGATGAATTCAACAATATAAGTGAAGTAAAAATGTGGAACTCTGCCTACCTATTTCTCAAACCTAACCATTCATTGGGTTAGGTTTTTGATGATCTCAAGCAATCATAAAGTTGTTAGTATTTATAGAGGCTAAGATTTTAAGACTTGTACGAGAAATGATGGCATCAGAGAAATTTACCATAACCATGCCAATTCGATCATTAAATTTCTTCTTTTAATCACTAGTTTTCAGGGGAATATTCTGGGGAATTCGATTTCGCATCCGTTATCTATTATAAAGATACCATAATTTTCGAATATCGAACTTGTATTAAACTTCGAATTTCTTTGTGCAAATCCAATATGAATTTTAAATAATCTATCTTATATCCTAGAATTATTTGACGGGGATAAAATCCAAAATATATGTATTTTTAAGTTATTTAAAGATTTGCTGCTGTTGGATTTGCAAAAAAAAAATCTTCTGTTTTGAAAAGCATAGAGGATTGTCAGTATATTAAAAGACATTTTCAGGGCTAGTGTAATCTGATGCATCTACCAATAGCGATGTCAAGATTCCGACAGCTGGTGGCGGCCATTTTTCTACGGATTTGAGAAAAATTGTGTTATAGTGCTCAGTAAAGTTTGTTATTTTATCAAGTCACATTTAATTTGGTACGCAAATTCATATTTTTTATACGCAAATTCACATTCTTCGGTGGTTACTGCAATAGCTGTTCGCACAAAACACAATCTTCTCTCATTACTGGCTTAATGTTTTCGTCAACAAACAAAATTGTTGCTTTTGGGGTGAGTCAAGTCCTCGTGAGGTTCACGAACGCAATTGCATCCCCAAATATTGACCTTTTGATGCGGATTGTGGCTTGATTGCATTATCGTTCTTTATTTCTTTCGAAATGAGGCAGGAAATGCCGTTACCATCAATAGCGGGCGTCACACTAGTAACACGATGTTGACCCCGACTTTTTTCCCGGAATCGGATGAAATCTCCGCCTCATGTTTCACGTTTAACCATGCACACATAGCTTGCAAAGCTTGGCGTTTCGTTAATTCCGAGAAATGGCCCTGTCAAATGGTCGCCAAGTCATGCGAATTAACGCCTCTAAATTATTTTCTCTGGTGGTAGTATACTATAGCCGAAATATCAGCTGAAATGCTGCACCGGGCCTTGAAAATTGGCGTAAACGGGTAGAGATTAGCAAACGTAGCTGTGGTGGCCTTAGCTGAAATTTTGTTTAAATCATAAATGGCATAAAATTATCTGGATAACAAAAAAAAAAAAACAGAGCCCATTTTGACCGAATTTGAGTGTTCTATTTCATTTTATTGAAGTTCTTGTTGGTATGCCTTATATGTATATTTCTAAATGGTGAATGTAAGGGTAAGAACATACCATTTTTTACCCTAAGTAATATTAAATAAATATTATATAAAATTAAACAACAATTTAGCATTAAAAACCTAAAAACACTTTGTAATGTCTAATCTATCAGGATTAGTGTGTGGATAGTGAGAGAGCCGAGGGTTCCTAATTAAGCGATTCTACTGTAAGGCATCAGTGCTATTTTCAGAAGAGAGTAAATCATTAATTTATGTGTTTTATGCGTCAGACTGTTAGTTTATAGATTTTATAAATAACCTAAAAATATTTCCTTTCTGAATCGTTAGTCAATCTGTTTGCGGTATGCTATAAATAAAGTCAATAGAGAACTGATTATAATACTTCATTATATTCTTATTATGATGCGTTTCTGCATTGTCTAGGCACATTAATTTAATCACACACATACATATGCATATAACCATAAGCTGTAAAGACACACACATGCATTTATTGAAAAAATAAATAATGATGTCCGCGGTCTTTTTGTCTTCTGTCTGCGACTGGCCGACTGCATACAAAATTAAAGCACATAATATATACTATATAAAAGTATGGATATATATATATACAATATAAATATATGAGTAGCCACATATAGCATAGATAATTGTGTATTTATGCCAACGCATGTCTCACTATGCTTTGTTGTTTGGTGTCGGTGGCATTTCGTGCAACGGAAGTAACACTTATGAGCCTATTATGTGGCATCCATTGACGTTCGCTCGCATAAAATCCGACACGTTGCCACATCGCCGCATCGCCACATCGTCACGTTGCTATTGGGGCGTCAAATAAAATTATTCGCATCAATCGCGCGAAAACAGGCAAATGCCTGTGTATGTGTGTGTGTGCGTGTGCATTTAAATGCAGAATTCTATGAAAGATATGAGCACTTATTTATAATTGTGAAACAATAGCTTGTAAATGTAAATATACTAGATAATGCAATGGCGAAATGACCAGTAGATTGCACATTCGCTTACTTATATTTATAAAATTAATTTATATGCATATGTGTGCAATACATACATGCATGCATACAAACATAGATGTGATATCGGAGGTTGTTGCACGCAGAAATGCCATACTCGTATGCGGGCGTTAATTTTATTATAAATAATGGCATTCAATTCTTTTTCCTTTTTATATGTATGTGTGTATATCTGATTGCTTTGTTTTCAGTTATTATTTTATATTTATGTAGAATTAATTATGCGGTGAGGGTGCCTTTGTGATAAATTCTAACAGTAGATAACATGTATACACTTATGCATATATATATATGTATGTATGTGTATTAGGAAGTCTATATATCGTCAGCAAAAATGCAAAATAACGTAACTTCACTTTTATTGAAACAAAATTTGAGTTTTGGTTATAAAATTATTATGTATTGGTTATTATATCTGATGACAGCGATTTTAAATTTTTTTTATGATACATACGTTGTTTTGCATGTTAGGGGACGATATATAAATTAAGGGGGTGTAAGGTATTTATGTTTGTTTTCTTTTGCATTTTTTTTATTTTTTTATTTTTATTTTATATTAATGTACAATATCTTAAGATTATTTTGTGAAAATTTGAGAGCAATTAAAGCAAAATTAACGGTGATATACACTTGTAAGTCTCCGCCCTCCGTTTTGTTTGTGATCGTCTGCGAAACTTTAAACGTGTTTTTCCACAACTCATGTTTTCAAAGTCGGTGCCCCTCATAACTTCTTGCACCGATCCTTTTGAAATTTTAAACCCCTATTTCATATTTTACGAGGTAACGCTGGAGAGCTTTTGTTTTTTTGTTCATAATTTTGATTTCGCAATAACAAATTAGCCGATTTTTTCCCAAAAAATTGTGTTTTTCACTTCAAAGTCTTCGAAAAAATTAAAAAATTGGAATTAAAAAAAAAAAAATTAAAAATGCACTTTTTTAAATCGCCGCCATTTTGTCAGATATTCAAATATTAAACAAAAAGTTTATATTTGGTCATGAAGTTTGGAGAAAAGAGTTTTTCGTTTGGTTTGAAGGTCCTGAAGCTGGAAGCTATTGTCACTTGTAGGGGTCGCACTCAAGAACGCATTGGGGACAGAGCTTTAAAAATAATTATTGATTGTTAAAATGTTTGAGCCTAACATTTAATAAGAACTCTCTAGCAAATATTAATAATACTATTTCTTATTATTACAGTTATAATGAGGAAGTGAAGCCATATTCAATCTAAAGCCTTTTGACTAAAAACTTGAAATTCGTTCTCAATCAACTCCAGCAGAATACACCAGGATAACCAGAGTTGCTGAACGGTTTTGTCTAACCCAAATAGTTCTTCGAAAATTAATTTCGCAGTTTTGACGAAAGAAATCGTATGACGATGAATCTACCCGACGATGGAAGTTGTATATGCTACTAACCTCAAGCCTTCCAAAATTTTGAAAGCAATTTGTTTTAATTTTTAGCATCATATGGTCTTATTGTTTGGTGACACCATAGACGTTAAGCACTAGACAGTTATGCTCAAAGAGTTTTTCGCCCTACATGATCTAAAGCCGATTGTTTCATCTTCAGTTTCGGTAATTTGGATTACCAGCAACCAAAGATCTGGTGTACAATTCTATATGCCTTGGTGTAATGTGTGGAGTTTATTATGTAGTTTAGTTATTAGTCCATGCCGATAAAGAAGATTAAATAATGTTAAAAAAAAATAAAATATTTTTATGTTGAGTTACAGCCTTTTTTCCGAATTTTTTTCTTAAATATTGGTTGAGTAATTTTATTCGGACCTATTGTACATTATTGAGCATACTTTATTTTGAATGCGTTTTTCTCCAAACAATTATTCGATCGGCATGTGCTTTTTGTTTCTTTTATGCAGAATCCTAGATATGTATGTATAACGACTTATCCGTTTTGGCTGGCCAAAAATGATCAAAATTTGGAGTAAAATTCAACTGTTTTTTGTTAAATTAAGATAAATAAAGGAAAATAAAATTAAGTAAAATAAAATAAAATAAAATAAAATAAAATAAAGTAAAATAAAATAAAACAAAATAAAATAAAATAAAGTAAAATAAAATAAAATAAAATAAAATAAAATAAAATAAAATAAAATAAAATAAAATAAAATAAAACAAAATAAAATAAAATAAAATAAAATAAAATAAAATAAAATAAAATAAAATAAAATAAAATAAAATAAAATAAAATAAAGTTAAATAAAATAAAATAAAATACAATAAAAAATAAAATAAAATAAAATAATATAAAATAAAATAAAATAAAATAAAATAAAATAAAATAAAATAAAATAAAATAAAATAAAATAAAATAAAATAAAATAAAATAAAATAAAATAAAATAAAATAAAATGAAATAAAACGAAATAAAATAAAACAAATTAAAATAAAATAAAATAAAATAAAATAAAATAAAATAATATAAAATAAAATAAAATAAAATAAAATAAAATAAAATAAAATAAAATAAAATAAAATAAAATAAAATAAAATAAAATAAAATAAAAGAAAAGAAAAGAAAATAAAATAAAATAAAATAAAATAAAATAAAATAAAATAAAGTAAAATAAAATAAAATAGAATAAAATTAAATAATTAGGAATTAAAATTAAATAATATGAAAAAATAAAAATAGAATTAAATAAACTTAAATAAAAAAAAAAAACAAATAACTAATGTTCAATAAAAATAACACTGTAAATAAACCCAAATAAAAAAAATTGATTTAAGTTTGAATTATTATTTTAATTAAATTTTTTAATTTTTTTTTAGCATTAACAACTTGCAGTGTTTAGAAAGAAATACATTTCTCCCATTAGGTCACTCTTTCAAAAAATTTAGTACACAAACATAATTACATGCACATACATATATGTATATACACACACATACATAGGGACATACGTGCCTGCAAGATAAATAATCTGCCGACTAGTTGCAGACTTGTAACACAACATGTCATCTGCTTACAGATAGACATATCTACATATGTAAAAATTTAGTACACAAACATAATTACATGCACATACATATATGTATATACACACACATACATAGGGACATACGTGCCTGCAAGATAAATAATCTGCCGACTAGTTGCAGACTTGTAACACAACATGTCATCTGCTTACAGATAGACATATCTATGTATGCTTCTTTTATTGTGTGCCCGCCAGTCGGGTGTGGGCCTTAATGCGAGCGTTTAAATTCAATTTGCACAACTACATGCCAGACTGGCTTGAATATGCAAAAAGAGTGCATAACACGAGCGAAATGATGTGCGGGCGGGCGGGCGTTGGTGCGGGCAACTGGCGGACGAGCAATGCAACCAGACAGCCAGACAAAATCCACTTTACGGCCAACTTGCCAGCATTAAATTCAACAATACGCGCATCAAACGCACACAACTACATATACATACATGCATGTATGTATGTATGTACATATATGTGTCGCTCGTACGCACAGGTATTGCTAGACAAAGAAGGAAGTGGCGGCGGCGGCAGGAAGTGGACATGTACAAATGTACAGATGTACCGTAAAGTGATATGAAATACGCATTTGGTTATAAAACGAACACTAAATGCTGCGAACGGCCAACAAATCGACCCAGCTATTGGTTAGTAGTGCGCTTAAATGGTCAAAACGCAGGCACACACAAGCAAACACACCTACATTCACGCACATGTATATGTATGTAGGCTTGTAAGTGCGTATATATTGATAATTTTGTGTAGACACGTATCTGGCGATAAAGTCAATAGCCCGTTGGGCAACAACACACATACTTATGCACATGTATGTATGAGCAACAGCAAAAAGTGTGGCAAACACGGCAATAGCCGACAAATAGCGAATGGAATTGGAATGCGGTATGGTATGATTTCGAACGGAATGCTAGCTGCCATTGATGGCGGTGCCACCACTTACGGCCGCACATATGCATATACGTAGTTGGGCGCTGCTTACGTATGTATGCCTGATTTACCGGTAAATGAGCAAATCAGTCGCAAAAAGCAACAGCAAAAACATAGCAGCAAATAAAAAATAAAAACAAAAATAAAAAGTGGAATGCACTTATTGTAAAATATTGGAGAGAAAAAAGGTGGCAAAGTAGAAAAAACAACAGCAATAAGTTTGCATGAATTGGTGCGACGCCCGTTAACTGATGGAATTCATGGCGCTATTTTCAATAACGCGGCAGAAAATTAGTAGAAATTTTGCACACCAGCGAGCACATAGCCGATATACATATGTATATGTAAAACATTTCTTTGGAAATATGCATATGATTGTTTGTAAAAAGTGCGGTTAATTGTTTTAGAAACTGGCAGAAAACAGAAATAAATCAAAAAGTGTTAGAAAAGGTGTTTAAACGACTTATATTAGTGACAAGCAAGCAAATGGTTCGTTAATTATATTGTTTTTGAGCAATGGTGACTAAGTTAACGGTAAAAATAGCTCAACAAGCGCCATAAGAGGAATGTAGACACCAATGGAAATGTGTTTATATGCAACAAGAGTGAAGTCTACGAGCGAAAGTTATATAAAAATAATTGATAATTGGTATATCAAAAATTTAACAATTTGTGATTACAATATATTTGTTTAATATTTTTTTGGAAATTTGCTTGCAGATTGCATATTGATCATTAATTAAGATTCAAAAATAACAAAAAATGTTAATTTCCTTTGCACTGAATCCATAATACTCTTCACAAATACAAAGATTCCTTACCAGAATTGTGTTGGTCGTCTGGCAGCAATATGATATAGTAACTCGATCTGAACAATTTCTTTGAAAATTGCAACATTGTCTTGGACAGTGCTAAATATTGTGGTTATATCTCATCAAATGAAAAAGTTTTCCATATAAGCATGTTATTCCCATGGATTGTATATATGCCATAATGGTCCGATGTCGACGATTCCGACAAATGAGTAGCTTCTTGGAAAGAAAAATATGGGTGCAAATTTCAGATCGATATTTCAAAGACTGAGATACTAGTTTTCATAACTCAACTTGTCCCAAAGATCATTTATATATATACATTGTGATTTTATTAAATTATTTTCTTACAAATCGAAAACTACATTTTGGAAATAACGATTTTCATCAAAGCGTTTCAGTATATGTTCGAAAAAGTGAAAAAATTCGTAGTTTTAAAATTCGGATTGCATACTTATAGGCGATTAAGCTTGCTGCTTTTAATTTATTCGTTATGAAATGCTACGTTAAGTACTCAGCGCAGGTTGAACGCACTTGTAACAAGAAAATTGAACTTTGGCGTAATAATTTCGAATTTTGGCTAAGGCAAAGATTGCTAGAGAACTGCAACTCTTGACATAGGCTGAGCACAAAATTTCTTTGGGATAGAGTGGATCGTCATGAACAACTGCCACTTATAGATCAGAGAGAACTTAGTAGGAGTTATTTTAGAGTGATTACACTTCTGCATTCTGAGATCTCACCACCGGAAACTAGACAAGGTGCAATTAGGAGAACATAGTGCATGCTTTGAGAAAGGATTTAAAGCATTATTGTTGGGATTCAGTAAATTATGGCGAAGTATTTGTTATACAATGTTTAAATTTGAAATAACTTAGTGTATTAGAGTAGAAGAAAATCAAGAAGTGAATGAAATTTTTTAACGATTTTTAGATGAATTTCACTGAAGACTACAATGAGTCGCGATTGATACCCTAAGCGAGACCACTTGCGGTTGAACACATTTTTGATGCTTTCTTTTGTGGGTATTGTAGGTCAGCGTTACCAAGGTCAAAATTAATGTTTTTCATACATGTTTATGTAATATAAAATCATAAAGATTTATTTACCATCTTTATCTGAGGGCACAATAGACCTAAGGTCGCTATGCAATCCTCATCTCTTTATCAGCTTCATCTGTGTATATTTACCCAAAAAATTTTTATATCACTAGTGACATCAGCTTTCGCTAGGAAATATATATTTACACAAAGATATTAAAAAATGTGGCATAAAATTGGGTGTTTAAGCAGCAGCTACAGTTAGATGATAATTTTTAGAAATATGTAACCTCAAATTTGAACACACGCACATGCAGACATGTTTTGTATAACTTTGATCACGCAACAAAATTATTAGATAAATAGATAAGTAATAACATGGAAAGTGCGTAAAATGAGAAACACTACAAAAACAACAAAAAAGCGAGAGAAGTCAAATTTCGCCATTAGCGAATCATTGCAAAGAGAAAGATTCAAAACAGAGTGAAAAAATGTTCGAGTTGAAAAAAATTGTTTAATAAAAAAGTAAACAAACAACGTATAAAAAAATAAAATAAAATAACTTAAAGCCAAATTAGATACATACTCGTACTATAAATATACATATATGTCTATAACTTTATGCAGAAATGTTCGTGTAGATTCGTATCAACATGCCAAAGGCGATAACACATCTCAGGCAAGATTTTTTGCTCACCTACACATGTACGTTTGCGCCTATGCATATTTGTAAAAATGTATGCTAATATATTTATGGATATATTTCTATATGCATGTGTACCTCTGTTTGAATAGTAAACATGAAATTTATCAAAATTGATGTGTTAATTGTTATGTAGGAGCGAAAGATATAAATTGTACTACAAACAAGCTGTGAAAAAACCAACAAGATACATGAAATGGAATCATAACGAAAAATTTGGGAAGCTCAACATTCCATTGTGTAATCATGAGTTTTTTCCAACAAAACTCACAAAGAGACGTGTGCAAAATTTCAGATCGATATTTCAAAAACTGAGAGATTAGTTCACGATTTAATACACTTATGCCTCCGATTTTTCTAGTCCTCGACACACTTTTCATAAGCAAATAATGCGTTCTTGGGCTTTAAATTCGGCTAATGCTCGATGTTCTTCCACAACTCCGACCATGTTCAACGAATGTGCTCACGCAAACGCCTCAATACGGCCAAATAGAATTTCTTATTGCTTGTCTGTCTCTCTGGAACAAATTCATGATTGTTAAACTCATAAACCCATGTCTCATCAGCAGTTATAATGCTCTCCATTAATGTTGGATCATAATTCGCATGATCAGGCATTTCCAAAGGAACCTGTTTACGGTAAACTTCAGTTTCATCACGATGAGTCGAGCGTTTCATACCCAAAATATCCATTCAAATCGTTCGAACAAACTCGGGAGAGATGTCAAATGTCTCTTGTCTTCTCCCTAAGACCTGCCTGACGATTTTCAAGCACCACATCCTTTACTTTTTTAATATTTTCATGAGTTGAAGAGGTCGAAGGTCGTCTAGAACGAGTTTTCATCAATCTCTCGACCGTCTTTGAAGGCTTTGTACCACTTGTATGCTTGTGTTTTGGATAAAACTGAAACATTGTAAACTTTTTCCAACACTCGCAACGGTTCTGCATACGAAATTTGGTTATAAATACAAAATTTTATACAAACTCTTTGTTCGATATTTTTATCCATTATAAAAATCGCAACGCACCACTGAGCTGTACCGATTTATACAGCTGTTGGGTGTTCGAAACATCATGGCAAGCTTAATGTACCCTGTTCAGGAAAGGAATAAAGGAACGCTTCTCTTCTGTTTCAATGGATTGAAAGGCGATATTTGAGTACATTTTTCTTAATTGTCATTAGATATAGAGTCCTCTCCCAATAAATTTTCAGATAAGGATCCTTTAGAGGCTCGAAACAAATGTATTATTGGTTTTGAAATATCCACGAAACGCTCTAGCTCAAAGTAATATGTATAACTGTTCGTTCAATATCAGCTTCTTTAATGGATCGGGGTTCTTAACTGAACTTTTAATGTCCTGAATAGTCTGGGATGAACAAGCATGATAGTTCATGTAAGATACTTGAGAATCCTGTATACTTTCTATAAATATTTTCAACGCTTTGAAAACGAGAAAATCATGTAAATTCAACGTCTATGTTGTTCGTACATTTAGTTTTTGGAGCGGAAATCAAAAATATTACCTAAATAGTTTTGAGGAGTGTTACTAAATTGACAGCTTTTGTGCGGATATAAAACTGGATTGAAAAATAAGATACAAAATGCTGATAATAATCGGGTCAGGACAAAGAATAAAATTGGTAGCATTTGTGGAGAAGGATTAGCGGTAACTCAAAACAACAAAACTTGTATCGAAATTATAAGTCGCTAGATACGGGCCATAAGGTATAAGGATATACGTGTTTAATTACGTATTTCTAACTGGTATAAATCAGTTAATTACCTATAAGCCTTATTGAACTCGGGAAAATCACCTTTACTGCTCAAATGTCAATCAAAAAGAGGAAGCGCTGGAAATTACCGTATTATAAGAACAAATTCACCGACTAATAGAGCAAAATGACTTAGAAAATGACAAAAGAAACAAAAATGGCTAATTCAACTTGTGTTTTTTTCTGACAGCAAAAGCACTGTAATTCACAAACAAAGAAGAAAGAAAATCAGAAAAAAATATGCAATAAAAACTGACAAGCCAGCGACGACGTCACAACGCCAACGTCATGTGGCATTATTTTTGGAGGGTTGAAAATACACGCGTATTATTAAATTATAGAAGCAGAGCAAAGCGTTTATGGTGAAAATATACGGTAAATAAAGGTAGAAAGGGGAGTGGGGGGAGCACAAATTAGCGGGACTATTGGTAGACGAATAGGAGCACAAAATAAAAGGAAATATATTTTTTATGGGTGTTTGTGTGTATTTATGTCTGTGTGTGTGTGTGACTAAGTGTGGGTGTAAATGTAGAACGCGCTGGCACAAGGGTGCAATGACTGACGGCTGGAGTTAAGAGTTCGCACGCGTGAAACAAACGGAATCAATGTAACAAAGGAAAACAAACGAAGAACAAGAACAAGCGCGCAAATGGAAGAAAGGAAAGTGTTTAACACAGTGGCAGAAAGGAGTAAAAAGCAGGCGGCAATTACAACTAAAAATGCCAAGGCGACAACAGCGGCAAAGCGAAAAACTCAGCCGTGAAGAAGCAGTGCGTGTGGATGTATATTTATGTATATGTTTGTAGGTGTTAGTGTGGCGAAAGGGGTGGCAAAGCTGTGCTGGTGAAATCTTCAGCTGACCATGCAGGCGGCAAGTAAGGCGCACATGCTGGTTGTGCTGCCACTCAGTAGCAAAATATGCCAACACAAACACACGCACATGCACGACAAACGAAATGTGCGCGACCAACATACACACACTTACGAGTACATATACATACATATAAACAGTCATTCATAGAATGGCACACGCTGAAACAAAGCGGCAAACACCTTTAACCATTGTGGCGATGTGCGAAGCGGCGCTGCCAGCGGAAGTATGTTAATATGTGTGTGTGTGGAAAGGTGCGCTTGGAGAGGGTAAGTGTATGTATGTAGGACGCTGGCCAAATGGGTGCCCGACATTCGCTTGGGCGCTTTGCTTGTTGTTAAGCTATAATTGTATATGTATATTTTGTAAGTATGTAAAAATATGTATGTATGCATATACGGTAAATATGTTTTACATATGTATACACATAAGTGCTACTGCATGCAGGTGTATAGGGGTGGCCAGTACTGTCGTACGTTAGTGGGCGCACATGGCGGTTCAAAGCACACCGAACGGCGGCAAAGTGGATGAAAAACAAAAAAAAAAAAACACACAAAGGTAAGCTCAAAGAAGTAGCAAAAGTATGTAAGTAGGTGTATGTTTGTATGTAAAAGTGGTGGCATACAAAAATTGCGCAGGAAAAGCGAGTATACTTTGTTGTTTTTGTTGTTGCTGTTTGCTACGTTTACCGACACTGGTAATTTGCTATCTTTTTGTTTTTTATTGTTGTTGCGGCGTTGGAATTTATTTGTTGCTGCTCTTTTAGCATATAAGTTTGTACCAACATGCAAACACAAACACACACACATATTTAGACATTACGCGCTGCTTGTTCGTTTTCTGCTGTTTTTAAAGACTTTTTTGTTGCCACCGCTGAGAAAATGAAATGCCATAGACAAAACAAAAGCGAGAAAGCATAGAAATACATAAATAGGTATGTGTGTGTGTGTGTGTGAAAGAAGCAAAACAAAAGCTTGCATGTATATAAATAAATTAACGGATTTGGCAGATAAATCAAGTGTGTAGACAATGGAAAGAAGAATTTGACAAAGATTAATAATTAAAGTACAAAGAAATACAGAGAGCGTAAGGGAGCGGGAGAGAGACACAAAGGCAGTTGAATAGATAAGTGGGGAGGGTGTTAAGAAAATTATAAGCATAATTGTATTGTAAAATATTACTGCTTAAAAAAGTAAATTCAATAGTAGTTAAAAGCTAGAAGAAACGTTAATATGGACTGATTTGAAAGGCAGATATGGTCGGAAATGAAATTTTTTTTTGCAGATTATAGCGCTGCTTTAGATAATAATTTATGTCAAATTTCGTTAAAATATCATCTCAAATAAAAAAGTTTTTCTTACAAAGACCTCAAGTTGATCAATCGGTTTGTATGGCAGCTATATACAATAGTGATCCGATTTGATTAATTTCTGGAGTACTTTTAGCGTTGCCTTGAAAATTAATTCATGCCAAATTTCGTTAAAATATCTTCTCAAATAAAAAAGTTTTTCTTACAAGGACCGCGAGTTGAGTAATAACGGTATTCTCACAAAAAAAAAATGGACTACTTTGTTTCTTAAGTTGAGATATTTTTTCAGTCCTAAGTTTTAACGTCATGTAATTCTAAAGTGGCACCTTTATGTATAAGGGAAATAAAAAAATAAAATAAAAACAAAATATGTATTTGAAATTAAAACTTCAAGTGCTTTGAAAAAATATATGCTGAAGTATTCCTAAAATAATTTCTCTTCTTTATATTATTATTTTCCATAATTTATATTTTAGACAACTTAAGATTCTGGCAATGTGTTGCGGATTAACTAGAAAATGCACCAGATTAACAAGAGAAATACAAATTACAACTCGAAAGCTATAAATAACTAAAAAATGTCAAATACATAAATTATATGTTGAAGTAACACTGCATACTTTTTGTTTTTGTTAAATTTGGTTTTCACTAATCTCCAATAGCTTGGTAAAAGTAGACAGAGTAGATCAGCTTTGCATACTGAGAGTAAAACGTTTGAAAGAGAAAAAACAAAACAATATGTTTGCATTATTTTTTGTGTGGAATTTTAGAGATCATTAAGAATCCGCATATTTTGATCAAGTTGAAGGGAAAGAACAATTTGGTTTCTTCGTTGCTTGATTATTTTCTTATAGCTTAAAGACCTATTTATCATACCACAAATTTGATTCAATTGTTAGAATCTGAAAATAATATTTTCTCTTTCCAAACCGCAGGGGTATGAACTTTTTGGATCATTTAATGTGGAGATGTGTCTGAACACTCGGAAATCTTCACTCACTTTGACTTCATTCCGGATCACTTGGATCATGGAACCACCAAAACAAACTCTGGCGGCTACTTCTGTACCCATATATCAAGGAGGAGAGGGGCAGCCATGAAAATAGCAATAAACTTACTGCTCCGAAGTGCAGCCTACTTCATAGAAGTGACCATCCACTCAGACAGCAGAGCAGCGATACTAGCCTTGAGTGCCTAACCGCGCTATCAATCGAGCGTCTTTGTGATAAGACTGGTATAGGTGCCAGGCCACAGCGGAATCGCAGGAAACTGTAAAGCTGATGACCTAGCAAGAAAAGGCCTAAAACCGCTATCGGTAGGGAGCACAGACCGCGTCTCCTCTTATGTTCTACTATTAGACAACTGGGCTTCGCGGAAGCTTGGCCAGCGCTGGGCCACCATCGGTACATGCGCTGTCGCAAAACCCTTTGACCCAAGATCGACCGCAAGAGATCTAGTGATCTCTTTGCTCTCAGTAAGACTAGCCTTTACCTTTACCAAGGTTTGGGGCTTTTAATGGACCATTGCCCTATTGGCGTCCACGCAGTAAGGCTGGGAATCTTACCAGATGCTATACGGAAGAAGATGAGGTGAAAACAACTAAATAATTCTTTCTTGACTGTCTTGCGTTTGAGGGATCAAAGACTGACTCGTAAGCACTTGGGAACGCATACTTTCAGATATCTCACCGAGCTGGCGGAGTGGAAATTAAATTTTCTCATTTCTCTCAATTCTCATTTCTTTTTCGGAAAGCAGGAGATCCCAAAATCACTGACGCCTGTAGAGACCCTCATGAAATGTGTCATATTATTTCGGCCTCGTTGCCACCATTTTGTATCAACATGTCAGTTAAAAATTTTTTAACCTCTAAAACCATGCTTTATAATGCTGAACCGCTAATAATTTACCTTTTTTTACTTTCCCACTATTTATTCTGATCGTGTTTAAATGATCGTGCAAAAAATTGTTTCCTTTCCTTTGTTTTTTTTTTTTCCAGCGGACGCTTTTAAACCCAACGACTATAATTAATTTACTATTTCTTCACCAAACAGGTTCAAATAACCCCATTGGACTAAAAACTAATAAAGACGAAGTATTTACAAATTCTGAAATATGATTTATATATTTTTTCAATTGAAAGATGAAATATGAATGTAAGAAAATACGGAAAACCCTATTTTCTTCACCATAATTTTATTAAAAGCCTTTAAAATCTTTCAATCTCCAAATAAACCTTTCAAACAACTTGATGAGCTGAATTATTGTATGCTCTAAGCACACTTAACATCCCCACTGTTATCTGAGAATACCTAATTATCAAGCTGCGCTATTTATACATATTTTATTAACTGGATTTTGAAGAGCGCTAATTTAACAAACGTCACAGTATATATGATAAGATTACAAGTTAAAGCAACAAAGTGGTTCTAAAAGATAAAAACTTTTGTCGTAGAGATTGCAACAATTTGCAACAAAGTAATAAAAAGTGAGGTTATTTAATTAGATTTTTTTTTAATATCTGTTAATTTGTTGTGTAAACACTTGTTTTTGTTTTTAAGCTGTTACTTGCATAACGGCTACGGCAGCCAGTGCATGGGATTTTCAAACGTGATAAAGTTTCCTATACTGAACTGAAGTTAAGCAAATTACATACTTATAGATATAATATTTGTAAATTAAACAGTGAAGTACTCCGCAGTCAGCAGGTAATGACGCATCCACAAGATACTTTTCGAATTTCGTCTTCACTGTTTATTCGCCATAGCTGCAGAAGAGAGCAAAAGTCAACAGAAGCAACCGCCAGCGAGATAAGAAATACTAGAAACATGTTAAGCCAAAGAGCAACGTCAATACGAAGCGAGCAACATTAGGAAGCAGACAGACGGACAGACACTGCAATGGCATTCCAGCGCCAACATCATTGACGACTACTTTGACTACTTCGACTACTTATGTCATCCAGTCAAGCTGGTATGGTTACTATTTTTTGTTGCAAGTGACAACGAGAATTGCAAAGAATCTAAGCACACATATCGCATACATACATACATACATGCAAAAGTGTGTAGTCATAAATGACATGTGGAAATATGAGTAAATGGCGTGAAGTCAGTTTAACACTATGCACTGGCTCACTGTTGGAAGCGGAGATGAGGGAGGGGAATTAATAAAAGATTTACTATTAAATTTAACCTGAAAAATTATATTTATTTTGAAATAAACTAAATGCATGAGAAACTTATTAAAAAGGTAAATATGTAAGTCAGAACTAGTTACCAAAAACATTTAAAAAATTTTAAAAAATATAAATATTTTTTTGAAATTACCCAACAATTTTTTAAAGAAATATTTTATAAAATTTTAAATTAAATTTTAAAAAAACTCGATAAAATAAAAACCAAGAGCACGCCCAAGTAAGGTACTAGCAGCCTTTTGCAGTCTGAGAGACGGGCAAGTTTTAATTGAGAAGGCATTCAAATAAAATTATGAAAAGTTATGAAGTCGCTTCACCTTCCAAGGAATTTAGGTTGTCTATGATGTCTTTGAAGTTCTCAACTAACATCCATTGATTTTCTACTAATTGAACCGCTTTTTTTGCTCAATGTTATGATAAACAAAGAAAAAATTGCCGCCTGAGTGATCAAATTTAAATTAAAAGCGCACAAAATCAAACCATGAAAAACCGGTTCCTGAAAATTGTTCTTTTAGGGGCCCGTGAAAATTCCAATCATATTTTTTTTAAATGATGCCGGTGAGAACGTAACCGTCAATGGAGACTGTTATGGCGGCAGGAAAACCGACTTTAAACCCACGATCTCGACGACATTTGTTTTCAACGAAACGTCACCCCCTTCCCACATATCGCATGAATCAATGGATTTAGAGAGAGAACACTTTGGTGAACACTTCATTTCAAGTTTTGAGCCGGTCTATTGGCCACCAAGATTGTGGGATATCACACTGTTAGACTTTTTCCTGTGGGGAAATGTAAAGTGTGAAGCCTATGTGGACAATCCTGCTTCAATTCAGGCCTTCACCAGTTACCAGTCGAAAAGCTCGAACAAGGCATTGAAAATTGAACTCAACAGATGGAACATCTGAGATGTAGCCGCGGCCAACATTTGAAAGAGATAATTTAAAAAAAAAATGGGAAGAGTGTTCTTTTGAATTATAATAAACACTGCCCATTAAATTTAAACTTTCTGTGTTTTTATTTAAAAAAAAAGTAGGGATCCTCGAAATGAATTTCCCTTTGCAAAAGATTTGTCATACAAATTTTATTTCGATCGTTCAGTTTATAGTCGTCCAATATTGGCTGTTCCGACAAGTGACCAGTTGCGTATACTCATATAGACAGACAGACGGACCTGGCTAAAACGAAAGAGCTCGTCACGCTGATAAGTTAGAAATTATATATTTTATAGGGTCTCCAACGTTTCCTACTGGGTATTACAAACATCGTGGATAATTTACGATATGTACGAGTACACTGTTCTGAGTATAATAAATACTTTCGAAAAAATTAAATAATGGTAAAAGAAAGAAAACTGCATTCCCGCATAAATTTAACTCAGACCGTTAACGTTTAAGTTGGCAAAATTTATTGTGAAAACTATCTTAATTTAAAATTTAGTTCAAATTTAAATTTGTTTGCTTATGTTTGCTTATTTAATTAAAAACAATTAATTTAAGTAGTTTTTATTTATTGATAATAAATCAAAAATTTAAATCTAATAATAATATTAAATTAAATTAAATTAAATTAAAAAAAAATACAAAATTAAAAAAAAATTAAATAAATTTATTAAACTAACACAATTAATTAAAAAATTAAAAAATATTTTAAGTTGTTTTTGTTTATTGAGGATAGTTAAAAAATTTAAATATAAATTTATATAAAATTTAAAAAAAAATTTTATGAAATTGTTTAAAATTAAACAAAATTAAATAAATAAATTAATTAAAATAATTTATTAAAAAACTTGGTTTCAGTTTGCCTTTAATTATTGAAAATACCGCTTAATTATAATCTAAATTTACATAAAAATTAAAAAAAAAATTAAATTCAATTAATTTTACATAAATTAAAAATTTGTTAAATTTATAGAAATTAAGATTTTCGAATAATTTCTATAAAAAAAGAATTTAAATTAATTTTTTAATTAATTTATTTTAATTAAATAAATTTTGTTTATTTTATTTTAAATGTCGAAAAGTTAATTTAAATTATTTTAAGAATTAGTAAATTTAATTGAAATTATTTTTATTTATTTCAAATTTACAAATACACAAAAAATTAAAAAGTTTTTATTATTGTTATTTTGTGCCTTTTTATGCTGATTTACTTTACTGTCGTTGCAATTTTCTTTAATTTTACTTTAGATAGCATAAGCACATAAATTAAATACAATTTCATAAATGCGTTTTGGAAAAAAAATTAAAAATAATAAAATTTTATTTGTGATTTCAAAATTTAAAAAAAAAATTGAAATTAAAGGGAAAAATTGCATTAATTCAAAAATAATTGGAAATTGTAATACATACATATGTATGTATATATTTAATAAAAATTTTTGGAAAAAAAAATTGATGCCAACTAAAAATAAATAACAATAATATTGTTTATGTAAAATATTTTTTTTTATTTAATCGCATAATTGATTCTAAATAAAATATTTGCCTACCAACTAAAAGCCAATATAAATAAATAAATAGATTAAATTAACACCGTAATTTTACCGCGAATATTCGCTGCACTTGCAAATAATTGTAAACAAGCTTTTCTCCAATATGCCTACACGCCAATTCGTCTTGCTCATTTGACGTGGTCAGGCGTGAGACGAAGTCTATGAAGAAAGCAGAAAGCAAATAACGAAAGCACGCCTATGTATTGGTGCGTCATTGAGGAGAGAAATTCATAGCCTGCCAGCTGACTAGCGGCGGCCCAGCTCCAGGCGTTGACGAAGTGCTGAGGCAAATAACTAACTACAAAATTGCTACAGGCGCACATACATACATATGTATACATACAACGCTACCCACAGCCACACATAGATATACAAATAGATATATGCATACGCAAAGTTAAGCAACAATGTTTGCAGATACATTCAGATAAGTGTTTGTTTGTATGTTTGTAACTAGATGGCTGAATACTCACTTATAAACTGTCTGAGATACGGCTAATTTAAATAATCACTGCTCTTTGCTGGATGCTAGTTTTCCACTCTTCTTCGTTGTTGTTGTTATTATTGTTGCTGTTGTTGTCTTAGGTATTGAATGCTGTAAACGTCACCAAAACAGACGACGCACAAAACAAAATTGAAAATCGGTGTTAAAAAACAAAAAACGAAAATCGGCAAATTGGCGTATAATTTCGGGCAGACAATGACGAGAAAACGCGAAAATGCGAAAATTTTTGCAAACAGCTGGCAACGTGCGCTTTTGACTATTTTTCTTTTTAAAATACAATATTTTCTTGCTTTAACTTCCTAATTTAATTGATTGAATTTTCGACACTAAATGGAGTGGCGGGTGCGCGACTTTGTCTAAAACAAGCGACCATTCGACTGACTTTATCGCTGAAACCGTTATTATTAATTATGACAAATGGCATATGTGCCGTCGACGCCGACCGAGCGATAACGCAATGCGGTGGGTGTAGCGCACACACAAAGGAAGAACAACAACAGCAAAATAAAAAACGAAAATCAAAAAAATATTGCAAAGTCCAAAATATTGAAAAAATTTTCCAAAAGTGGCTATGACGAAATTACACAACTGCGCAAATAGATGATTTTCGCGTTGACTTTGTGCCGAATTCGCGCTGCTTTTTTAATGAACTTTTATTTTTTTTTCAATTTTTATTTTCATGCACTTTGCAAAACACTTGTTATTGTGTTGGTAACATATGTATTTGATTTTCAAGCAATTTTCAACGCAATTCTTCTTTATAACTTTGTTTTATATACATAAAAAATTTATTATTTTGCAATATTATTTATTTTTTTTATTTAAAAAATATTTACTTTTTAGGAAAACATGACTTTTCACACTCACTTTAACTTTGCTATTTAATTTTCTGCGCACAAACTTGTTTGGCTTTTCGCTGGTTTTTATAATTTTTACTGCTTCTTCTGCTTCGTTATTTTCGTAGCTCCACGTTGGCAATTTTGCGGTATTTTTTTCTAATTAGTTACTACTTTTTTTGTGATTTTTTTTTCTTCATACAAAAATATATTACTCGCTGTTAAGCGTTCTATGCCGTTTTTGCAATCGCGTTTGCATATGTATGTGTGCGCGAGTACGTGTGTGTGTGTGTGTGTCGGAGGAAGTTTACTTGCCGCGTTGGTAGTGTAGCAAGCGTTTGGAGCGACAATGGCGTTGGTGGTGGTGAATGGTAGTAGTAGTGGTGACGACGGCGGCGGCGGAGGCAAATAATTCTGACTACGAATAATGAGAAAACACGGCAACTACGGAGACCACAACAACCCTACAGCAGCTGATGTCAATGAAGACTGATGAAAACATACCCAGGCCGCAATCAGCCGGTCGTCGGAGCGTAAGCCACTGCAACAATGCTGTTTTGGCTCTGAGAGTCACATGCCACAGTTAATATAATTTTCGTTCTCTAGTTACTCATACTCTTCGTTTGCGCTCTTAAACGTGTTGCAGCTCTTGATTTTGTTTGAAAATATTATCAGCACAGAGTTGCCAATGCAATATGGTGGAGCACTTTTTGGAGATTTATTTTATATTGTTTGTTTAGTTTTATTTTATGTCTTTTGTTTCATATTTTAGAGTTTTTAAATTAATTTGCAAAAATATTAGAAATTTCAATAAATAATACAAAATTTCAAAAATATTAGGAAAATTTCAATAACGCTATTCCTACCTATGTTCAACAAAACGGATGTGCATACTGGAATATCAATTATAAAAAAATATATTGAGATATACAGTTTTTGGTGAGGCATAAGATTTACAAAAATTCTTTACCCTGAGAATAAACTATAAGGTGGAAGTCCAAAAATATAAATGTTATTAATTATATTACATTAAATATAAAAAAAAAAATCAATTCATAACGCTTTCTCAAGTGGCGACAAGTTTTTAATAAGGTAAAAAACCTACTGAGATTAACGGTTCTAGGATTTTAAAAAATTAAAAAATCTTTGAGTGTCCAAAAGTGTACTTTAAGATAAATAAAAAGTATTTATTTTTTTGAAAATCTCAAATTGTGCTTTCAATTTCAGTGTTGTTTTAGTAAAACTAGTAATTAGGACAACTGTTTAAACCACGAAAACAGTTTCTTCGAGTAAAGAACATTTCTGGCAAACATACAGTCTCCTTGACTTCACATACAATAATTTGACAGTATAAAGAATCTCATTAGATTAGCTAACTTAGCCAAATTTTCTACTAGTCTTCTAGGAATAACCAGATAATAGCTGGTGATCAAATTTGTCCCGGACTGGTCCGAAATTGCCTAGGTGAAATTGTCTTAGCAAAACCATTATAATGTTCGTATGAAGTTGGATTTTCATACTTCAATTAGTGTGTATTAGGCAGCTGTTTGTTTAGAATACAAAAGGTTTGTCGGATCATTTCTACTATGAATAAAATTAAAAAATAGTTTGCTCCTGAAGTATATTAGGGAGACTAGTATATAACGGAAACAAGCATGTGAGCGCACAAAGGGTTAAGTAAAAGTCGTGAAGTTATGCGAGTCGTGTATTCGCCTCTGTTAAAGACAATAACGTCAGAAAAGTCAAAGAAGCAGTGCTTGAAAATAGTCGTGTTTTGTTTCAGGGGATAGCAAGACATCTTAGTATATCTTATGGATCGACTAAGCGCAGTTAAATTAACATACCAAAATTTAAATCAATCATTACTTGTGATAAGGCGTAGGTTAATGAATATGACTTCGAAACTGTAAGTGTAAACTTAAACTCGCTAAAAACACTCAATGCCAATTCAGCCGAGTTTCACAATAGGTATAAATTTAGATTTAAAGGAAAAATGTTCAATTTTGCCCAGATGTTACTAGTCCGGATTATTGGTAAATTTATAAAATTAAGGAAATGTCTAAAATAATTAAATATGACACAATTTTCTAACATACTTTAACATTTTTTTGTGCCAAGAATTTTCAAATCTCCTCTTTTGTGCATTTAATGTTGGCAACTCTGCCATCTCGTGCGTCTGATTCGTCTTTAGTTGTGAGCGAATTTCTGTCGACGTGTGCGCCTTTTAATTACAAAAACAAAAAAAAAACTTACATTTGTTTTGCGCTTTGTTCTTCCGTTTTTATTATTTATTGTTCTGCTTTTAAGCTCAAGCGCCGGCATCGACAAGTATCGGCATGACAGCTTCATAAATTACAATTTTAAAGTTAGACAAAATATGCAATAAACAAAAGAAAAAATGTTAAATAACAGCCACAATTGCATAAAAAGCACTAAATGGGACATACATACATACCGACAGAATCACCGATAACATGAACATACGCGCTACATAGTTAAGCGCCTATTAAGTTTTTCAAGCACACACACACACACATACATACATAAGTATGCGTGTATTTGCGCTGTCGTTTAATTTTCTAATATATTTGCATTTAAATTCTAATTTCGTTGTTCCCCTTTTTGTTGGCTTTTCGCCGCTTATCTGGTTCGTGACATTTGGCAAGTGGTACTGAGTATCCAAGTCCATATTGTGCTCGTTTTATTGCTATTTATTTATTTAAATATATTTTTTTCATTTATTCGCCTTTAACTACACACACACACATACGCACTTCACTAGTGCTTTATGACGTTTTATTTTGTGTTTGTTGTATTTGCGTTTTTGTTGTTGTCGTTCTCTATTGCGGCTAGCAATTTACTAGTTGGTTTTGTTTGTTGTGCTATTTCTCAAGCAGCGGCGAACTATTATAATAGAAATATTTGTAAAGTCGCCGCTCTCTGCGTCTGACGAAAGAGCGGCCATGGCGTAAGAGCCGATATCGTAGATGTGATAGACTGCGGTTTTTATCAGAATTTGTTTGCTTTTCTTGTTGTTCGTGTGAGCGCAAAGAAATTTGTTTCATGTGCGTATGTATGGATGGGTGTGTGTTTGAGAGAGCGCCAAACGCCGATGTGGCAGATTGAGTCAGCCCAGTGCCACCCAGTTTTGGCACAGTGGAGTAGTTTGTTGAATGTTTTAATAATAATACATTTTAACATATATATTAAAACGAACTTCTAAAAAGAATATTTTGCAGTTTTATTAGCCAATTTAAGTGCCCTCAAAAGTATGCATAAATTTTACTCATACGTAGGTTACCTTTTACCCCAGTGTTGTAAGCTGGCGACTCACAGCTTTATCGTAAATATCAAACTTTAATGATGTTATGCGCACTCAGAAAATTTTGACTGAATGAGCAATATTTGTGTTGTTTACAGTAACTTAAAATATTCATTTCCGTCTAAAAATGGAATTATGATGGGAACATTTTTTCGCGATTCTTTTTTTCAACTTTCGACGAGAATTTACTCAGTAACAGTAGTTCGACGAACTTAATTCAATATCTGACGATGAAGCCCCATTAAAGATTTGTTTTTATCGATGTTATAGTGAATTCAATTGAGATCGTAGATCATTCGAAGTCGAATTTCGTGAAGGTCGTCCAAAATCAGTTTTTGATCCGGAAACTACTGATGCTGTGTACCAACTGATATTGCAAGAATGTGACCTTCCGTGGTATTGAGGCAACTATAGGCATTAATGGGACTTCATGCGCACGTAGAACTTTCAAAAAAGTTGTTGCCTATTTTTGTACAAAAACTAGACTGTTTTACTAGAAAAACGCAGGATAGTAAAATCTGGTACACGACCATTTTTGTGCCAGTTGTCTTTCAAAAAATCAAGAAAACTAACGAATACGAAATACCGAAAGTTTTTCAGCAATACAAACAAAGCGTAAAAATGCTAACATTTTAAAAATGAAAAATAAAAATACGACGACTTGAAGGGCACGTTGAAAAAAACCTTCAGTGATAATTCTATATCGCGAGGTAGTGTATTCGATTTGTAAAAATTATTTAAAGAGGGTCGAGAACTCGTTGATGACAAACCCCATCAAGGATGACCATCAACATAAACTAATGATCGTGAGAATCGACTATGAACAGTCAGAGATCTTATTTGTATAGTTGCAATATTGGAAGGATCAGTGAAAACCACTTTGACAGATCATTTGGATCTAAGGTAAGTGAAACCACGATTGGTTCCAATTCAATTTTTTCGCAAACCAGCGTTGCTTTATACTCTGTGAAGGACTGCTTTCCGACTATCAGGATGATAAGAAACGTATTATTACTGGTGATGAGGTGAGCCGAAGTCGAAAAATCCACCTCATGTCAGGCCTAAAATGAAGATTATGTTGACGCAGTGTACTAGGAATTCCTTCCAACCGCTCAAACTGTCAACAAAGAATATTATGTGAGTGTCATACGTCATTTGTGCGAAGCTATTCGTAAAAAGAGACCGGAATTATGGGCTGACAACTCTTGGGTTTTGTACCACGATAACGTAACTTCGCATATTATATTGGTTCTTGGCGAGTTTTTCAACAAATTTTCAACCAATATCGGGTTGCAATCACCATATTCGTCAAATTTAGGCCTGTGTGATTCTGGCTATTCAGCAAACTCCAACGACTGCTCCGGAGGAACCGTTTTGAGTCAATTGGTGACATTAAACGTAAGTTGGTACAAACATTGAGAGATATTCCGGAAATGACTTGAACGACTGTTTTGAGGATTGGAAAAACGTTGGCACAAGTGTATTAGGTCTAAGAGAAGGACGATACGATTTGGAAGAATAAATTAAGAATGTTAAAATTATGAACAAAGTCTTACTATTTTTTTCTCATAGGAGTTTATCTACATTCATAAACTAAATGCTGACAGACTTTTCTACTTTACTTAACTTTTTTATATTTTATTTTCTAATTGTTTTTTTTTTTGTGTAGGTTTCTATAACTGACACGCATGTATATCTTTTTGATTATGCATTTTTAAACATACACATGTACAAGTATATGCAAAAAACTTGCTAATTTATTTAGCATCACACTCATTTTGGGCTTCTACAATCCACAAAAAAAAGGTCAAACCGATTGGGTAATACCAAAAACATGCCAAACAAAACCCAAAAATATGACGTCATTGTTCGCACACATACACACTGACAGATATGAAAAGTAAAGCGAAGAAAAAAGTGAATAAAAGTAAAAATATTACAAAAAATATGCATTAATGGAAATAGTG
>CM050325.1:95372518-95410235 GCA_027475135.1 Bactrocera correcta
TCAACGTGGACATGGCGCTGGTGGTGCAGATATCCTCAACTATAAGACATCGAAGCAATATAAAATGGCCAGCGCTTTCATGTTGGCTCATCCATTTGGTATTACGCGTGTCATGTCTTCATTTGCATTCGACAACACCGATCAAGGTCCACCAACAACGGACGGTAATAGCATTGCCAGTCCCATTTTCAATGCTGATAATTCCTGCAGTGGTGGTTGGGTATGTGAACATCGTTGGCGTCAAATTTACAACATGGTTGGCTTCAGGAACATCGTGGCTGGCACAAATTTGCAAAACTGGTGGGACAATGGCAGCAACCAGATCGCCTTCTGTCGCGGCAACAAAGGTTTCGTGGCAATTAATGGAGATGCTTCGGATCTTAACACTTCGCTTCAGACCTGCTTGCCAGCTGGTACTTATTGTGATATCATTTCCGGCGAGAACGCAGGCTCTAGTTGTTCTGGCAAGCGTGTAGTCGTCGGCTCGGATGGACGCGCTAATATTTCTATCGGTCAAAATGAAGAAGACGGCATGCTAGCCATACATATTGTGTCCAAATTATGAACATGTGCTAATTTGATGGTATTTACAAAATGATTACTCGAAATTTAGAATAATAAAAGGTCGAAATTTGTTTTATGTACTACTTTTAGCGTATCCTTAGAGTTTTTTGTTTGTTTTTTAATTTGATTTGAAGAAACAACTTCTTTTCATTGGGATTGTTTTTTACGTGGCGAACCCCAAACCCAGCGCACAACCCTGGGGAGGGAATATTTCGGCTTCTTACTTTAGCTCGTCTTCAAACGGATGTTTTTTGACTGACCAGAGGATGCTTGGTCTAAGACCGGAAGTTGTGAGCTGCTTAGCCGATATGTAAAGGAATCGTTTCTGGTCTCACTTGCGTGAGGAAATACATGGCCTCAACCTCCATGCTATTTGAAGTGGTTTGCATAGCAATTACCCGTCTGAAGAACAACAAAGCGGCGGGACAGGTGGATTACCAGCCGAGTTATTCTAATCCGGCGGCGAAAATGGAGGCTCCACAATCTGCGCCAACTACCGTGGAATAAGCCTCCTCAGCTTCGCATATAAGGTTCTATCAAGCATATTGAGTGAAAGATTAAAGCTCACTGTCAACAAACTGACTGGATCTTATCAGTCTGGCTTTAGACCTGGAAAGTCAACAACTGACCAAATATTCACGATGCCAAATCTTGGAATAGACGCGTGAAAAGAGAATCGACACACACCACCTATTTGTCGATTTCAAAGCTGCTTTTGACAGCACGAAAAGAAGCAGCCTTTATGCCGCTATGTCTGAATTTGGTATTCCCAAATAATAGGGAAATGTAAACTGACTTTGAGCATTACCAAAAGTTCCATCAAGTTCGGGAAGGGCCTCTCCGAGCCTGCTAAACGAAGGTTCAGACAAGGCGACTCCCTATCGTGCGACTTCTTCAATCTACTCCTGGAGAAAGTAGCTCGAGCTGCAGAGCTGAGAGAATGTACAATATTCTATAAAAGTGTAGAGCTGCTGGCGTAAGCCGATGACATCGATATCATTAGCCTCAACAACCGCGCCGTTAGCTCTGCTTTCTCCAGAATGGATAAGGAAGCATAGCAAAGCACTACCAGATCCATAATAAATTAAGGCAAGACGAAATATCTCCTGTCATCTAACAAACAGCCGTCACACTCGCGATTTGGTTTCCACGTCACTGTTGACAGTCATAACTTCGAAGCCGGTGGCAATTTCGTCTATCTTGGAACCAGAACCAAAAGTAATGTCAGTCTCGAAATCCAACGCAGAATAACTCTTGCCAACAAGTGCTACTTTCGGGCTGAGTAGGCAATTGAAAAGTTAAGTCCTCTATCAACGAACAAAGAACAAATTCTACAAGTCACTCTATCCCGCCCACATATAGTGCAGAGGCAAAGACGAGGACAACATGTGATGAGTCGACGTTACGAGTTTTCGAGAGAACGGTTCTGCTAAAGATTTATAGTCGCATTGCCAACGGCGAATATCGCATTCGATGGAACAATGCGCTGTACGAGTTATACGACGACCTGACATAGTTAAAGCGAATTAAGAGACGGCAAATACATTGGCTAGGTCATGTTATCCGAATGGGTAAAAACACTCCTGCTCTGAAAGTATTCGACCCAGTACCGGTCGTTCGGAAACAGAGGAAGAGGAAGACCTCCACTCACTTGAAAATATGAGTTGGAGAAGGACTTGGCTACACTGAGAACCCCCAAACTTGGTACAAACTTCGAAAAGGAAGAACGACTAGCGCTCATCTGTAAACTCGGCTATAACCGCTTAAGTAGTATCTACGCCAATAAAGAAGTAGAAGTCGAACTGTCGTCTGACCTAAGCAGCTTCTTTTGATTTTTTGGAGATACTTTAGAGGTTGTTTTGGTTTCTAAACAATAACAGTGTTTATATAAGAGTCTTTCGACGTCTCTTATGGTAAGTAATTCGAGTGGATTTAGGACGCACAAAATTAACATAACGGGATCCTAACTGAAACGAAATAAAGCGTGTAGAAACTTAATGCTTTTCATTGAAGAAACTTTCGTGAATTCTGTAACAAACTCACTAAATTTTTCTGGATTTTGAGGAATGTTTATGTGGCTTGTCCGACCAACCAAAAAACAGGGTCATAGCAACCAGTCGCGCTCAGCACACTCACACACATACATATGTGTCTATGTCGGTTTGTAGCACAATCATTGCTATAGCGGCTGCCCGATTGTTTAGTCCATATTTATTTCACTACGTACACACCTACATATTACTGTTTATGCAGTTTGTCGATGCAAAACCCTAGTAAACACTTGGGAAAAAAGTAGCACAAAAAGCAAAACAGCAAAACAAATAAGTGACACACAAAGCGTTTAAAAAAATAATAATAAAAAATATACGTACGAAAATCTTTTTCGAAAAATATTTACTAAAACTACAGAATTTCGCTCGCTGTTTTTTGTAAAATTTTACGAAATTTGTAAAGAAAGAAATTTTAAACAAACGCGTTTATTTTGTATTGATTTTTACAGCAAACCTAACGATTTTTACACATTTCGAAACCGAAAGCGCTCAATAGAACTAAACGAAGATGCTGCGTATACCGGGAATGCCGTTTCTGCCAGGCACCACCTTTCGGGATGTAAGTGTTACCCCAAACGCTACAAATGTACACGCCACACACATACAAACAATGAAGTGGCTATAAAAATATATAAACAAAACATAACTTTCCAGCTATCTCGCACGAACTTCCCCAAGCCGCAGAGCCTTATGAATTTCCAGGGCATCAGCATGTTGAACGATCGCCAACCACCCGCCATGGTGGACGTTGGCGGTATGTGCATCGACATCAACTGCCCACCGACAGCCACACCATCCCTATATCCGCCAAAGACTGGACCCAGACTGCCACCATGGATTGCTTACGATAAGAAAGTATTGGGTTTCGATGCGTACTTTAAGGAGACGCTACACGAAGTCTACAATGCGCCCTATCAAGTGCGTAAAGTGAAGATTATGTATTATCTGGAAGATGGCACCATGCAAATCACTGAACCGAAAGTGGACAACTCGGGCATACCGCAAGGCTGTCTGGTACATCGTCAACGTATACCGAAACCACCACCGTGCCAAAACGAATTCATCTCGATATTGGACCTTAACGTCGATACGAGCATACAAATATTCGATCGCATTTATCACATTACAAATTGTGACCTTTTTACGCGACATTTCCTAAATCGTTCGGGTATAGCCGTACCAGATCCCGTCGATATGCCAGTGTACGTTTCTGCAACAATTTTGACGTATAAGATTTCAATGCCACTCATAAGTTTTAATTCGCTTTCAGTGATCCCACAACAGAAATGCGTAAACGTTCGGCTAGAAAGATCCATAATCAACCACCGAAAAAGCATTCATTCGCACAATTTTTGGCGTACGATCGGAAAGTGCTAAAATTCCACGGCTACTGGGATGATCGTTCGGAGTTCGGCGATGTGCGTCGTTTAGAAATATGCTATTATTTGGCTGATGATACAATGGATATAAAGGAAATTTTTCCACGTAACTCAGGGCGTGAAGGTCCATCGCTCTTCCTGAAAAGGGGTAAACTCCCAAGGGTAAGTGATTGATGGTACTGTGGATGTAGGCGAAGTTCCATTGTAGTAACTACATGACCCGTTTAATATCAATCTAGTCAAATCTGCTGGTCTCTTTCCTGAAGGAAATCTTATAAAAAAAATCTCTACCGAAGATATCATAGTACATAAAATTACAGTGGACCTCATTCATTTGTTCAAAGCGCTTTTGTATATTAGGACAGACTACTTACATGAGTTATATTCACCTTTAATGGAGTAGACAGCATTTACCCGATTATAGCCGAGTTTACAACAGCTCGCCAGTCGTTCTTCCTTTTCGATGTTTAGCATAAATTGGAGATTCCAAGTGTAGCCGGGTCATTCCCCACCTGGTCTTTCCAACGTAGTGGGGGTCTTCCGCTTCCTCTTCTTTCCCGGCATATCCTCAGAGTTCAAGTATTTTCAACCATTCGGACGGCTTGACCCAGCCAGCGGAGCCGTTGTCTCTCAATTCGCTCAACTACGTCAATGTTGTCGTATATCTTGTACAGCTCACCGTTCCATCGACAGCGGTATTCGTCGTTGCCAATACGCAAAGGATCAAAAGGGAGTTCTCTCATCCGAGGCTGTTTTCTTCTTTACATTGGAGGTGTTTTTTATGTGGTGGGTAGGAGGGATGTTTCACCTTCTCACTTTAGTTTGCGTTATTATCCACAGATTACTTGGTCTAAGACCGGATGTCGTGAGCTGTATGAGCCTTATGTAAAGGTCTCATTTCTGGCCACTCCCAAGTGAATGGCGCTCAGAGAACTTTCCTCACTTGTGTGAACTCTTGCTCATGGCTCCAACCATTATATTGCGTTAGGTTACGAGTAACTGGCCGCCTGTCACGCCGTACATAAACCTACTAATCCTTAGTCATGACTTCTATTAGAGCCTCTATATAGTATTTGAATAGATCAGTCGGGTGTCTATCTACTGCTGCAGGGTTTTCTTCGCTAGCCCTATAACGGAACGTAAATGACAATATGCCACATAAGGTGTTTCAGCTCCGTTATCCGTTCAAAATATACGTGGTTCTCGGGTCGAATACACACATTCGTATCTCAGATCATCGAAAGTGTGACTTTAAGGGCGGCAAAAGAGAGAGAGAGTACAGTTCCTTAGCAACAATTTCAGATACAACTCAAAACGGGTCTAAGCGTCCGAAAAAGGTCGGAAATGTCAGTAGGGATAATGTCATTACTGATTTGAAGACGTAAACTTACATGCAATTTGGGCTTAAAACTAATTTTACTTTAAGGAATTCAATGGACTTCCACTACCTGGACAAGAGACTCCGCAAACATTGTTGAATGTGCTCGGCACGAGCATGCGAAATGTACGCTACACCATTGATCCACTGAACATCGGCGAAAAAGAGGTGCTCTACTATGCCGATCGTGATCTACAAATCGGCACTGTGCTAAACGTGTACGGACGTGCCGTTGTGCTCACGGATTGCGATGAATACACACAAGAGTACTATAGAAAACGGGTTTGTTAAACTTTGAATTCACTGGCATCTTCACTTAACTACTAACCTTTCACATTTATGATTTCAGTATGGCATTGAGAACTTTACTGCGGCGCCGATACCGTCACGTGGAGACGATTGTGCGCCGATTAAACAAAAAGAACGCATACTGCCACCCTATAATGGTTGGGGTTCATATGAGGATTCTGAGGGCAATTGCATCTCAGTTGAGCCCAAGCCACCGCAGACTGACTTTAAGAAATTCATCAAACTTGATCGCTACGTGCTGCGGTTCGGTGCGAAACTGTTATCGACCATACGTGAGAATTGTGAACGCATTTTCATTATTTCGTATTACCTATCCGATGATACCATACAAATCTTTGAGATTGCCGAACGCAATTCCGGTTTCTTGGGTGGCGAATTTATGAAACGTACACGCATACCACTGCCGGGCCAAGAGAAGTTCACCTCGAAACGCCCACAATACTATCAGCCATATAATTTTTATATTGGCGCCACAATGAGCCTTAAAGATCACATCTTTCATATTGTTTCCGCTGACGAGTATACACTGATTTACATGGAGCACCATCCATATGAGGTGCCTGATGCATGCAATATAACGGTACATAATATTTTTCATATATTATTCTTGATTTTTGCAGTATCCAATGGCCGATATTAAGTCAATTATGTTGAAAATACGCGATGCGGCGAAGTCGGATTATAAAGGCTTCATTTGCCGTTGCTTGCCGGACGGCGCTGAATCCGTTAAGGATGTGCAATTCATTGGTTTCGATTCGCTCAAGCGCGCACTTATCAATCTTTTGGCTGACAACATCACCAATCATGAAATCATTACGGTCTGTCGCTACTTCTCAGCCGAAAAGGCACCGCCACAGGCATGCAATCGTGAGACGGTACGTGCTGCGGTGCACTTGGAATTGAAACGTTCACTATGGAATGCAATGGACGAGTTGAAGGAGCATTTGCATCACATAAATCCGCTGAACAAACCCTTCCTCTCCGAGGCGAAATTACGCTCCACAATGAAGGGCTGTCGCCTGCCCTTCATACCGGAACTAATTGACGATCTACTCAGCGTATTAAATCACAATGACTGTGGCGAGGTTGAGGTATGCGATTTCTTGAACTTCATCGACATGGGTTGCGGCAAAGTGCCCGACATAGCACCAATGAATATCAATTTCGAACTATGTCCCAAGATACCGTTCCTACATAAGGGGCGTTTAGTGAATATCAGTTGCTTCCTGCAATACTTGGGTTTGGATGAGGAGGCAAAACCAAAGGAAGAACTTGCGAGTTAAGCGTATAGACGTTTGGTCTTAATAAAGCAGAGTTGCATTGTAATTTTCATAAGATTCAAATTTTTTGTCAATACATTTTATTTTCTACTGCCACACTTACACCACCAAAATAATATAATTAAATAAATGAACGCATCTCGTTGGACATAAATCCTTTTGTAAACGACTGCAATGAAAATATTACATTTTTTTTATATATGGGTTGGCCACGCAGTTTGCAAGACCCAGAAAGAAACGGCGGAGACTGAGTCGATTTAGCCATATCCGTCTGTTCTCCCGTCAGTCTGCCTCAGTATACGCGAACTAGGAGTTTAACCTGCTACAGTATCCAGAACGAAGCTGTGTAAGAGGTACTCTCGTTTCCTGCGGTAACTTGCCTCTTCGTCGGCAATGTTTGGTGATTTGACTACAATAACGCCAGTCACTGGAAGGGAGTCGGTGAAGGTGTTGATAACTCCGCTGTAAATGGCGGTCAGTACTTGTCGGAAGTTAGTTGCGTTCGAAGTTAGGTCGACGTAGTTGAAGAATGCCCACTTGATGTTCCTAAGTCGCGGTTCCGCTCCAAGCAGATGACTGCAGGAATGATTTCTGCACCAAGCAGAAACTGCTTGCAGAGGAGTTCATTATGCTTCTTAACTAGGAGCATACGCTCTTCACTATGCGGTACGGAGTGCATGGCTCTAACAAGTTTGTAGTCTATACTCCTTTATTCAATTAGTAAATATGGTCGCTGTGGTTTTAATAGGAGGGAGTGTTAAGTGCCGTGCAGCGAGGAAGCGAAAAAGGTCAAAGGAGTACGTTTGAGCACAAGCCATCGATTTCATTGCCCGTCGTCGTTATCGTACAATAATCAGCGTACGAGGTGATAAAAACTTCCTCTGGTGGCTGTGGGAGTTTCGAGATATAGAAGTTAAACAATAGCGGGGAGTGGATACCACCTTGCGGAAACCCTTGTTTAATTCTTTACAGTTTTAGAGTTCACTCAGGTAGTTCAGGGTCCACCTCTTCAGTCCTGGAGGTAGCGTAGTTTTTCCGATATCCTGCAATAGCGTTGTGGGACAGACTGTGTCAAAAGCTTTTGACAAGTCCAATGCTACGAGGATCGTGTTCTCCACAGGGTGGTTTCTGGTTAAGGCCACGAACTGTCTGGGCGTTTATGACGCTAAGTGCTGTGGTGGTACTGGGTACTTTTCAGAAGCCATGCTGGTGATTTGTTAAGCTCAAGTGGTGAGTAAAGGTCAGGGTAGCAAGACCTCAAGTATCTTCACTACTGGAGAGAAGAGGCTTACCGGACGATAGGACTCCCCTTTATTGACGGGTTTTTCCTAGGTTTCAGTAGTGGCACCACTCTACCGACACACATCAGGTATTTGAAGAGTGGTCAGCGACAGGTTGAGGATCTTGGTGAGGTAACTTACTACCCTTGTTGTTGTTGTTGTAGCGGCAGAATTCTGCTAAGTTGGTCGGATAAAAATCTGGGTCCGTTCCGGTTACGTAGACCCGACTGTCGTGGAACGTGTACCTTCCGGGGAATTTACTTCCATCGAGCAGAGATGCTTTGCATCTAAATATCCGTTCATAAACTTTGCTGCTAAAAAAATGCATTTGTGTAGAGTATTATAGCCTCGGTACAGCCGAAATTAACGTTTTTTTTTTTGTTTTGAATTCGTATCACTCTGTATTGTTTACACTTACACACATGTCATTGCATATTTACATTTCGAGTGAAAATGTTGAAGAAAAAAATAAATTAAAATGGCAAATAAAATTAAATTCGTACTTGAAATAGTGTATATAAATTTTAATAAGCACATATGCATATAAATATGTACGAATGTATATAAATTCATAAAATCTTCTTAAAACAACTTTACATAAATAGACAAATTCATATTCACAAACATTCACTGAAGTGCGTTAATTGTTGGAATGTGCGAAAGAAAACATATTTTATAACTGTACTACAAAAGCCAATACTTGAGCATTGTTACTGCAGTGACCACAACCAATATTTTAATATTATTTCAAGTATACATACACACACAAAAAAATCTTTTTATCTAAAAAACATAGGAATTACATTCCTATAAATAGCAACTACCCGTAATTATGCCAGTGGCGCAGAAAATAGCTTAAAAAGAACCGTTAATTTTCACTACTTTCGTAACAATGCTCTTTTAAATACATATATATGTATATATGCATATATAAATAAAGTGATTGTATGTGTATGTAAGAAAGCAATTGTTCACGATTTAGCGCTGTGTAAAGAAATTCGCATTTACGCAAAGGAAAATTTACAATTTCGACTCAGTTAACCAGTTAAATGTCTGTGGCTTGCGATCCGATGATGGATTTATTGCTACATTAATGATGGTTGGCTTGTCGGACAATTTTTGAGCATCCTTCAGTGCTGCCTGCAGTTCTGGTATCTCCTTGCAGAAGTAGCCGGACAAACCGAACATTTTCATCATTTCTTCATAGCGAACTTGTACGCCCAAAGCGGATGGTGGTGTACTGCAAACGTTAACGAACACAGGAACACAATTAAAATACTAAACAAAACAAACGTTCGATTTGAGAACTTACACTTGTGACAAATCGCCGCCACTACGAATGGCATCGAATGCTTCCTGATCGAAGCCACCATATATACCGTTATTGTTAACAATAACAATTGTAATTGGCAGCTTGTAGCGCACCATAGTCTCCAATTCCATGCCGGAAAAGCCGAAAGCGCTATCGCCTTCTACGCATATTACACGCTTGCCAGGGTAACGATCGCGGCAATAGAGTGCTGCTGCAATGGCGAAACCGGGACCGACGCCCATAGTGCCAAAAGTGCCAGCATCCAAACGATGACGTGGCAGTATGTTGAACAACATCGTACGTCCAATGTCCATGGTATTGGCGCCCTCGCTTACAATGATGGCATCACGCGGTATCAACTCACGCAGATGATGAAAAACGGTATAGTAATTTAGCGGCGAGGCAGTCTGTAATGCCATACTGCGCACTTGTTCACGATTGCGTTTGCATTTGTCGGCTAACTCTTCCCACCATGGATTATCATTTGGCAATTCGAAATTCACTGCGTTCATTTGCTCGAAGATTTGTTCAGCGAACGGCTTAATATCCGATTGTATGGCGATCGAGGCTTGAACGGAATTGTGCAATTCTTCTGGGCAAATGTCGACCTATAGAATGGAAAGTATTTAAAAAAAAAAAAACAACATAAGAAATATTTTTTAAGTACTTACTTGGATAAATTTGACATCGTCACTGTAGCGTGGTGGCTTGCCGAAATGTAGTATCCAATTTAAACGTGCACCCAACAACAACACTACATCTGCCTTTTGCAATGCCAACGAACGGGCAGAGGAGACGCATTGTGGCGCTGTGTCCGAGACAACACCTTTGCCCATTGGCGTCGGCAGGAAAGGCAGATTGGTGTTCTCAATGAAGTGTCGTAAAATATTTTCGGCATGCGAGTAAGCCGCACCTTTTCCAATGATTACAAGTGGACGCTTTGCTGTACGCAACAAATTGGCGGCACGTATAACATCGTCATGTGCCGGATACACCAGTGGCGCTACTGGATGCGGCAATGTTTTATAGATCTTGTCTTGCTGCACACGTGATTGCAATAAATTGCCGGGGAAATCAAGATAAGAGACACCTGGTCGCCCGTATGTCGCATAACGCACCGCCTTCTCCACGTGCAGTGGTATGAGGGATGCGGTTGGTGGACGTGCCGCATACTTGCAGTATGGCCGTGACATTTCCACTTGCGGATACTCTTGAAAACCGCCAATACCCTCATGATCCTGACTGGTTGAGCCACCAATTACCAGCAATGGCCAACAATTGACTTGCGCATTCGCCATACCACCTATAAATGCATAAAAAAATATTAATTTAATTTTCTTAACAAGTTTTTTTGTCCGACAACGTACCGGTTACATGCAGCAATCCGGGTCCAGAAACAACAAGGCATACAGCAGGTTTGCCAGTTAAGAAGCCAATTGCCTGAGCGGCATAGCAAGCTGACTGCTCGTTACGCATTCCAATGTACTTAAGGCCAGCAACTTGTAAAGCCATCGACAGTTCAATAACAGGTATACCGATAATACCGAAGACATATTCTACACCCTTTAAGGAGAATAAATAAATAGCTGAATTATACAGCGCCTCAGAGTTTCTTAATAAATATAAACTTAAAGGCGTGCCCAAGATTTCAGATCGATACCTTAAAAGCTAAGAGCCTAGCTAGGAGTAAATACAAACAGACAGACGGGCCATGCAAAATTGACTCAGCTCGTCACACTGAGCATATATGTATACATATATGTATGTATTTTATAATATCGCTGAGATTTCCTTATAGTTACAGCAAACTTTTTACACCATATTCCACAATTGGCAATTGTATTTCAATCAAAAATTCCTTAAATCAAAATAATTGTACCATCATTTCGATATGTTATAAATTTTTTATTAGATCTGTATGTGTGTGCGTATACCATGCGTAAATGAAAATATTTTCGGTATAATTATCTTTATTTTTTACCAAGAGTTATCATGGCATTCTTTGATAAGAGCTGCAGCGCGAAGATTAAGTAAACTTAAACTGATTATGGGGGTTCATCAACATACATATTGCCTCATTAATTCAGCTAACAAAGATCAAATAAATATATATATTGGTATATACTTAAATTATCATCAATATTTTACAGGTGCACTTTGCCCAACGAACTTTGCTGCTGACAAAAAAAAAGTTAGTATTGTGCAATGGGGTCAGATATCGTGTAAAAAGCCTAATCGGAACATGGTAGTGTTATATGAAAATAATATCTATATTTATACTATCAAAAGAAACATATGTATATTTGCTAATTTCAAGCCTAACAGGAATACGATTTTATAGTCTTATACCAAAATAATATTAATATTTCTATTATAAATCTATAAATATATTGGTATTATAAAAAATAGCACTATCATTCCATAATTTCTTATTGCGTTTAAGGAACCCCCTTAAGGGTTACAAGCAAGCCCTTTGTGAACACTTTACCTGCTCTTTTAGAGACTCCGCTATTATTTGCACTGCTTCAACTTCTGACATTTTATTTTATTTAATATAGTTTGCACTTTAAAAATAATTATCTCAATAACACGATACTTTAAATTATGTATATAAATTTTTATTCTTATAAGTATTTACAATAAAGTTAAATACGTTTATTCAGTTCAGCTGTTTATGACAGACAAACGAAAGGAAGAATAAGCGGAAACAAATGCAATCTGAAAACGTTTGCTATCAGATATTATACCGATAACATAGACGATAGTTAATTTATTGGTGGCGATAATAGAGTAACGATACGAGTTTAAATTTAACCGATTATTGTTATAAATGCGCTAGCAACAGTCTCAAATAGCAATATGTTGTTAGCCAACAGCTTTTTTATAAACTAAACTGCTGCAAAAGTACACTTGATACTACCGAAGCAACCAAATTGAGTATAAATAATTTTTTTTTAATATATTGTTGCAATAACAACAATTACACACTTACGTAAACACCGGTTTCTGTATATCGAAGGGCCAAAAATTTAAATAAATTTTATCTGGCAACTTTTTTGATTCTATTTTGTTTTGCTTTTCGCAATTATTCTTATAAATTCCTGTGCAACTATACAGTTCTAATACGATTATGGAATTATTATTGAATAACTTTGGAAGTGTAAACAAATATTTGCTAAGATTTAGTAAATATAATAAAGTTCGGACAGGAAATATACGTAGCTATAGTTTATCGTCGTTGGATGACAACTCCACGACTGCAAAGCTTTCTGCATCTGCCGACACGACAACCGACCTTGCTACCTCCGGTCAGAAAGCACAACATAAACGCACGCAGAATTCCTTACATATAGCGGTTATTGGTGTTCCAAACGCAGGAAAAAGTACATTTATTAACAATTTAATTAATCATCGGGTAAGGTTGTTATGAAACTCTTAAATTGAGCTTTATAATTGACTTTAGTGCTTAGGTATGTCCGACTTCGTCTAAAGTGCATACAACACGAAAATCTAGCAAAGCAATTTACACAACGGGACAAACCCAACTTGTGTTCTATGATACACCTGGTTTAGTGACACCACGCGAAATTAAACGCCATAATTTGGAACAAAGTTTCAAAAGCGCCTACAAACATGCAATTCAACATGCGGATATTATCGCTTGTATGCATGATGTTTCCAATTCATGGACGCGAAACGCTTTACATTCCACTGTCATCGAAACGCTGTATGAGTACAAGCATTTACCAAGCTTTTTGATCTTGAACAAGATTGATGCCCTGAGATCTAAACGAGTGCTGCTTGAACTGATACGCGTGCTAACCAATAATACTATTAACACCACACAATCAGTTGGGAATAAAAATCCAAGACGACAGTATAAGCGAATTGAAGCGTCTGTTGATAAGGCTGTAGCAAATTCAGAGGAAAATAAAGATGGCAGTTGGAGTAACTTTCAGGAAGTTTTCTTAGTTTCATCCATTACTGGTAGTGGACTAAATGATATACAAGTAAGTAACAATTCAGAGTATACCAATTTAAATAAAATCAATATTAATTAATTAACAATTTTTTGCTGCAATTGTAATAAGGATTACCTAGTAAGAGTTGCAAAGGAGAGATCTTGGGAGTATTCCAAAGGGGCTTTTACTGATGAAAAACCGGAAGCACTTATCGTGGAAAGTGTTCGTGCGAGACTCTTAGATTACTTACCACAAGAAATTCCATACAACTTGCATAGCGCAATTGAGTATTTCTCCGAAGAGAATGGTATTACATATAATACATACGATATTATATCTGTTGTAATTGTGAATTCTTATGTACAGGTACCATTTATGCATCAGTAGAAGTAACTTGTCCGTCAGCGCGTATTGAACGTTTAATTTGTGGCGAGTCGAATGGAAAATTAAGACAAATCACCGAGCGTGTAACATCTGATTTAGTAGAAACATTTGGCAAACCAATCTCCTTAACCATATCCACACGAAGTAAGAAAACAGAATAAAATACAATTTGTTAAAAATAAAATATTTATTTTTTCGTTAATAAACTATATTTATTTCTTCAGTTAATAAACTAGAGTAGTTTTAAATTGGATACCAATTCATCTACGTTTTTTTCTATATCCGGTCCAATACCCAAAACCGTTGCTGTACCAGCTTCTAATTGCGTACGCCCTGCATCTCTTACTAATTTTGCGACTATACCTGCTGTTTTGGCACGATTTTGTAAATTTGTAAGCTCTTCTAAGGTATTTGCACGCAATACGATTTTTGGTTGTCCCGAAAATGACCAACATTCTACTAATTTTTGCTTATCTTGGTCTTGTTGAGATTGTTGGTAACACAGTATAGCTGCATGCGCGCACTGTGCAGCAGTTTTTCCTTTAGACATTTTTAAATCTCCACGCACCACCAACACCAGTTTCGTACGTGGCGCAGTAAAGGCACTGAAGAATTGTTTAAGCATTTTTTTTTTAAATATTATTGTTTGCTTTATTTAGTTTGAGCGTATTTTTTCATTTGTGCTTCCGTATATTTTTGCATGCACTGCTTAAACTCTTTCACCACCTCTTGGCAACGGCGCCAATCTCCTGTTTCAGCAATGCACTCTTGTACTTTGTAATGCAATTCAATGCAACCGGTTTTCTTAAGCATCAACTCTACGGGATCCTCAGTTTCCAGGGCAGCAACAGCAGATACTGACGACATTATTTTATTAAATAAACTACTGCTAAAATAAGTTTTGTTTTACTTAATTAGTTTTCATTTAAATGATATAATTTTTCGTTAGGTGTAAGAACCAAATTTATTGCTACGGCAATCAGCTGTTTTTCATTCCTTGTGCACCATGTGTTTTTCTACAGCTGTGTTTACAGAAGAGTCTAAATAATTGGGAATAGTAGAAATTTAAAAATTGGAAACTTACAAGTCTCCTTCATTGATTGGGTTTCTCAAAACCTAAATGGTAATGACTTATCATCATATTATATGATATTTGATCATATGATGTTACTATGATATAATGTGATTTAATAGATGTTGATGTGACATGAAATTTTTGCTTGTGGCTGCGCAGAATACATACATATTGTTGTTGTCTACTGACAATCTCTTTTCACTCACGACTGAACAGTGTACATTGAACCATCAAAACAGAATCAACATTTGGTTTTTATTTGTTTATTTAATAAAATATGACTCGCATACATATGTGCATAAGAAATACTTAACATCGAAATGTATATGGTGTGTATGTGGATTGCAATTGAAGAGTTTAACTCTTTTTGAAAACATAATCTAACGGTTAATTAAAAGGCTATACTAAATCTTATTTATGCAGGAAAAGCTTAGCTATTGACATAAAAAATAAAATATAAAGTCAGGGGAGCTATAAAATTTTTTTTGTTCACGCAAACTCACAAGAATGTCAATAACATCATTTCTAAATACCAAATCATTTCTAAATACCAAACATTATTTAAAGTAAAGAAATACAAAATAATTTACTTTCCTACGTCTAGCTACAGTGCAATTCGAGTATTTACTGTACTAGCGTTTAAATACGAATGTATAGCAATTGAATAAAAAAAAAACATATTATTTAAGTGGAACGTTTCGCTAAAATTTGCAGCGCCTGCTTGGCTGCCGCCTTCTTTGCCAGTTTTCCATTCGCACCAAAGCCATTTACCTCCACACTACGATTCAGGCATGTGAACTGGCATTTCACCATGTATACGTCCTCATCACAGATCGGATCGGCGAATTTCGGATTGGCGTATTTATGCTCAACTAATTGGCGTACAGCGTCCAAGGGTATATTTTGCGTGAACTGATTGATTTCCTGTTCTAGCAAACCGTAAATTACATGCCAAGTTGTACGCAAGTCACGACTATCAAGATAGACGGCAGCAATTAATGCTTCCAATATATCACCCAGCGCTTTAGGCACTTCCACATTGGTCGCCATATTAAAAGCGGCGCCATTTGTTTCACTTGTAGGCACTGTAGTCTCCTCCATCAATATTTGCACATCGTCGCTGACAATGTAGTTATGTTTTTCTTGATATTTGGCAAAATCTTTAATTTTTTCGGCCAACGCGCTATTTTCAGCTAGTATAAACAAATGGAAGCGATGACGCACACACACACCACCTAATGTTACATTATTGACCAATGCCGATCGTAAATCTGTAAGCATGCCTGGTGTCATATGCTCATAGCGTTCGAATATATAGCACGATATGAGAAAGTCTAGTATAGCATCGCCAATAAACTCAAGTTCCTGATAACAGCCAGTAATGCGATTGGTCGGATAGGAAGGATGAGTTAAGGCCTAAAAGTCATAAATAGAAGTAGAAGCATTACTTAATCTATACGGCTTTTTATTATTACTAAACATGTTTAAACATGTTTATATACATATATACGTTATGGGGTGTCCGACGTTTCCTTTGTTGAAAACTTAACTTAAATACTCGGGGTTCAATAATACATAAACAATATCGGATACATACCTGCAAGAGGAATGCGCGATCGCGGAATTTGTAACCCAAATTCTCCTCCAATTTTTGATAGTTTATAAGAAAACTGTCGACTTCCTTAGGTGAAATGCTTGCTTGTAGCAGCGCGCTGGTAAAATTTAGGTCCATCAAATTTGAGAAAGATTTACCAGGATCAGGTTTGCATATGCCGAAGAATTCCAACATTCGGAAAGTATTATAAATGCCATAATTTTTCACACAAACACCCAGTATGGCTTCCAATGTATCGGCCACAACTTTATCGCGCAATGCCTCTTTGTATATAAACAAATTTAGTTCGTTGTCTAAACGTCTCTCTTCTGCTGCTGGTCCATCGTCAATACAATGCCTTTGGCTACCGCTGACGATTTGACTCAGACGTTCGCTCGAACAAGCACCATTGATAATCTCATCTTCATTCAATTGAATTGCATACAGATCACCCGGTGTTAAACTCTTCAGCATATTCTCATTCGTGTTGAAAAGTTCTAATAGATTGCTTGGTAAGCTGACTAAAGGCGGCAACCATTCATGAGGCGGCTTAAATAGATAGCCACTAATTCTTTCTGGTATATCGGTGTCGAGCATGCAATAGATAAGATTTCGATTCGATACAAATTTTCCTTTGACTTCGGTTAAAAATCCCTCGTGCCATTTTGGAAATTTATGCACCAAATATAGAGAGACGGAGAATTTTAAAAACGAATCACCCAAAAACTCAAAACGCTCCATATCGAATACATCATTAGCGCCAGCTGTTGTTAGGGCAGCCAAAAAGTCTGCCTGTTCGGCAGATTTTAGGTTTTCACCGCTTAACGTGAGTTCCAATATATTTAAGTGACGCTTTTCAGTCAAAGGAGCATCGCACAATTTCAAACGATCGTTATTTATACTGTTTCCTGCTGTTTCGGGCGCTGGCTTCTTTGGCATATCCAACTGGGACTCGGACCACTCTTCATCGCTCAAGGTCAAAGTGTCCAATATTGAACCGTTTATAAATTTGTAGAAATAGTCCAGTTCAACCGGAAACATCAATTCCTGTTTGCGGGACAAATCTTCGGGTTCCAGGTAGTCCTTCCACAGCACATCATTTAAATTGGTCATCGTAAACACGGTCTCTTTGGCCTGTGTGGGCAGGGCGGGTAGTACTTTTTTCGGCTCCTGCATAATTGATAAGCAAAATTTTATTATGCCTTTATAGTGACTTGTAAGACATTCTTTGGAAAGAGAAATAATTAATAACTATAAAATCTGGTATTCGGTATTCGTTTTCACACCGTCAGGTTAAATTAGGTTATGTAAATAGGTTGGTATTTATCAGACCACAAGTAATCACACTTGAACTGCTAGAGAGGTCCGTTGTGAAGCGCAGAACTCCTAAGTATAGATCAAAAAGACCGCCAGTCACAATTCATGGAGTCGAATAATATCTACTCCAGCCAATTTGCCGGCTTCGTAGAAAAAATAATGCAACCTAGATGCTTCAACGTTAGTCTGGCGAAAGCTGAACGGTGAAGATGAAAGTGTCTAGATGTTTTCACATAACTTTTCGTGCTGAAATTTTGACAAGTTGCGTCTTCCAACATCTTTAGCCTCACCACGTAAAAGCCGGTTAGGACACCTATCATTGCGGCTACAGGAACCTTGCTAAGAGCTAATAGTTTAATGGATCTTTTGTGTTACACTCTGGGCCAGAACCGTTAGAATATAAATTTAGACTCACCTGCGGCTCCTCCATAGCATTGCCATCCATATCAATAGCTCGCGCTAAAGACTCGTCGATCATTAATTTTTTCGGCTGATATGCCACGTTACACGCTATGCCCAGGAATTTATTAACACGGCGTCGCAAATCTTCGGCATGGAGCATGAAATGAACGCGATGCAAAATACTCGGTAGTAACAAAGCTTTGAGCCACATATCACCAGGAAACATGAAGTTGTGACAAAGCTCCGGTATAAGGCGTATAATGGAACTATTATGATGCGATTTTGCTGACTTGCCGACAGCATTGACGAAAAAGTTTCTTCTTGAAGTAAGAGCGCGTACTTCGAGCATAAATTGATCCTTTTGTACTACACAATCCACTTCATTCTTATATTTGGCATCGATAAAGTGAATGTAACTGGAAAATTGATTATTATCGAATTCGCTTTGTGGCGTTAGATGTGTAAGTACTTTGGTGACAACAAATCTTTGATTATCTCGGCCCGAGTACCATTTATTGACCACCTTGCCTATATAATCCTCTGGCTTATAAACTTTTTTCTGCCTTTCGCTTACGCTGTACTTTCGCTGTGGCAAGAGACGTTGAAAGTTTTGCACCAACTCCCAATCGATTTTACCGTTATTTAGTGGTGCGATAAAGTATGCGTTCTCTTGATTGCGCCGATCAAGCACCAGAAAACTTTTCCAGCACTCCAGTATATCACGGAAGATCATCAAATGAAATTTGGCTAATTGTTTTAGTTGTTGCTCACTTGTTATGGTTAATGTGATCGGTTTTTCAGCAATTTTTACGGATAATTTACCCTGATTCATGAAGAGTGGCATTTCAGCGAGCGCTGGCATTGGTTTGCGTGTCAAAATTGCATAATTACAGTTAGTATTTAACAGCGTTACTATATGCTCCGTATAGCTGTCGGCTTCAAATTGCGGATATGCACGAATCTCATATGCGTAGCAAAGTTCGTTGATCTGTGGTACGGCATTGTAGAGTTCGTCCGGATATCTGTGATTGTAGAGACGGCGTTGTTGTTTTCCCGCAGTTTTGGAGGTGACTGTAGATGAAGATATTAAATATTATATAATATTTGGTTCAAAACGAGAAAATGTTAACTTTGACAGCAACGATGCCATTTTAGACTTCACCAATGCATTTCTTATAGTATAAAAGGGTTTAAAAGATTATTAACTAGATTTCCATCGAGTCAGTTTGTAAGGCAACTATATGCTTTAGTGGAGAGGCCTACGGTCTATTGTGCCCTCCTCTACATCACATATGGTGAGCAAGGTGCAGCATCCTGAACAATTCCGGCAGCCTGCTGAGCGCGACTGAGGTGAGATGTGATTCCTGTGCACGTAGAGGAACCTAGCGTCTTTAGCCTGCTTCTGCGAATTGCTGGGCAATGCAGAATTAGGTGTTCTGGGGTTTCCGGTTCCATGTCGCAGAACCATGTTGGACAAGTACTTCCTAAGCCTGCAGTGTCCTGTATAGAGCGCGACAAAGAGGAGCAATTGGTCTTGGGGGAGGTTGCTCATTTCCTTAAAACTTGCGAGGTTGTACCCTCCGAGAATCAGCTAAGCATGGCCCTACTGCAATGCATGGTTCTGGCCCAATCATCCCGGACGCTTTATGCCCGGCACCCATATTAGGTGTATTCGGTTGCACACTGATAGGCGGCTTTAACCTCATGCGCTGAGATCGCTTTTAGAGCCGCTTGACTGTCGCTAAGTATGGCTATAATTGCGGTGGAGATTAAGTGCAGCGCACTGACTTATGCTTGACAAATGCTTGGAAAACGTCCCATTGGTATGGATAGTTTGGTAGGCGGTCTCGCAATGCTTCGACTAAGCCTAAGCCTAATATTTCAAATCTGGTATTTTGGTCAACCAAAAGGGAGAAGATAGATCACTCTGAAATACACATAACATACGTATTCCTATACAGTTAATGTTGTTCTAACAGGTACCTACTCATTGCACGTAAGACATATATGAGATAAGTAGAAGTTTAACCTGCTACAGTATCCAGAACGAAGCTGCGCAAGGGTCACTCTCGTTTCTCGCGACAACTTGAGCTCATCGTCTGCAATGGGTGGTGGTTTGACTCCAAGTATGCCATCTATTAAAAGGGAGTCGGTGAAGGATTCCTTTCAATCCCACAACAACCGGTTCTAAGCACCGGAATTGATCCAGTTTTAATTCGATGAAGGGTTTTTATTTCGAAGTTCTAACCCCGTTTCGATCGGTAAGTCTTAGTTTATGCTTGTCGCCATTACCTATGCAGACATGAATTTCACTTACCAGTGTCATTGAATTTTTTCCAATGACTAAAGAGTTCTTCCGACACCTTAGCAACGCATTCCGTTTTTGTCACCGGCAATAAACGCTCATTAAGTTCGCCTTGCTCATACAACATTTTGCAGGCTTCAAAAGCTGCCGAGATTTGTGCCTGTTTGACCGTACGATATTCATCGCTCTATGCATATGATATTTAAAAACAAATAAAAAAATATAAAAAAATAACATTGAAATAACTATAATAAAAACAAGAAAAAATAAAAATAGCAGCTTTAAAATTGCTAATATATATGTATGCAAGCTTCTCCTACGCACCAATATTGTGAGTTTTATTGAAGATTGTAACGGCATCTGCAAGGCTACACGTATCATATTGTTTTCCGTTGTTTGTTTATTAAACCACGGTGTGGCGGCGCCAAATGCATCGGTAGGTAATAGAGCACAGTAACGATGTAATAGCGGTAGCGCGTTCGAAGCCAATAGGTAGGCGCCGCTCTGCGTTCTAAATGGCGGAATCAGATCTTCGAATTGTTCGGCAATATCTTGTTCCTTTGGTTCATCTTGATCCAAAATACGTCCGATTAAGAAATCCTGTATGATTTTGTGCGCTTCTTGATAGCCTTTGATTTTTTGTACCACACTCACTTCATCCGCTTTTTGTGTGAATATCGCATATAAAGCGTCATTAGAGCGCGCACGCCCTTTTGTCTGCACATAGGAATTGAACGTCTTCAATGGATCATAAGCAAAAACATAATTGCAGGCCTGCACGTCAATACCCTCTTCAAGTACATTCGAACAGACGAGCAAATTGCAGTCGCCATTGCGAAAGCTTTCGATAGCCTGTGTAAATATAGATGCAAATTGTATTTTTATATTTATTTACTTTATATAGTATGTATGAATGCTGATAGCAACTTAGCGGAAGCCGTAAAGTGTAAACATATACAGACATACATATGTATTTATATTCTCAAATTACAATAAACACAATGCTGATTCAGCCGAATTTCTTTGCATATATAATACTCCATATGTATGTACATACGTATGTGCGTATGTATGTATAATGTGCATAATTATAAACTTACCGTATTGTTCCACTTCTGATAAAGCAGACTTTCTATGCTTGCTACAACCGAGTTCCGTCCTACCATAAATTGTGGACGCAAAGATTTAGCCAATATGGGCTCCAAATTAATATAATGTTGCAGTACATAATACACACATTTGGCTGTGTACCGACGCTCAACGAATATCAAACAATGTATATCAGCTGGATCTTTATTCGAAAATAGTTCTTTTGTTAAAAGCAGTAGTGAACGCATTTTTGGCGTTGAATAGTTGAATATAATATCTAAGGTGTTGTATGCGTCATCTGGATCAGTAATTTCCTCTTTCAGTTCTTCGATAATCATATGACGTATTTTTTCGCAGGTACTGATTACATAACGGTAAAGGTTACGCAAAACCATTGTTTCGGCTGCACGTTTTTTCAGTTCAAACTCAATTATTGGCGACATTATGGCTATAGCCGCTGCATATAAGCCGAATTCATCCATTTGATATACGAAATCATTTAAAAGATTAGTTATAAAAACCTTTTTATTGGGCTGTCGTAGACTGCCCAAATTTTTGGATTGCTTTACTTTAATTGTGCCTAAATCCCATTGATTGACCATTTCAGCACATTCTTTGATAATCTGCTTGATGGTTTCAACTAATCTAAATATATGTGTTTGCCTTGTATACGCGACGAGTTTTTCTGTGGGTTTCGTTGAATATCTGTTGTAAAATGTTTTATAAATTAACATTTGTAATAGGAATGACTATCATTTACGAGTGCTACTTACGCCATTACGTTCTGATATTCTTCCATAGAACCGACTGTAACGATTTTGCCGTGGAAAATGGCTTCTAAATTTTCCAGCTCCTCACGAATTTTGTTCAGTTTGTTACCCTTTATTAAGACTCCTGTCAAACCAATAACCCGTGGTAATTGAGATTTGTCAGCGGCCATTCTATAATGCCTCATAAACTCATGCATGGGATGATTATTTCTTGCATGGTGACATTCGTCAATTATAACAACACTTAAGTCAGTAATTTTAATATAATTTTGTGAAATTATATCGACAAAAATTTGCGCTGTACCAACAAGAACCTAAAAAAATGATAACACTATTAAGTAAATTTAGCAAGAAAAAACTTTAAAGCTATAATAACTATCACAAATAAAAAATGTTCCATACAGGGACTTCATTTATTAACCTACTTGATTGATTTTTATTTCGTCATTCCACTTCCTCGGGGACCAATTATCTACGTCACGCTCTCCTATGTAGAAACCGACATTTAAGTTAGTGCATCGCTTCAGCTCAATAGCTTGTTGACGTGCTAATTCAACGGTATTGCACATAAATACCGCCCTTTTGCCACCATTTTCAATTGTTCTAAATGAGTTTTCATCGTAAAAGACACGTACGATTGTACATATTTCTATAGGATATATGTATGTATATTGCATATAACTTACTCTTGCATTTGATGTGAAAAGCGTTTTAATGCCATTATAGCAATGTAGGTTTTGCCGGCACCCGTAGGAAGATAGATTATAGCATTCCGTTGCATGACATAATTTAGGAGCTCCATTTGATATCGCCTGGGCTCCATTACATCCTTATCGCTAGTCTGCTAAAAGAATTTGCTTTCTTCAAATGTGTACAAATCTTTGATTTCGAACCGGCAAATTACTTACATTTGTATTAACACTAGCCATAATTATTTTTATATATTAGGATTATTTACTTTAACTTAATTAAATTTTTTCCACAAACACCATCTAATCTGCACTGCTGCTGCAAATATTATGAAATTGCTTTACTGATACAACAAAGAATGCACCAAAGTTTAGTAGCTGGATCGGCTTACGTGGCTTTCACGAACTGGCAGGAAGAACTCTTGCCGTCTTTGTGTTGAGCAAATTTATTGCTTTCATGTAAATATGTATATAATTTGAAAGATTTTGGTGATTTCCCTATTTACAATAATTCTTTGGAAGAAAACCAAATACTTTGACAAATGAATAGAAAACGTATATTACCAGACTTTTATTTTTCTAAAAAAAAAAAATTCTAAATTAACAGCTGATTTCTAGATTTTTTTTTTATAGTCCAATTAGGCGAACTTCATTATAACACAAACTGGCTAACTTTTTATAGTCCAATTAGCTGAACTTTATTACAATATAAACTGAGCAGACAACGACATATGTCTTTACATTCTCTGCCTAAACTTTTATGCGCAATATTTTAAAATTTTTGTAGTTACTACCGATTGCATCCCTGTTGTAGTTAGTCATATCGTTGATTGTAGAATTCAGTCATCTGAAATTTTATTTACGATATCACGAGTATAAGGTAAGAGACAAAAACAATCTACTAAATTAATGTTTTTATAATGAAATAAATTGCAAAAGCCATAATACAACAATTAAAAATATTTAATATATATAATTTCAGTGGAGTAAAATTGTGTAATAGCAAAATATTGTGACACTAACTTACAGATAAAAAATAAATACAATTTCTTTAGACGTGTGCAAGGTTTTGGTAAACAGCAATTCGAAAAATCAACAAATTGTGCAGAAGAGTGGAGTATAAGAGGGCGTGTTCCCCGTACAACATTTTCCGCTATGGTTGGAATTATTGACGATACTTGTTTACACTATCCCATTGGCACACGTATTAAAGTTGGTGAAAATTAGGCACAGTTAGATATGTCGGTGAAGTAAGTAAAATATTTATATAATATTCAAGCAGTGCCATTAAATATAGATTTATTTCAGGTAACAGGCTACAATGGTTTATGGTTGGGTGTAGAATGGGATGATCCCCAACGTGGCAAACACAATGGATGCGTCAATGGCAGACACTACTTCCATACACAGTACCCAAATGCTGGTAGCTTTGTGCGTCCTGGTAAAATTGGTCCCTTCGAATCACTTGAAGACGCAGCTAGAGAACGATATTTAGATTACTCAGCTGAAAGTAGTTTAGATTTATCGTTGATACGCGAAGCGCAGCAAAAAATGCAAGCTAGCTTCTTTGAAGTGGTGGGCATGGATAAGATAGCGCGCAAGCAAAGTAAATTTGAACAACTGTCGGAAGTAAGTGTAGATAATTGTCCGATTAATGAAGCCGGCTACTTGAAGGACTTTCAAGTTCTCACCACATTAAATATTAGTTCGACACTTGTTTGGAATTGGAAAATTGTCGCTGATATTTGCAAACAAGTGCCGACTTTGATGGATTTGAATTTAAGGTATGTTGTCATGTCACTAAGTTTAAACCTTGCCAAAATTAAAAAAATTGAAATTGAAAAAATTGAGCTATTATATTTTTGACAATATTCTGTAGTATTATGTACATATGTATGTATATGTTCTATATAACAGTTGTAATCGCCTCGTATTGCCGACGGATGCACAAATTAAAGAGCTGGAACCTACATTCAGGAATTTGAAATGCATTAATCTACGTAATTGCGGTTATAATGACTGGACCAAAGTGATACAGACTGCTAAATTGTGGCCGCATATAGAAGTTTTGGCTCTCCAAGAAAATCCCTTAACCGAACTAGCTGAGATTAACAGCAACGAAGTCTTCAAATCCCTGAGGTACGTGAAAACAAAATTGTAGCTATAAGTTTCATAAAGAAAAATATATTTTATGCAAGGTTTTGTCTGACAAACAAGCCTAGATCTCTTATTAACTATGTAAATTTTAATGAAATAATAAATATTATAGAGAACTGGATTTACATCGTACAAAAATTATGGATTTTGATCAAGTATGCAAATTGGGAAATATCAAAACACTCAAAACATTAAATCTTATGGAAAATGGCATTGAAGAAATTAAGCTACCTGACTGTGAACCGAATGCAAAACTGCAAATATTTGTGGCTTTAGAACAACTGAATTTACTCTATAATCCCATTTGGAATGAAGCAGAAACGTTTAATGAGTTGGATAAATTGCCTAGCTTGAAGCGTCTTAATAAAACACCTCACTTAAAATCTGATTTTGATGAGATGTTTTCTAAAGCTGTCGGTATGATAACGAATTTAGAAATGCTAAATAAGATTGACGTCACCGCTGAAGCGCGTCGGGATGCCAGCTACGATATTTGGAAGCGATATGCTATGGAATGGTTGCAGGCAGCCGATAAACCGGAACTTTTGCAAGATTTTTACAAAAAACATCGGTCATACGCCGCCATAATACAAAGTAAGTTTGAGACATTAAGGTGTTCGATATTCCACCCCTTGTAATTTTAGATTATGCACTAAAAAGTAAGCAAGCTCTTTATTTTCCATTTAAGCCATGCATAAATTGAATTATATTTCTTTTCCATGAAAAGTAAAGTAAAACTACAACTTTGAAAAATTGATATTTTAATACGAAATTTTTCGATTCATAAAGAAAAAGTCTCTGATTTTTCTATAAAAACATTTATTTAATGTTATACGCTGTTGAAACTGTACATCAAATGTCTTAAGCATTCTTACAAGTGATTTATACATATTTGCATTCTGTGTTACTTATACGACATGGTGTTCCGCATGAATGCAGTTGATGCATGATTTTAACAACGGATAACTTTTAAAGCAATATTTTTATGAAAAGAAACTTTTAATATACTTTTTTGCAGAGCGAGAAGTTCTGTATTATTATTATTTTAAATTTTTAGGTTTGTTTACTTTTGAGATAAAAAATTTATTGCTAAAGATCAAAAAATTATATGTACATACGTAAAATATAAAGCTAAAGGAAAATTAATAAGGCATGGTTTAAATCGAAAACAAAGAGCTTCTGGTTAAGGCAAAAACAGAAACTTCAGTGGGTGTTTGAAAAAAACTCTACTTGGTAACAACGGGGACACCCTAATGACATATACTTTTACATTTGCAATAAATTTTCCTTATTTAATATTTCAACGTAAATATTTACAGAGTATGGTTCGCCTGCTGAGTTTGTTGTGCGGCCTAATGTTAAGCAATCCAATTTAATTAAGATTCGTGTACTCAATCAACAAACCGGAGAAATTTGGGAGAAACGTGTACCGCGCATGATTACAGTACAAACCTTACAGGGTCTAGTTGCGAAACATTTTCAGACGGTAATGAACGTCAATGGCAGTTTACCGCAGCTTACCTATATTGATGCTAAATATCCCGAACTAATGGTGCCGATGGACAATAGCGCTAAAACATTAGATTTCTACAGTGTTCAGGATGGAGACACGGTTATTGTGAAATAGTAATGTAATTACAATAACTTGCATATTAATCGAATTATTTAAAATTATACATTATTTTTTTAAACTTAATTGAAGTGCAAAATTTCTTTGTATAAGTGTATTATTAACAACTTAATGGAACTGATTTTCAATATCCCTTTTTTACATATTATTTTTATTTGATAATTATAAATTATTTGGCCTTTATAAAGCATAACTGTTTGCTACAAAATAAACTCGTTTCAATGCACCAATAATATAAAAAATATAATATTATTTCAGAAGTAAAATTAAATTTGGTATAATTTCTACAACCGTTCGGATGTAACAGGTAAGAATATGGTGCGAAAAACGCAGTTTAATAAAAATAAATAATAATATTATTGGCGAACTTTCAATCCGGTTTGGCTACGGTAATTGTAGAGTGAGTCATTTTACTAGTTTCGATTATTTATATGCCTAAGGTACGACTTCCGTTTGCTTTAAAAATTCCTATTGGAGAGTCTTTATTGCAGGAGTCTCTTTCAGATCTAAACATTACCCAAACCAAAGAAATACGTCGATAGAATGAAAAAAAATTCACTGTTATTACAGAAATAGGACGTGCTTTAGTTTTCCATCAAACATTTAATTCAAACTTATTTTTATGCTTTGACTTAAATAATATTTCGAATGATAATATAAATAAATGATATTTCGCCTTTCTCTACAACAGCATTTATTGTGAACTGTCGTTCATCGTAGACTTTTGTAAAATGTCAGTGTAAAAGCGATAAAGTCTCCAACGAATTAGTTTTACTGCAATATTAACAAGTTTTTGTGTGAAGAAAAGCTTCGTTTTGTTATTTCATAAATATTGGCATTATTATTTAGTACATATACAATTGCCATACAAATCAAGTTGTTAATAAATTTCTATTTGTTTAAATGTGATAGTAACACAGCTAGTTGCATGCACTGTAGTTGCAACGTAGTTGTTTAATCGAAGTTATTAACACATGCAAGAGACAACAATCGGAAGCAAAAAAACATAACGTGAAATTTTTTGTGTGTAAAATTGGAAATCAAACTATTAGTATAATAATAAATATAACAGACTAAACGAAAAACAGAATGTCTGAATCTTATGGTATGTTGTTTGGCATTGAATTACTAATTGTGAAGTTCATACGTATACTTGAATAAATTATCTGTGTGTGTTGTATATATAAATTAGTATTTACAATGGTTTATTTACCTGTGTTGCAGATTATCTTTTCAAATTCTTAATAATTGGCAGTGCAGGAAGTGGCAAAAGCTGTTTGCTACATCACTTCATCGAGAATAAGTGTAAGTTTTGCCAATGCTTCGAAGGTGTTTTCCAATATAAAACTAAAATGTGCGAAGTAACATTAGTATAAATAATTACTTGCAATTATCCACTATGTAGGTATATATGTACACTCATTTACATGTATTCATATGTGTAAGCATTACGTATTTTAGAAAAAGCAAGTGATTGATTTTTTTTGTTTAAATATACATATTTCATAGAAAATTGTTAAATATTATAATAATTCCAGTTAAAGATGACAGCTCTCATACGATTGGTGTGGAATTTGGTTCACGTATTGTGAATGTTGGTGGTAAATCAGTAAAGCTGCAAATATGGGATACAGCGGGACAAGAACGTTTTCGATCGGTAACACGTTCGTACTATCGTGGGCCGCTGGAGCTCTGCTGGTGTATGACACAACATCGCGTGATTCCTTTAATGCTCTCAGCAATTGGTTGAATGATGCACGCACCTTAGCCAGTCCGAATATTGTTATACTTTTGGTGGGTAATAAAAAAGACTTGGAAGATGAGCGCGATGTTACATTCTTGGAAGCAAGCACTTTTGCACAGGAGAATGGTAAAAAACCTAATACATTTAAATGTCCTAATTAATATTGTTTGATTTACAGAACTAATATTCCTTGAGACAAGCGCTAAAACAGGAGAAAATGTTGAAGAGGCTTTTTTGAAATGTTCCAAAACTATATTAGCAAAAATCGAAAGTGGTGAATTAGACCCTGAACGTATCGGCAGTGGCATTCAATATGGTGGTGCCGCGCTACGAAATCTTCAAACAAGACAGCGAAGCATTAGTAAACCAGACTGTGGTTGTCGTGTCTAATTAGATGGCGCAGCGTGTCGTATATTTATTTCTATAATCTCATTAAAATTTTATTATATGTAGAGTCTGTAAAAGTTAAAAAAAATGTGAAAAACAAATCTGATATGGCGGCAGGTGTACGCAATATAGACATTGGGTGTAGTTATATAAAATTGTAATATGTACGTATTCGAAATGTACATATATGTATTGCAATTAGACTAAGCAAAAAGTATAAATAATATCGGATTATATAAATGCTCATTGTTGTAATTTCGATTGTGGTATATTTTTTATATTTTAACAATTAAATCAACATTCATTCCTTATTTGAAAAGTGCGTTACTTGCCTGTTTTAAAAATTTGTACAAAATTCGATTGCATTGATAACCGGATTTATTAAAAATTAGGTGTCCTGCGACAATGCTTGGTTTTAAATATTAATTTGTTATGATATTTTACACATTATTCGCATATATAATTGTATAATGTTAAGGAAATAGATAATTAAGTAATATTTTTTGTAAATACAACAAATTATACAAAATCTTCATGAATAAACGAAATTAAAATCATGACCAAACCTTAATACTAATACAAGTAATTTGTTTAGAAATTATTAATAATTTATATGGCTTCTCAGACTATATTTAATTCTTTGTGGTTGATGCCTTTGAGATCATACCATTTATGTCGTTTGCTAATCCATAACTGAATGATAATAACTCACGTTTCGATTTTAAAAATAGTTTGTATATATTTCAAAAGCGGTGTAAATGTGTGCAAAGCGGTACATATTAAAATTGTACAAATACTGTATTTAACTAAAAAATATTTGCTAGCTAGTCAGTTTTTTTAACATCTCCATTTGTGTGTCCGGTGTAACTTTGATAACAATTCACCATATCTTTCGCCGTATAGCTGTAGAGCTTCTTACGACTTCCGGAGAAATTCTACGAAAAATCATGTGTTTATTAGTATTTTAAAATATTACAAATATTTACATTTCTAGCATACGTTTAAATCACCGGCAATCAAGGTCCATAGATACACAAAAGCAGCAGGTAAAACGCTGACAATTATGGCGAATTCAAAATTGTTGAACGTTTTAAACATTTTCTTTCCGTAATAATTATATGTAAAAATTTGTCAGCACTACGTGATTTTTTGTACTTTTTCCTATGTCAATTCAATTAGTATATTTGTATGTAGTTGATTTTAAGGGGGAGGGAAAATTAGATTTTATGAATAACAAATGTGTCACCTTTCAGCTGTTTGCTATAAAAACGATAGATCACGATAGTATAATATAATATTTAACATACAAAACAAAACAAATATAACATATAAAATAACAATTAATTTTGCACTAGTATTTCAAAAAGAAAAAGTTTGTGTCAATATTGTAAACGTTCTGTAGAACAGCTGAAAGCAAACTAAATAATTATTTTCATATCAAAATTTAGATATTATTGTTAATAATATTGGCACCGTTCACAACACTAAAATTCACAATTGGGCTAATCATTTTATCGATGACATTACGTCTTACGTCTGCTCAGTCGAAGATTTTCGTGATCAAAATTTTATAGTTCTTCTTGGTTTGTGTAAATCCAATTTTAACAAAATGAGAATCCCATTTGGCAAAAAGCATGCTGAAATCGCCACTTCCTTGTAAGTTTTTTATGAGTCGTTTTTTCTATGCAATTACAAAGTTTGCGTTACATTTTTGTGCAGCAGGCAAGATTTGTCTAAACATTGCATAATCAATAAGCGAATATAAGTTTAATAAAATTGCAACTAATTTTTATAAAAAGCAATAAATAATAGTTCTAATATTACATTTTCAGCGTCTCATCGGCGGCAGGATTTGGTGGCGCAGCGGGGCTTGCTCTACTCTACCTGACAGATTGGAAATTGGTGCTGCAATACATGCCAATCTACAACACGAAATTTGACAAATCCGAATAAATTGCTTGATGCGATTGGGAGAACATTTACATTTTTCGCTCTATCCTTATGTTGTTCATAAATCTAAAGTAACTTACATTATTATACACTTAATGTGTTCTAAAATAAAGTAGTGTGGAAGTTTTAGTGAAGTACAGCACATTTGCTTTGTTTGTTGCTATTGATTTGCTTAAGCCGTTTATGTTGAAGTACAAGCCGATGTTGTTGTTTATAAACGCTAAATTCAGGCGCAAATTAAGGGTTCTGCTACAATTACACACAATTGGTTTTTAAAAATTAGAAAATATGCGATGGTAAAAAACGTAAGATAGTTTCACGCTTATGATTTCAGACAAATTTTCTCGAGATATTATTTAGCTATGAGCGAGGCTTCCACTATAGGGAATATTAAGTTTACCAAGATGTTTTTGGCACCCAAAAGGAAATGAATGATCAGCGTCAATGTGATTCGATTTAGCCATTTTTCTCAATTTTTGTGATAACGATTGAAATTTTGCACACGTTGGTTTCTCCCCAGGAAGTTTCTGATTTATTGCAACAGGCATTGTCGGAAGAAGTTTTCATTACAGTCGGGTCAAAGAGTTCGAAACGAACCCGGATTTTTTAACGACCAAAGATTGCCAACTCGGCACCATTCCTGGATATTAATTAGGAATGTTTTTTGCCGCTTCAACAACTACAATATTTTACATCAGCATTTCTACAGTTGTAGTCGTTACTCCTACTAAGACAAAGCTTGACCATGGTACAAATGAAACAACATTGTTTGTTAGTAAATCTTTTATTTTCCTACATAAGGAAAATCGATAATAAAAACTCTAATTAACTATATTACTTAAAAAGTCGTATTTAAGCTTATACGTGGTGTAAAAACATTTGTAATCGTATATATACACAAGTATGTGTTATGAATGTATGTATTAGTTTGTATAAAATTACATAGTAAAAAAGTGTAAAAAATGGCAGGATACTTTCTGATTCGAGAGTGTTACATCTTTAAAGTACAAAACGGTTTGTTCACATTGTATTACCTCATTAGGTGTTACATGCTTTTTGATTGAAAAAGTTCCAGCGGATCTATGACTTTGCCTTTTCAAATAATTGTATCAAATCTGTGGTAAATTGCTTAAACGATCATTCGTTTACATACAAGTATTGAACTTAAATTTTGTTCAATTTGTGCTTATTTCTAAAGAAAATTGTGCAAATTTTATTAATATGAACAAACATAACCTAAAATTTAATAAATGTACTTCGTTAAATATGTAGGTATGTACGATGTGCTTCAAAAGTATGCGTATTTAGTTAGTTATTCTAATCAGATTCATTAGTTACTTATGCATGTAATATATGTATAATTATTTATAAGATATTTAACTGTTTTTTTCTGGTTTCAAGAAAAGTTTTTTTTTTGTTTACAACATTTGATACAAAGTAAAATATGTATGAAAATAATTTTGTAGTAAAGAATTTATTTAAATTTTTAATTCGCCATCACACTACAATTACCTTGACTACAAAAAAAAAAATAATAATAATAATTCGCTCCATTGACTAAAAAATCAACAACATCAAGAGAACGCGTGTATGTCTTTTACAAACATAAAATTAGAAATTATTGCAATAAGCTCAACTTCTCAGTCAGTCACCTTATATTTATATATGCATGTAGTTTTGATTATATCCAATGTGTGTAGCTAACGCCATAATAACTAACTTTCAAAAAGTTTAAAGAATAATTTGTTTAACAAAATCTAAAACTATAAAAAAATCTGTGGCCGTCGACCAGCGATTAACTAAAATTTTTGAAGGAAATTTAACTCAAATATATACTTAAGTAAACAATTTCGATGCTTCATTAATGCAATTAATATTTTTGCGATATAGCTATAAACTAACTGGTGTAGAATAAGGAAGAAATGAAAATAAGAATTATTACGCATCGATTAGAGCACTTAGCTTTAAACTTTGCATATTGGCTGTGAAAGCATAACATTGTGGGTGTTAACTTTGAACTTTCTAAACCAACATAATTGCTCACCAACTTTCTGTACAACAATTTACCGAAAAATAAACTTAGTGACATTTCGATTCTAACACTAATAATTCGAATAACCTTGGCTTTAACCTTAATTTTGACAAACTTACACTATAATTAGTTTCCCTTTTTACTTTTGCTAATTTATATGTCTGGCTCAACGAATGATGCTGGAAACAGACCTGTCTTATTAGTGCGCGCATGCGTGCCCTTATACCAACCATTTTTTTGACGACGTTGCACATAAATTATATCGCCTACTTGTAATTCCAGCTCTATTTCACTATTAGGTGGGTATGGTACAACACACCTGAAACGGCTGCAAAAATATATATGTACATTACATATTTGTGTATAAAAACAGCAACAACAGGTAGTTCTATGTACCTTTCGCGTGAGCATTGTGTTGACTTGGTAGTCGCACTTGCTGCCACAGCGGCTGCTGTTATATTGCATGGCGCAAGCAATGTTGTCTGCCCACTATTGCTGCCGCTGACCGTGCCATAATCATTATTGGAACTAGATAAAGCGGCTGCTGCATCTAAACTGTGCGATTTGCGGTGATTTGTGGTTATTGTATTTGTTGGAATTATTTGTTGTTGTTCGCCAGCATTTTTAAGTGTGTTAGAAACCAATTGTTGCTGTTGTGGAACCGATGAATTGTAAATGCTACGCAAGGTAGCATTATCCATAGATTGTCGTGCGCTGAAAGCAAAAGCAAAAACAATAAATAAATTAAATTAATAAATATGACAGCGATTTTTTACTTTTGTAAGTGTGGACGTTCTTTTGGTCCTCTCAACTGTTGTGATCCATAACCCACACTTTGTGCTGCGATTTGTTGCATTTGTGCTTGTTGTTGTTGTTGATGTTTTTGTTGCTGTGTTTTGCATATTCTCTTGAATTTGCGCCATTGTAGATGTATTTGCAGCAGTTGTAGCGAGCGTTGTTGGGTCATTTGGTAGATTCTGCAACAATTGGCTAGGACAGGAACCAGAGCTGTGTCGAATTGAATTAATTGTTTTTTTTTTATTAATACTCAATTTTATTTAAATTCTGTGTTGTTATTCAAGTGTGAATAACTAAATTTGTTGACAAAAACAATGATATTGAGGTATAATGGCAACTTACCGCACATGCACTGGATGCAACTGTGCGTGCGTATTAGCTGATGCGAAGTGTGAGTTGTTTTTCTGCGCGGCGTTGCATGCAGAATTTTTGCTCATATTATGAATGGAGGAATCATCAATTGTAGTTGTAGTTGACGTGTCATGTGCGGATTGTGTGTGCGGACTTTTCTGTTGCTGACGTGCGATTGCACTACTCGGAGATTTCGAACGTGATTTGATGTGCGCCAAACGCTTCATTAACTGCACCGCACTGGATGTGGTGGAGGAAGAAGCTGTTGGCGTGGCTGTATTTGGCATATTTTCCATTTGCTTGCCACTATCCTTCTCCTTGACGTTTTGCTCTTTTGTGGTATCATGCGCCTTACTATAACGATTGAAAAATGCCTCGACCGTATGACCAAGCGGTTTAGTCCAAACCGACGAGACTGGCAATGCGCTGCTCACTTGACGCGGCGGCAAATCAGGCGGTTGATGCAGACTTTGTATTCGCTGTGTTGTTGATGTCAAAGCAGGCGGTGACTGGACAATTGGCATCAGATTTGATCCGGGTTTTATGGTGGTTTGATTGAGGTGCGGTGAGCTCTGCAGCGGTACATACTTCCATTGATGCATCAATTGTTGTTGATCGCGGCTTCTTAGTGGCGTCACATAGTTGCCCGGAAAAACGCCGGTAATATCTTGCCAGTTCTTACCCTTGAACCAACCATCCAGACAGCGCTCGATCACGATGTAAACACAACCTGTAACATGGAAGGTATTGAAAAGAAGTAAATAGAAAATATTTGCATGAACCAAACCGAAATATTTACCTTTTTTCAATTCCAATTCATCGCTTTTCCGTGGTTTGTATGGATAAAGTGCGAGATAACCCCAAGGTAAACTCGGTGGTATATGCTGTTGAACAACACTTGTTTTCAATACATTCACGCGTTGTTGCGTGTGCTGCGGCGGCAGTTGCTGCTTTTGTTGCATCTGTTGGGTGTGTATTTGTTGTTGCTGCTGCTGTTCTCGTGCGATCGTGCTTTGCGGCACCGCTACGTTCGCAGCATTAATACCCTCTTGTACTTCTCCACTACCGTCGCACGTAGTATGCCGCACAATATCTGCTGAATTTGTTTCTGTGGGTACGCTTAGAATTTCCGCTGAATGACGATTCGATTGCAGTATGCTTAGTGTTGCGCCCGAGCCCAAACCTGTGTGCAAGTTGCCAGCTGAGAGGAGTGCATTTAGAGAATGACGCTTTTCACGTTTATCGCGGAAGCGTACTGAGCTGGACCCACTGACGAAATTGAGGTTGGAACTTTCATGCTGCGGTGAGGCAGGCAGTGACTGATTAGGACTGCTGGGCATCGATGTTGAATTTACGCCACTGTTGATGCCGACACAAGCCATAGCACTATTTGACGCCGTAGTTGTTGTTGTAGTGCTAACCGATTGCGGGCTAGTAGCGCTTGATGAGGAATTCGAGGCTGAAGCTGATGAAGTTGTTGATTCGCTATTATTCGTATCGATTTGTGGCATTGGTGGGGGATTTCGTAGCTGGTGCGGTATTACTTGCTTACCGCTGTTCGTAGCTGATGCAGAATAGTTGGCGGCCAATGCGGCTATATCTATAGCCGGTGGGGCAGTCGATATTGCCGTGGACATATTGGTAACCAGGTAAGTTGCTTCGAGCACCTGTTTGGCAAGTGCATTCAATTCAACGAAGGCGATAGGGAAAATACCAATTGAACTGCCAATGCAACCCTCTGCCCAATTATGATCCACGCGTCGTAAAACATGTATAAGAGTACCCTTTTTGAAAGTAAGACAGCCCTGCTCCTCATTCGGCGGCATTTTAAAGTCATATAATGCAATACATTGTGGTGTTGGCAATGGTACAACAACTTGCACGTGATTTATGGGGAAAGTACCCTCTGAAATGAAGCCGTTGCCGTTATTAAGCTGTCCCACGTACCAATTACTGTCGATTTTGCGCTTTAGCAACACCAAATCGCCTTTCTTAAAATGCAAATCGGACGGTTCAGATGATTCGAAATCATAAAGTGCATAAGCGTGTGGCAATAAACAACGTCGCTGTTGTATAAAGTGTTGTGGGAGCTGTTGGCCACCACCATTTATACTGTTAGTGACTGGCAGTAACTGTTGCTGTTGGATTTGTGTATGTTCAGTTGTTGGGTGTTGTTGCTGCTGCTCATAGTCGTTGACGTTTCGTATATCCGGGCTGGATTTGGAGGTGTGCGACTTTTGCTGTTGTTGTGTCTTAATAGCGGCTGCATTTTTCATGCCTACAGTTAACGAAACAAAAATTTTTTTTTATTTGACAGTTTAATTCACAACCATTTATTAATGGCATGATTTAAAGAAATAATATAAAATCATTGTGCGCACAAATATAATTTTGTATAACTTTTATATATAAAATTGCAGTAAAAAGAGTATTGCTATATTTGCATAGTTATATCATAAATGGTGAATGGATTTTGGTTACTAAATAGTTATTACTGAGTAGTAATAATTCATATTTATTGTGCGTATGCATATGTCAGGTAACTTTCTATTACTTTATAAGTACACTATTGAAAAATATAGACAAAAAACATTAATTTCGGTTGCATCGTTGCTAGAATACCCTTCACAAAAAAGTTTCCATACAAGATTTTGATTTTGACAGTTCAGTTTGTATGGCTGCTATATGCTATAGTTGTTTGGCCTGAAAAAATTCTAGGGATATAATAACATTTGTTTGGTCAGTAATCTAAAGTCACCAAAGCTGAAGATATCTTGACAAATAAACAACAAGCACTGTTCAGGGTATAAATATACTGCAACTGAGCATATTGAATATAAGGCAGATATTAATTAAACAAATTTCTTTACATGCATGTTTGTTAGTTGTTGTTACCAAAGTAATTCTGTTGTGCGTGGGTTGATTTCATCGCGCAGATATTGAGCAAGTCTTGTGGCCCTCATACTAAAATGAGCGCCTTTTACAAACATAATTTACAAAGTGTGCACATATTTATATATATTAAAAGAGTTTAATGATATGCATGCATGTATGTATGTACCCACCTTCTAGTATCCGCATCAAGAGTACGTTTGGTGGTAAATCATCTATTTTTACCTCAACTAACACACGACATTCCGGACAACGCAGCTCTTGTCGACTGGACACGATCACCTGCGAATTTCAAACAATGATATAAAATTATTTTTACATGCATATGTAATTCTGAGGCAAATACGGCAAAGGCATGTTACCTCTAGGCATTTCCGACAAAATGTATGTTGGCAGGGTAACACTTTCGATGAAGTATCCAAACGTTCTAAACACACAGAACACTCCAACAAATCATTTAGTGTATGTTCATCCATTTTAGGCACTATTTGTTATATCAACTATTTTAAACTTTAAGATAATTTCATATTTGACAAATAAGTTTTTGTTTTATTTTTTATATGCATACATTCACATACTTATGCTACCAATTCAAGGATAGTAGGTTTATATACATTTCGATATACTAAATCTAAC
>CM050325.1:95410735-95448434 GCA_027475135.1 Bactrocera correcta
AAACGTCATAAAAGTTTACTTGAAACAACTGTGATGCCTCCGCACAAATTTTAGTTTGATTTGAAATTTAGTTAAGCACGATTCCCAGTTTCGATGTGGAGATTCAATAATTGTATTATAAGTATACTATCTTAAGCGATTTTTATATTTTTAACGCGAATGTAGTTATGAGAAGTGCATTCAAACCCATCCTAAGTATTTATTTTAATAATTAAAGAAGATAAATGTAAATTATTTTAATAGCAAAAACAAGTTAACTTTGTTTTCCTTATATTGTGGTAATTGGAAAGCTACCTATTTCAGGTGTGGATTCGTCGCCAAACTATTTCTAAAATTGGAGTTCACCAAAGTATATGACACCGATTTCACCATTCATTTTGTAAAAATCCTCTATTTGGTGGAATGGAAATGTGTCTCCAGACTACTATTATGTTTAATGAGTATAAAACTCACACCCATATTCACCAGAGAATTGTGACATGCACCAATCGATGATTCATAAGGGCTTTTAGTTTCATGGGCAGTCGTAAAGTCACTTATTCCATAGGCATCATTATTCCTCATGAAGTACAAATTAATAGATACATTAATTAAAAATGATTTCAAAGCTGCTTTTGACAGCACGAAAAGCATTGAACAGTTCGATACCAAAAGAGATTTCAGTCTATTTTTCGTCTATCTTGGAACCAGTATTAACATTAATAACGTCAGCCTCAAAATTCAATACAGAATAACTCTTGCCAACAGGTGCCATTTCGGACTGAATAGGCAATCTATACTAATATTATAAAGAGGAAAGATTCGTACCAATTTATGTATGTTTGTATGTTTGTAATGAATAGGGTCAAAAAGTACTGGGCCGATTTAAAAAATTCTTTCACCAATAGAATGCCACATTCTTCCAATTTGACATAGGCTACATTTCATTTTGAAAAAAAAAATTAGGGATTCTTGGTAAAATTTGAACAATGTAACCGAAGGAGTAGAAAAATGAGTCTTAAAATGTTTTCGTCGAATGCGCTGCTGAAACTATTAGCGATAGAACAAAATAATGTACGACAATATTGAAGAACATCATAATGTCTACAAAAAACTCCGCGGTATCATATGTCCAACTATTGTAGTTATGTCACTACAACAACTTTTTTCATTTTAAACATTAATGAAAATGCTAACCAAATTCAAACCATGCTATTTATGTGTTTATATTAATCCTTATCCAAACAAATTATTTTGTGGTCAAGACCATTTAACTAACTCGGCTATAACCGCGTAAGCGGTTATAAAGCCATTAAAGAAGAAGAAAAAAATAAGAGAAGTACGCGTGGTTGTTGCCCGATGTTGCTCACTGTCACAGAGTAAAATATGCACGAATGTCGAGACAATGTTTTGTTTGGTGGAAGTTGGTCTATTAGTTCCTGAAAGAAAGGCTTTCACCCGAAGGTGAAACGATGCCCTGTCCATAGTTTTGATTTTTAGCCCACATGTACCCCTTACTACTACGAACACCTTAATTGGGTGGTAACACTAATCAAATAGTGTTTGAAGGTCAGTTTACAGTGGTAATTTATTTTTTGAACTCGGCATTTTTTAGCTGATGGTAGATGATACAACAAGCGATGCTGAAGCAGTGAAGGAGTATTTCTTTGCGCTCTGGGAGAGTTGAAAATACTGTAGTTCGGAACATTGTGCTTCGACATGTTCTCAGAGTTTGTATGCAATTTCTCCCCCGCGAAATAATATGGTGGTCTAGCAGTCGAAATACATATGTATATTCAATTAATAAATTAATCATTAGTAAGTTTTTTCGTTCATTAAACATAATTAACATGTACGAAACCAGTTTATATAGAAAATGCTAAGCATGCGGTCGTTAAGTACGTTCGATACGACACACTTTAGCGGCGTATGCTTTTTCGCTCTCGGTCACGTTTCTTTGAGATTTGCTGTCGACATGTGTCGATACATGTGTATACGAGTACAGACTTGTTGTTTTATTTGTGATCACATTTCAATTAAATACCTGATTGTTACTTAAGTTTAGTAAACATAATCAGCCTTGACAGATCGCCATCAAGTCTGGCCGCATTTAATGTGTCGGTGAATTGAAATTAAACAAATTTTCCACTTCAAAAACGACTCGTCCGCCATTTCCATACAGATACATGAGTGCCAATGTGTGAAGTAATCACTTGCTGAGACCGTCTCCGACATAATGATGGCCAAGAGCATAATTTATTTTGTTGGTTCGAGATTTTGTTACCACGATAATATTTTCATTTTACACTTTGGACAAATTTTGTCTTGAGTAATTATGCAAATACCTTCGCACACATATCAATAGTATGCAAGTTCAAGATGCATGGATTGAAAACTGAATAAAAGATTTGGAAGCGCTCATTTGGACTTTTGTAATCATAATGAAGGCCGATATTATTTAATCATAAACTTCAATAATATAAATTTCTCTTATAAGGCAACTGACCTCAGTTAATAATATCTCAAGCGGATTGCATGTAGCGCAGCTCTGCAGATTCTTGAGTTTGTCTTCAAAGTGTGATATAATTTTAATTTCTGATATACATATGTACATTCCAAACAAGTAGTTATATCCTTTTCTGTCAAACGCTCTCCGCAAAAGCGACGAAAATCTGTAATTCAATTATTTACTATATACATAACGGGTGATTTTTTTGAGGTTAGGATTTTCATGCAGTAGTATTTGACAGATCACGTGGGATGTCAGACATGGTGTCAAAGAGAAAGATGCTCAGTATGCTTTGACATTTCATCATGAATAGACTTACTAACGAGCAACGCTTGCAAATCATTGAATTTTATTACCAAAATCAGTGTTCGGTTCGAAATGTGTTTCGCGTCCGTGTCCGATGAGCGATGAGGCTCATTTCTGGTTGAATGGCTACGTAAATAAGCAAAATTGCCGCATTTGGGGTGAAGAGCAACCAGAAGCCGTTCAAGAACTGCCCATGCATCCCGAAAAATGCACTGTTTGGTGTGGTTTGTACGCTGGTGGAATCATTGGACCGTATTTTTTCAAAGATGCTGTTGGACGCAACGTTACGGTGAATGGCGATCGCTATCGTTCGATGCTAACAAACTTTTTGTTGCCAAAAATGGAAGAACTGAACTTGGTTGACATGTGGTTTCAACAAGATGGCGCTACATGCCACACAGCTCGCGATTCTATGGCCATTTTGAGGGAAAACTTCGGACAACAATTCATCTCAAGAAATGGACCCGTAAGTTGGCCACCAAGATCATGCGATTTAACGCCTTTAGACTATTTTTTGTGGGGCTACGTCAAGTCTAAAGTCTACAGAAATAAGCCAGCAACTATTCCAGCTTTGGAAGACAACATTTCCGAAGAAATTCGGGCTATTCCGGCCGAAATGCTCGAAAAAGTTGCCCAAAATTGGACTTTCCGAATGGACCACCTAAGACGCAGCCGCGGTCAACATTTAAATGAAATTATCTTCAAAAAGTAAATGTCATGAACCAATCTAACGTTTCAAATAAAGAACCGATGAGATTTTGCAAATTTTATGCGTTTTTTTTTTTTAAAAAAATTATCAAGCTCTTAAAAAATCACCCGTTATGTTCCCACATCCTGTCGCTAAAGAGTATAATAGTTTGGTTCAACTAACTTTTGTGTGTAACACCTAAAACTAATCGAAGTAGGTATAGACGTACACTTATCCGTCCCGCGTCTGTCTATGTAAGCTGTAACTTGAGTAAAAATCAAGATATCTTGATTAGAACTAACCAACTTCATCACATTTAGGTGAAACCGCTTACTCACGATCTACTCATCCGATATCGACTAAATATATCCTATATAACACAAAAATTGTAAGACTTTGTAATCCCTCTTGGCCCAATACACTTATTTCAATGGCTATTTAATCCTCGGAACCGTTGTTCAAGTCAATTTCCAGAATAGCCTTCAATGCGTGTAGCGATTCAAGTTTGATGTTCTCAGTTGACTCAAAACGGTTTCCCGAAGCACTTGGCTGAACTTGGCAAAAAACTCACCACATCTAGACAATCGAAGAAAACTGTCAACATAACCTTAATTTAAGACCTGCGTGGTTTTCCAGCTTCTTTAATAATACGTTTCATGACATCCTGGTAGTCGGAAAGCATTGTTTCACAGACGTAGAAGCGACCCGGTTTTTGAAAAATTTAGTGATTTTGCAAACCAATCGTACTTTCCCTTTTCTGAGGACCAAATAACCTTTGAAAATGGTTTTCACTGAACTTTCAGATATACCAACAATCTGGTATAATCGTCGATTCTCAAGCACCAATTTCTTTATTTTATTGCCATCGAATTTCACATCTATTCTATCTATAATGTTAATGTTCTCATGGTACTCGTATTTCCATTAAGTTTCATAAACATATCTCAATATCTACTCAAGTTGTCACTTATACAGAGGGACTGACGATTTAACTTGACTTCACACGGAAAAAACTTAGAAAAGTTAGGTTAGTTAAAGTTTTCATGGTAAACAAATGGCTTTTTGCGAATTTATTTCTTAAATATGGATTTAGTAATTTTATTCGAACCTTTTGCACATTATTGAGCACACTTTTGACAATATAGAATTTTTTTTCGTCACTTTTTATACCTTGAACAAGGTTTATACACCCTGTGCTGTTTGTCACGAAATTTGTAATACCCAGGAGGAAGCGTCGGAGACCCTATAGAGTGTATATATAAGTGATCAGTATGTTGAGCTGAGTCAATTTCGCCATCTGTCTCTCTGTATATATACAAACTAGCCTCTCAGTATTTAAAATATCATTTTGAAATACCATAACATAACTGCCATGCAAACTGAATGATCGGAATCGGCTTGCATGGAACACTTACTCATTTTACGATATATCTTCACGAAATTTGGTATGAGTTATTGCTAATAGAAATAATGTAATATCGGAAGATATTATTCAGATCGGCTCACTATAGTATATAGTTGCCACACAAACCGAACGATCGGAATCAAGGGCTTGTATCTTCACGAAATTTGACATGGATCACTGCTTAAGATAATAACATAATCTCCGAAAAAATTGTTCAGATCGGATTACTATAGCATATAGCTTCCATACAAACTGGACACATAGTTACTAAAATACATGCACCTGTGAAGGGTATATTAGCTTCGGTGTGGCCAAAGTTAACGCTTTTCTTACTTAGTTTATAAATTTTACTCAAATTTTTTTCAAAACTACTTTTTCAAGTCCGTGTTGACTGTCATTTAAAAACTACTTAACCGATTAATTTCAAACTTTGCACACATTTTTGAAATATAAAATATGTGAGTATGTAAGAACAAACGAAGATTTGATTATGAGCTGACTAATTTTTCTTGGTTTTTTATTTTTGGATAATTCCCAGCTGAGTTATGGTGGACACTGCAAAGTATTTGTGCTCAAGACGTTGTGGAAGAAGCTTTGTTACTGGCTTATGCTTCAATATTTCTGCATGAAGAAATTATCATTGATTTTTTCTATAATTTGCAAAAGGTCCGAGTAAAATTACTCAATCCATATTTAAGAAATAAATTCGCAAAAAATGTCTTTTTTTACCTTAAAACCTTAACGAAATCATAGAGAGAGCGATTGAAGAGGAAGGTTTTTATGTATAATAACATCCATTAAATATTGGAGAAATACTGTTATTTTTGAGGTTTCTAATGTGAAGTCTTAAATATTTACATTTTTTTCGCTTACATTGCAAACGCAGGCGAATCCTACGAGATTTATCAAAATCATGTAGTAAGTATTGTAAACATTGAAAAGATCTTCAGAAAACTCGGCGATGGCACAATAACATCTTTTTGTCATTTACTTATTAACACACAAAATGTTTTATGATCCATTTTTTTCTAGACTAACACAAGTTGCTTCACAAAAATGCTATATCTTATTGACTAGTATGTAGTTATAATCTAACTAATAGGAATAACGTAGATATACTCGTATATGTATGTACATATGTATATGTCAGCCACATTTTCCAATCTTCGAAACACTGGTTGTAGTCACTTTCCGGGATGGCCTTCAGTTCCGACTTCGCTACGGCTTAAATCTCCTCTATCGTATAAAAACGATGTCCCCGGAGCGGTCTTTTAAGCTTGGTGAACAGCCAGAAGTCGCACGGCGCCAGATCAGGTGAATGCGGTGGTTGCGGAACGATATGGGTTGAGTTTTTGGCGAAATAACAGTATAGGATGGTGCATTATCGTGGTGTAAAAACCAAGAATTGTCTTTCCACAATTCCGGCCTTTTTAGGCGGATAGCGTTACGCAAACGACGCATAACGTTCAAATAATATTCCTTGTTGACTGTTTGACCGGTTGGAAGGAACTCATAATGCACAACACCACGATAATCGAAGAAAACAGTCAATATGACCTTGATTTTTGAGCGACTTTGGAACGATTTTTTGGTCTCGGCTCCCTTTTGGCACGATATTCGCTCGATTGATCGGTTGTTTCGGGGTCGTAAGCATAGATCCAAGTCTCATCGCCAGTTATAATGCCTTTCATGACATCCTGGTAGTCGGAAAGCATCGTTTCACACACTTCAATGCGACGCCTTTTTTCCAAAACATTCGATGTTTTCGGTACCAGACGAGGTTTGACGCGCTTGAGGCCCAAACCATCCTTCAAAATGGTATTGGCTGAGACTTTCGATATGCCAACTTCATCTGCAAGGTCTCTAATTGTTAATCGACGATTTTTCAACACCAAATCTTTGATTTGTTGAACGTGAGCTTCGTCGTCACTATACCACTTGTAAACATTTTTTTAGACGTAGCCTCATCACCAAAGGCTTTCTGCACCATCCTCAACGTATCCGCAGCAGAAAATTGATTCCGTAAACAAAATTTAATGCAAATTCTTTGCTCAACAAATTTCGACATCGCAAAGAACGAGAAACTCACTTTTAGCAGCTCACAAAACGACACGTATCTCAAACACTAATGAATATTTTGACATGAAATTTGACATAAATGTGACTGACATACTAACCTAAAAAAAAAATAATTCTCCAATTCGTTTTGTTTCGTTTTTATCCATTTTTTTATACACAAAAAGTACATTTTCAAAAACCAATAAATTGTTTCAATTTGGAACTGATTTTATTAGGTTTGGTTAATTGAAAAGTGTACGTTAAACTTTTCAGTAAATAATTTGTAAATTTCAGAGAGCACCCTACACAATTGAATTTTTGACAAATACTTTGAACGAATGAAGAATGTAAATTGTGAATAGAATGATCAATATTTAATGTAATCAAATGCACAATATTGTGAATATGGAAATAGCTTTTGAAAATAATAAGCATGGGTTGAGTTTACTTGTTACAGTTATTAAATTTAATGTAATCAACCACTTGTTTATAGAAGCTTACAAGAATGTTGGTTTCATAGCTGATAATTTTATTATTCTAATGAGATTAGTGAAAGGCATAAATTAAACGATAAATATATATATTAAGTTATATTCACACATATGATACTATTTAGAATCCAGAGTGAAACTGTTTTAAACAAGTCTGTCTGGCTAAGCTCGCCCACTTTTAAATAAGGTGAGCAAAGCAATACCGCTTGCAAATAATTGTAAGCATACATTACAACAATATAAATCAAACCTTTCTGTGGTATGACCGTTTAAGTCACATGAAAGAGAAATAAAAAAGTAAGCAATGGGTAATTTCGGGAGAAGCCAAAGCTTATGTAATCTAAAAAATTTTTAAGAATAAAAGAGACCTAAGGTCGTTAAAAAAGATCACCGTAATTTTTTTTCTTTTAGAAGCCAAAGCAGTATACCGGTAGAGATCACACCGATATGCTGTAAGTCGTCGCTGCCATAACCATTAACGTCGACCTGCCATAGAGATCGCTTAAGGACATTATGTTTGTTTATAGGGTTATATATCTTCATTCAAAACTAACTTAACCTTCAAAAAGCTAACCTGACAATTAAAAATCTACCCCAAAATCAGATTCATAGTCTATAAATATGTATTCATTATAATTTCTCCAGTTTTGTACACATACCCTTACTAGAAATTAAGGACAAGGTATTCTATATTAAATATAATACACATAATTCTTAGTATAAAACAATGGGTTTTAGGAAGAATAAAGTGGTATTTGGAAAGCAGGTATTTGCAACAAAGAAGCTTGTGGACTGCACGATCGAGTGTTGTAATATTTCCAGTATTTTAGGAAAAAAATATAAAATATAGATGCATAATTTTGGATCAATCGATTGAGGCCAGCTCAGATTAAACAAAACCTTAATAAGACATGTTCATATTTTAACTTGAATATGTGTAACACACCAGATAGTATCAGCTGCGAAGATACAAAATTAAATCCAATCAGCGAATAAATAATCGAAGTCCAAAGAAAAACATAAATAGTATTTATGTATGTATATTAATTCGATAGCGTTCAATAATTTGAATTCACGCTCGCGCAATCAGCAATTCCTCCCGTGGATTTCCACACCAAGCCAGAGAGCAGACCACTGCAATTTGCGACAGCTTAGAGTCAGCTCGAAGCGAGTTTTCGAAAAGTGGGTCAACAGCAAAATCGTAGCCGACGCGTCGGTGACGTTCAATGCGTCACGCCACAGCGAAGTAAACTCGTTCGTACCCGCTTAAGCCATTGTAGCCATGGAAGCCGCAAAGCAACGTTGTCCTAGTCGGTTAATAACGCGCGCGAAACCGGTTTCACTTTCATGGTGCGGGTCACATATGGTCTTTCAATTGAGAATTCGAAAACTCATTTACTTACGAACTCAAACATACATACATACATGTACGCACTTATCTGCGTGTGTTTACAAATTCGAATTGAAAAGAGATGTGTTGAGAGATGCCGGTGTTGATTGCGATGGAGATGAGATGCCTTGGCGGCCACACGTGACAAACTGTAATTATGCACGCCCATGTATGTACATGTTTATATTTACTTAATCATAAATCCCGATAAGAAAGGGACTAGTTGAAAAGTAACTTTTAACTGGTTCGTTACAAAAATCCAAACAGTCTGTCGACCACCTTTTTCGTTACTATCTACACGTAGATACCTTACTAGATGATTTTATGAAGTTTCTTAAAATATCACTAAAACTTAAGTTCTTAAAAAAATTAAGTTTTGGTTATTTACTCGTACACTCTTTGCATTGATAACTGAGAAATGTAATCGTTTTTATTGGGTTGTGACTCGGTGGATCGTTAGATTGTGGCCAAGACGGGGCAACTGTTTTAGGTAAAGCTTTCACATATCGGTTTTTCATGAACTTTAGAGCTTTAGAGTGCGCCTATCTCGATCAACATCTTTTACGGACTCATAAATAATTTCTTAAGTTTTTTTTCATTCTATCGTAATAACCTTTTTTGGATAAATCATTTATGAATAGATAATGCGCTCGATGTAGAGAACGGAAAAAACTTATAAAGGCAAATAGAAAGCATAATTTTGCCCATCTTGCTGCAGGCTTTAAGCATGAATATTGCGCTAAATACTAGTTTTTTTCAGACTAATTCGCTTTAATTCAGGTGCAGACTACTATTTTCGCTGAGTACTTTGGAATTTCATTGCTGTATATCCAAAGATGGTTATTGTTGGCATCTTGAGCCTATCAGAAAATTAAAAGGCTTTAATGACTTGTTGCTGCCGAAACACCGTAAATCTCCTATTGTTTGTAATACTCGTTGGCGTAAAGGCTTTGTTCAATAAATCGTTAACTTTGTTCAGCGGATAGCTTAGCCAGAGATCAAAGCACAACGGTCAGGCAGCACACATAAGTGGCTGATGGTTATAAAACGCGAAACTCCGAGGTATATGCCGGCACTTTCACTTGTCAGCCGTGAATTTACGCCCAATGCTTGACTTTGACTTCTCACTGTCATTGAAGCGTGCATTTTTACGTACCTTGTTTTGACGTGTTTTCATTTTTCTACTCCAACAAATCATTATAATTCCTGTTATATGATAACTGTGTTGTTATTGTTTACTTAATTCTTGTTTACTTTGTGTACCTTTCAATAAATGCTGTCAAATATTTTAAGTGTTTTGCTCATTTGGGGTTATGACAATTGGAAAGCTCGCCGATTTTGGTTTAATTGAATAATGTAGCCAATTGCATTCAATGAGTTTGCTCATGTTTATGCTTAATTTGTGTTTCGGGGTTTTAATCCGTTACACTTAAAGAAGAAATAATATATATTTCGAAGATAGCTTACAAAGTCATTTTGCAGACGAGATTTCGGATTTCTTTTTAAGAGATTTAAGAGATTTCTGATTATTTATAGATGTATGTATGTAAATAAAGTAATTGATCCCAGAGTTTACCGCTACATAGTAGGAAATTGAATACTTTACAAAAAAGGTCTCCTATGATTTTTTCGTAAACCCAACCGTTTAAAAGATAATAACAGTTAAAGTTTGTTTATTTTTAGGAAAATTTTTTATTTCTTATGAATTTTATAACTCAATAAAAAAAAAATATTATGAATGATGAAATGCATAGTTTTGTAGGAAATTTACTGCTCTATAAAAATGGTATCCTATGATTTTTCGATTAAGTTAAGCGCTTACGAGATATTCATCGTCAAACATCAATGCATATTAAGGTGGATCAAGAAAAAAAAAAATTCTTTTCGTTTGGTACTCTGAAAAATAGGTTCCTAGACACCTCTAAGAAAGCCATTTCAAAAACCTAAGAGTTTCATCAGTCATAATAATTTTTTTCATTGAGTTATAAAGTTAATAAGAAATAAAAAACTTTCCCAAAAATAATTAAACTCCAACTGTTAATATCTTTTAAACGGTTGGGTTTACCAAAAAATCGCGGCGATCTTTTTTGTAGAGCATTCAATTTCGTTCCAAATCTAAGGAACAAGACATTTTTTCAAGTAGTTGGAAGCGAGATATAAATTTTTCTATCTGATAATAAGAAAAAATAGAAAACTGTAGGTAGGAGGACCTTCCCGTTACAATTAAGAACTCATGCTTGGAGAGGCTTTCTTAGAGGTGTCTCGGAACTTATTTTTCCGAATACCAAACGAAGAAAAAAAATTTTTGTTTTTTGAATCACCCTAATATGTATGAATGTATATCAAATTAACTAGACTGAGCTACAAAAAAATCAACGTTTTACACCGAAGTACAATGGCTTTTCTAACCTTACAGTTCTTTGTAGAATTTTTAAATAATCGAGATAGTTTTAAGGTCGCATACAAGAGTGATGGAGGCAATATTGGGAAGAGAAAGCCATCAGAATGTTAAGTTATATTAAAAGCTTATGGGAAAGAATAAAATCCAGTTGTATTATTTTATATAATAAGGGATCGTGCTCTGTCATTAAAAATCCTTTATTATATTTTTGCATATATTATATTGAAATTTCGCGATTTGTTTCCACCAAAGTGTGCAACATCTTTTCCTAGACTTCACACATCCATTACGATGGTTCCTCTGGTAGGCTTCGCAATGTACATATCGTGCAGTCAGTGTTCGTTTTCCACCGATTTTTGGCATATACAAATTTAGATCAGTGTTAGATTTTTAGAAGCTATTTGTGCACCCCTGGACTAATCTTATAAAAACAGCTTATATAATTTACTTTTGCAACATTGTTAGTTCTACCATTATTTGAATGGACAAAAATTACTTACATAAAAATCGTACAAACACATAATATATTATACATATGTATACAGAAGTACTAGAGGACGTTCATTTTGATTAACGTTGTAACCATCGAGCATATAATAGCCTATTTTTTATCCCGTTACTTGTTGGCGTCAGTTCTTTCAAATTTCCTTTTCAATCAGCATCATAAACAGCTTAGTCCAGTAAATCGTCTTATGTCATATTCACCTTTGCAATCAAAAAGATTCAGAATCTTTCTCTTAAACGCCCAAGAATCAGCTCATCAGGCGTTTCTTTTATTCACGCCGCCGTGTCACATACATGTGCATATATAGTATTCCAGGGTATGTCTCCCTTTCCATTATCTAATCAGTCCTACTGCTAATAGAAGCCAATAATCTCCAATTAGTTGTATAGAAAAGTTTATATATTTTTTGAATATGCATGAGATTAGCAACAAAGTTCAACGACCGCAATAACAAATTTGTCACCGAGTTTAAAATACGCAATCAAAATTATCGTCACTGCATTTTGTTAGACACTTATCACCACCACCAGATGAGCGTGTGTGAAAACGTGCGCGCAACTCGATTGCAGCTCCCACAATTGCACTTCATAAGTCAACTGTCAATGAATTCAGACTAGACAATTTGTTTGCATATTTCATTATCAGACAACAACAATCAGGTATTTGCTTCAGTTGCTAACCGTTTTTATTAGTAACACGTGGAAGTCGCACACGTCTCTATGAGTAAATATTTGTCTCCTCCTGATGTGCTTAGCTGACTCATTTTAATGTATCATTTATCATCCTCATCTCCCCACTCTCGCTGTTTTTATCTAATTCTCTGTAGTTGCGACTCTATTCTAATAAACAGAAGTAAGTGATTTAGTTTTAATAAGGGAACTATTTTTGGCAACACTCTTCCGTGAAATTTCATATCTTATAACTACTACTCTAATAAATTCAACCAACTTACTTATATCACGGTTTGAAAATGGGCGAAATCGTACTAAAACGAATCCCTCTTCCCAAGCCATTTTAAACGCCTTCAGTGTTTTTCACTTTTCAATATATAAATCAATAAAGATTAATTTAGATGGAAGCTAGAACAAATAGTGACTGGGAGATTTCGTGGAATGGACGAAATGATACTATTTCATTTCCAATAAATTCTTTATAGAATAAAGTGAACGTATTTCCCAAGTATAATGTTTTTCCGAACTTTCGGTTGACTTTATACCATACAAATTCATCGGTCAGTGTGAAATATCTTAACAAAATTAAGTCAACACTTAGAATCGCTTCACGAGCAACATAGCCGATTTTATCATTCAATATGTGAGTTATCTTTATAAAATTTCGTAGAAACATGTTCCCTAGTATACTTTAGTTTAATGCCAATGTTAAGTGAAATCAGTTGATATACCCAACATTAAACAATACCCCTCCTTTCTTCTATTTATTAAAGTTTAGCAGACATCTGAAAACATTTAATATGTCCTTAATTATTATACATTAGAAATAATTTATATATCGAGATTAGATAATACAAACCAGTATTAATCATCGAAAATCCCTTTTTTTAATATTCTTCATTAAAATCTATATCCTTTTGAATCCATTTTAACCAATTGTTGAAACACTCTTGCCACTCTGAATGAGACAACTCTGAACGCATTAACTATAATCAAATCAATGTTTTGAGAGCTCGCATTGCGTGGCATTGCGACATGTTCAGATTGTTTAGTGTATGATTAACTTTTGTTAGATTCGGCTCGTCTTGAAACACCTACAAAATCGACTGCTGCTCCTTTCGGGCTCATACGCTTAAATCTACGAGTCATCAGTTGTCACGATGTCATTGAGGTGTTTCGAAGCACCGCTATCATATTTTTTAAATAAATTTTTGAACAAAATTATTTTGCAGTCAAATGCTCATGCGAAATTTAATGATTGACACATGACAATCTTGCGGTATCAGTTTGGGCACAGCATCCATAGTTTCTGGACAAAACCAGAGTTAATACGTCGACCTATGGCTTCATCGCCAATAGAATCAAACGAAACTATATGAACTGAACTTAAGTGCTACCCGGGATTTGTAGATAAAACGCAAAATATTTAATTAGTTTATCAAGATTTATTTTGTTGCCTTGAAAGTAATCCCCATAATCCCCCCTACCTTTATGCCAACGATTTTTCCAGTCCTCGAAACATTTTTCATAAGCACTTTTTGGAATGGCCTCTAACTCCTCCAGCGAATTTCGTTTTATCTCTTTTATCGACTAGAAACGGGTACCTTGGAGCGCTCAGTTTAAGGAAAAATCACACGGAGCCCAATCTGGTGAATACAGTGGTTAATCGATGGAATTAAATTCGTTTTTGGCTTTAAATTCGGTCATCGTGTAAAATCAATAATCATTGTTTTTCCATTATTTTGGTCGTTTTCAGCGGATATTCTCACGAAAACGTCTCAATACATCCAAATAAACCAACTAATTCACCTTCTATCTCTCCAAATCAAATTCGTGATACACCAAATCACGAATATAAAAAAACAATTATCATTACCCTAGTTTTTGAGCGGCTTTGGCGTAGTTTTATTGGTTTCGGCTTCTCATAAACCCATGTTCATCGGCAGTTATAATGCTCTGCATGAATGTCGGATCGGAATTCGCGCGATCAATCATTTTCAAAGAGACCGGTTTAAGGTACCCTTTTTTGAAAAAAAAACATAGCTTTATCGGGACGAGTCGAGCAAGAACGCGTTTCATGCTCAACATATCCACCGAAATCAATCGACTCGCGAGCAATGTCGGGTTCACTTGCCATCTGTCTTACGCTTGCTTGACGGTTTTCAGGCACCACATCCTTTACTTTTTTAATATTTTCATTTTCAACAGTTGAAAATATCGAAGGTAGTCCAGAACGAGAGTTGTCTTTGTACCACTCGTAGGCTTGTGTTTTTGATAAAACTGAATCACTGTAAGCCCTTTCAAGCATTCGCAACGATTCTGCAAACGAAATTTGGGTGGAAATACAAAATTTTAGACAAATTCTCTCTCTTTATCAATTGTAAAAATCGGAACGTCCTACTGAAGTAGACTGACTTGTGACATGACTGCTGTAAACCAACTGGTAGCCAGATCGCGCTCATATTTCGCAAAGTAATTGAGGACAGTTCTTTCAAATTAGCAGAATACTAGATGTATTTTTTAAATTCATTTACAGGAGGAATTTAATCACAATTTCCGGGTACTTTTTTGTTACAATGTGTATAGGATTTCCATTTGTTCTTTTTATTGAAAGATCCCGTTTTCTATACCCTTGTGACATCATTTAAAGAAATGCAGTAAGGAAAAGTTATCTTAGCCATTTTTGGAGATTGGGACTTAAAACGCAATTTCTTCTACTTATCTTTCATAAAGTGCTTACTATATTTCTTAAAATGCTCCACATGTGCGATGTACTGTTAAATTATCAATAAAAACCTAATCTTTTTGTACAGCTCCGTTATCTAATACACAACAGAATACCAATTACTCTATCTAGAGTTATTCAGTATTTGCGGAATGCAGCTTACTGCTTATGTAGGCGCACTTAGCAGTTCTTCAAACTTTCTCAAGCGAAGATGTTATTACCTACAAATGCCGCGAATGTTCGGCATAGTTTTCATAAGTATTCAAAATATATTTATTTACCGCTAATCGGTGTAATCGTTTTAACCACAATCTATGTTGTACTAAGTGATCAACGGCATTTATGTAGTAAAATCTTCAGGCTCAAATCAACTGAAGAAAATTTCAACGAAAACTCTTCGATTTATTGTCTAATTGTACTCTTTGACCCAAATGGCTCGCAAATAGCGTTGAAAGTCAAAACAACCTGGTCCAATCATTGCAGTCGCGCGTTGTTCGTCAGCGAGAAACAACACGAAGTGTTAGAGCCGTTGGTCATACGTCAGCCGAGTCCCGTACGCGAACATAAATGGCAGCGTTTAAAGTTGGCCTTGCGCTATCTCTATGAGAACCACTTCGACGAGATTGACTGGCTTCTCATCTCCGACGAAACCAAGTAAGTGACGTTAAATGGCATTTTATGTGCGCTTGAATTTTAATAGACGCGCTTATATTCATGAAGAATAGGTCCGAGTGCATGCAAGGGGCTCTTAGTGTTATTTATCTGTCATAAATAGTCGCCTAATCCAAACAAACAATAAAAATTTCAATATGAATAAAACAATTATAATTGTGTCTATTTATGGCACATTAATAATACTCGTGAGACAGTGTGTACGGTTATGTACGCTCATGAGAAATTGTGAGTGATGAAGAACATGCTCAAAGAGTCAGAGCCACTGTCCGTTCTTTATTATAAGTTCAACAAAGTCAGTTTTGGGCATTAATTCATTGTACTTTCTTTTAAACTTTATTGGAAGTAATAATCTGTAATAAAATTTCAGCTTTCATTATCAGTGTCGCCAACTAACATACATTGTTGTGACATTCAAACCACAAATTCATTGTGTAGACTTTTTTGACATGAGTTCGCTGTTTTGCCGATAAAGTTATCTATAGACATGGAGATGCTTTTACAAAATTACTCTTCGTGGCAGCAAAAAAAGTAACTTATATCGAATGATGCAACAAATAGAGATTCAAAAGTTCAATTAGGTAATAACATTTCTTAAGAGCATTTTTGGACAATTTGTTAAAATAAACCTGGCTAAGTCCAGGTATAGATTTGAGAATTTTAAGGCTGACATAACAAACAAATTGTATATGCAAATTATGTATGTATGGTGTCGAACATCGAAGTTAAGATTGTTTTTGATTGGGATATTCATGATAAACTATAAAGGACTTGGATATATTTTTTTCTGATTTCGATTCTTTCAAAAACAAACATTTATGTTTTTATGAAACACCACCCACTTTGAATTACTTAATCACCATGTACCAAAATCTGGTTCTTTGCCTTGTTTGGTATTGCTGGTCCGACATAGAGTTTATATAGTCAATGGGTTGCACTCATAACTTTGGCATTTCTTATATTCCTATGTCTTATATTTCATTACATGTTTTAACTTTTATTGTTTCTACGGACCACCTCGTCACCTCAAACAAATACATAATGTAGAGTTAAATATATCAAAATCATAAGGATTACAAGATGTTACTAAGACATCATTATAAAATTTGAGACACAATGTAATGGAATGCTTTTATTGTTTCGAGGAGAAAGTGGGTGAAATCGATTAATAAAGAAATATGTATATAGTAAAGTTCGCTTTCTCATATCATAAATCGTGCATGCAATGCGATGAACCAACTCAAGATTCGCTGCCTACGAACCCTTAATCAATTCAGGAGATAGGTTCTAGTTATTAGCCATGAGTTTCCATAGCTATAAAATGGTTTCTCATAGTTTATATAAAATATTCTAAAATAGGCGCAGTATGTGAAATGTCAACTTTAGAACAGACTTAGTTTTACCGTGACCCGGTAATTTTCACACTGTTCTTTCGTGACCCACTTAATAATATTGAACTCAAGACGGTTACATGAAATTAAATAATACACGTTTAATAATAGTAAGAGAAATGTTAATATTAATAATTAAGTTATAATAGTTATTTTGGTATCTTTGGTACTCACTTTTTAGTGCGAAGTATGTAGCTGTTGCTTATTTTTAATTATAGAGTTCAAGTTTGCTGAAAGTTTTATTCTGAGATCGGGTTCCACTTCCAGTCTGTTTCGATATTTATTTGTAAGGTAAACTAGTGTTGAAAACCCAGCTTCACACTTGTAAATGGTCACAAAAGGCATTAAAAAAATCATGGCTTGATGAGCTAGTGTTGTGTATTCTTGACGACAAGATAACCAAAAATCAATCCCTGGTCTTGCGTCAAATGTGTCCTTGAGTGCTGTATCAGTTGACAGTTCAATCAACGAATCGACATCTGAATCTGGCAAATTTGTTTCGGAATCTAACTTGAATGTAAATGGGTTTGTTATACAAGCTTTGTTGCCATCGATTGGAGGAAAATATTCTTGAAGATTCCTCTCCAGCTCTAATAAATGTTCTTTAAATTGAGTTAAGATGTCTTATGGCAATGCAGTAATGTTGTACTCTTTTTGTATTTCACATAAATAACTAGATGCTTTAGAGTTCCCTGTCTCCGCGCGTTGTAACCACACTATAAGCTTTTTTCTTGCAGCTTCCACCTTGTCTTCCACTTTAAATCTTATTACATTGTTACCTTGCAATGCAATGATTAGATTATTTGAAAATTGAATAATATCAGATATGTAAGCCACTTTTACCAACTAGTTAACATCATGAAATCTGTTCTTGAATTCAAATATTACATCTCTAGCCTTTGGGGGATGTTGCTCCAAAAAAACTTTTACTTTCATTTAATTCAATAAGCCTTTACTACAATTCTGTAAGCTCTGTTAGCCGTCCAATCGAACATCATACAGAATTCAATTTGCACCTTCTCTATATCTTTAAGTTCTCTGGCTGAGCTTTCGCCTCGCTCTTTTCAACTTCAGGTCAGTCTTTCATCAGCGGTGAGTGACACGGACGCGCGATCTCCGCTTACGAATATAACGATGCATCGATCGATCGATAGTAGGTATTATTTTGAAAACAAGGCGGGAATGTTGCGGCCCGGTATTTTATTTTGATGGCCCGGTACCGGGTGGCGATCCGGCATTTGGGAAACGCTGCTTTAGAACAAATAAATTTATAATCGGAGATGCGAAGACTAATTGCGTGCATAGTTAAAAAGAGCGAAGAATTCACCATTACCATCAGAAGAACTTTTGATTGAACTCCTATGAATTTTAGAAGATCTCCTGGAAATTCGAATGGTATTGAAAGGCAACGAGCTACTCTGACCAAAAAAGTGAAATCGGCCCGCCGCGAAACAATCAAATATTAGAGCTTTACGGTTCCAAATAAGCTGATCAAACATCTGAACAGGTGCTTGGCAAGGAAGGAAAACCCCAGAACGGAAGCTGCAGAAATGTTCGGATATTTCAATTTTGGAATAATACTCATCTTCATCTCACTCCCCATATAACGGTACTGTTAAAAACTACTTAAAGCACGATAAATGAAGTTATTAAATTTTACCCGCGAGATGGTGTGAGAGGCCTTTAATGTAGCCGGATTCAAAATTGGCCCATGGGTCTGGCAACGCTCATTTTTAGGTGAAATCACATATCTCGAGATCCTTTTGACCGATTTCAATAAAATTTGGTTTGCCATATTATTCTGCGAAAATGGACGAAATCGTACTGCAGCTACGCCTACTTTCCATAAACACAGTTTTAAATTTCATTTGAAATTTTTACTTTCCAGTATACAAATCAAGAAAGAATTACTATATCAGGATAAGACTTTGCACGAATAGTGCATTGCAAGTGAAAATTGCCGGAATCGAATCAAAGCTGCTCAAGCCCCTAGGCACTGAATATGTGGATCCAGTGCTTATACCGGGGTAGTTGCCTTTTTACCGAAAATATCGGTCAATGTGTGAGATATATGTATAATTGAAATTCAGATAGAATATTTTCCTGATGCTAGTATATTTTTGTATCTAAAATTACTTTCAAAACTCTCCTTAGCTCTCCTATGACTTTATACCGTATACATCAACCAATATGTGAATTATCTTAATAAAACTCAGAGAACGTGTTTTTCTTATAACGTGGCATATTTGTGCTCAGAATGAATAAAATCGAGTGAGAACTCGCCCTAAACCTCATATAACTAACAAGCCTTATGTACCTGAAGGTACTTCCCTGGCTTTAATCCTTGCAAGTTGCAAGATAATGAAATTTTCGGTTACACCTTAACTAAGCTTTTCCTTACTTGTTTTTTTTTTTATTTTTAAATCCGATGTTGTGTTTTTAAGAAGTTTGTATTTCGTTGCGTGATTTTTTAATAGCCACTGACGTCTACCAGTTTTTGGAATATTTCGGTAGAAATATACTCTCATTCGTTCTTCACAGCCTCCAATAGTTGCGTTGTCGATGTCGGTTTACATCGGCCTAGAGTGCCCTTTATATCAGACCACAAATTATCGATGGGGCTTATGTCAAGGGATTGTGGCGACCATTCATTTCGTTGGCATTCCGTTCTTCAAGCCACAAGTTAGCAACTTTTCTTAAGTGATCGGAGTTCTCTCGCTCGAACTTCCAAACAAGCGGCATTTCCTCACTGGAATACGGCAGCATGGTGTTCTGAAAAATTTCGACTTAGGAGACACCAGAAATGTTTAATTGATCCAATAATTGAGAACAGATAACTAGTAATTTGAACTTAATTTTTTTTAATTTTAATTTCTTGTACAATAGAATGAAATATTTAATTTTTTAGTCGATGTGTTCATAAATAGATATAAACATAAATATAAAGTTAGAAAACAAACTAAAAGCCTTCAAATTTGTAACCTAGACATTTACCTAAGGGGTTGCGCCCATGTCATATACCAAAGTTTTAAATGAAATGTTAATGGTAGCAAATAATACACGAGGCAACAATATTTCTAAGAAGAGTTTAAGACTAGGTGCGTAGCTTTGCAAGTGCTAATTTTAAAAACATATATCAGCTTCAGTGCCCACGATTTTATTCGCTAAACAAATTTATCAATTCAATTATAGTGTACATATGTATATATTTATATATGTATATCCGCATATGTGGGTATGTAAATATATATGATGGAATCGGCGAATGTTACGGACGATAAGAGCTTGTGAATGGTAAACCAGTCCACATAGCACATAAACATATGTACATACCATACGTTCCGCCATTCAAATATCTGCTTATAAAATTATTTTATTGTTGGAGGTGGTAATTACTATTCTCAAAAGATTTGCCACTCCATTCTATAAAAGAAGCATACAAGGGCTGTCGCAAAAGAAACAGGACTGTTAAAAAAACAACAAAAAATTTAAAATATTTTTCAAAAGTTATATTTTTTTATTCAAAGCAGTTTCCTTGTGCTTCGATACGGGGTTTAACCCGGTCAATTAGCATTTCAAATGAGTGTTTAAGGTAATTTCTCGGAATGCTCTTGAGAATATCGGTCGTAGCCTTTTGGATAGCTGAAATGTCCTGAAACCAGTGTCGTTTCTTGGGCAAAGAAGTTTTCCAAATAGGTAAAAATCACAGGGTGCCAAATCAGGTGAGTAGGGTGAGTGATTAATGGTTAATATGGAATTTTTTGGCAAAACATCAGTGACAAGCGTTGACCGATGACACGGCGCATTATCGTGCAACAGGTGCCAGGACCCTGCCTCACGGTATTGTGGTCGAGCACGGCGAATGCGTGACAAAAGACGCTTCATAACACCAAGGTAAAACACAGCATTAATCATTTGGCCAGGTGGGACGAAGTCTCTGTGTACAATACCCTCAGAATCGTAAAAACAAATCAGCAATGCCTTGTATCTGTTTTTTTTTTTTTGATGTTGGCCGGCCCGACTTCTGATCGTCACAGAGGTCTTCACGACCTTCTTGGAATCGCTTAAACCACTCATGCACATTACTAAGGGAAAGGCACTGATCACCATAAACTTTTTTCATCATTTGAAATGTTTCAGTAAACTTTTTCCCAAGTTTAAAACAAAATTTAATATTTGCTCTTTGTTCAAATTGCATTTTACGATCGATGACCAAAAGCTGTTGTCACTTTTTGATCGATAACATCGACTGCAGTTATCCAATTGTCTTAAAATTTTTACGTAATGTCAACAAGAATTCAAACATTTTATTTCATATACCTACCAATAGGTGGCGCCACCAGAAACAGTTATATTTAAAAAGTTATGTTTCTTTTGCGACAGACCTTGTACTTATGTATGTATATACATATTGTATTTATGTACGTTATGTATGGTTTGCCAGAGGAGCGCAATTCTCTGCTTTAGGTAAAGAATGAATGAATTCAATTCAATAACATTCGATACACGGCGTGTAAACTTTCGGTTAAATCATACGTTAACCGAGAGTGCTATTAGAGGTTTCAGTTAATGTTGCTATGAGTTTCTTAATGATTAACTAAACTACGTGAAAGTTTGCATCTCCTGTGACCATCCTTTTCTTACTGATAGGTTACAGTTTCGAGATTAAGATGTTCAGTGTATTTGAATTTCTTGTAATCGTTCGTATATCCTAAATAGGTACTAAATTATATATCAGGATTATCGAAGATTTTTAGGTTATAAAAATAGTAGGATTACACTCTATGTATGTATTTGAATTTTTGCACCTATTTGTTTTAGTAAGGGTCTCGAATTATCACGTTAGGTATTAATTTTAACAAGTTTCGGAGAGTTCACTATAGGTTTGAAATTTTCCTGCTGAGCTAAGCTGGAAGTTTACAATTTTATTGAAAAACTTATTGCCACTCTGGTAAAGTCCCTATTGGGAAAAATTAAAACAGTAAATTTTCACATGTGCATTTTGAGTCGGATTTTCTCAAACAAAATCATTCTCCATTGGCAGGGTTCGAAATCTGGATTGCAAGGTAGATGAATAAGAGACTATCGAACACAATTTCTTCAAACGGCACAGTTCCAAAATAAAAGTTTGCCTGTAGGGAAACAGCTCACCATAAAAAATTTGTTGTCAATCGAACCAAACACATAGCAAAACCTTCCTGATCGTCAATTTTAACTTGGACACCACGTGCGCCGTCACCCAGCGGTTCGACCACGATTTCATGTACAGTAACCAACTGCTTCAAAAATAGCTGCTGGAAATTCGGTCTCTGAGATTTTTTGTAAAGTTATATTCAGCATTATTCTAATGTTTTGAAATGGGTTTTTGAACAATGCTTATTCACTGGACAATCGAAAGTGCTGATAAGATGGTCGAACTCAAATATTTCCATTACATTATCCACCTTTGATATTAAAACGTCCGAAATACAATCGCTGAAACTAAAGTTACGAGCGATTGTCTGTTAGAGTATCAGGACTACAATAGTAGAATATGGAGTATTTCATCTTTGCTTATTCCGATTTTTGACGCATCTATGTATATAGCACAACCTGATCGCTCTTATACAATACAATGCGAGAAACAAATTGCTAAAGTCAACTACTGGAAATATAATACAAGAAGAATTGTTCTTCGTAGGCCTTATATACATACATAGTATTCATAGATATATGGTGCACTTGTGCTCACATAATTAAGTCACGGCTCTTATAATGGTTGATCCAAATAGTGGTCCTTTTTTCAATAGATATTTTCGACAAATCACGCGTGAGTCGTATCATATTATTTTCTTCAGCATTGTTTGGCATTTCATCAAAGAAAAACTAACGCCTGAACAACGTTTACAAATCGTTCAATTTTATAACGAAAATTTACGTTCTGTAAAGAATGTGTTTCGCGCTTCTCTTAACTTATAGTCAACATAATCGGCATTTATTGGTGGATAATATTCGATCGAATAAACCACGTCCAGCACGTAGTGAAAACAAGAAAAAACGTTAACTTCGGCTGCACCGAAGCTAATATTCCCTTCACAGGTGCATTTCTTTTAGCAACTATGTGTCCAGTTTGTGTGGAAGCTCTATGCTACAGTAACCCGTTCTGAACAAGTTTTTTAGAGATTACATCGTTGCCTTAGAAAATAATACATACCAAATTTGGTGAAGATACATTGTCAAATGTGAAAGTTTTCATATAAGAACTTGATTCCGATCGTTCAGTTTGTATAGCAGCTATATGTTATAGTGGTCCGATATCGGCAGTTCCGACAAATGAGCAGCTTCTTGAAGAAAAAATTACGTTTGCAATATTTTAAAACGATATCTTAAAAACTGAGGGACTAGTTCGTATATATACAGACAGACGGACATGGCTAAATCGAGTCAGCTCAACATACTGATAATTTTCTATAGACTTTATAGGGTCTCCGACGCTTCCTTGTGGGTGTTACAAACTTCATGACGAACTTAATATACCCTATTCAGGGTATAAAAATATAGCAGCCGTAACTGAGAGTGTACACGAAGACCGTGGAGAATCGATTGCCGTTCGCAGCAACTCAGACTGATGTAACATACAAAATACAACTTGTGTAAGAACTGAAACCGCTCGACCTTCCTAAGTGAAATTCGCCTTTATAATTCGTCATAGATTTTATATAGAGTTTAGGTGCGGACTTTGAGCTGGTCAATTACCGATTACCCAACACACAGTTTCACAGTTTGTTTACTGTACTTGTGGTTAAGTTTTTGCAGAGGGGGTGCATTATGGTTTTCCATCATTGCCGAAAACGTTGAATTTGGATTCGTCACTTCAAACTACCAAAGTCCAAAATTCAGAATCCTTCCAGAAATGATTTTTAGCAAACGGTTTTCGCTTCAATACATATTTTTTCTCGAAACATTAGATTTTCGTCTTGCTCAACGGCCATTCATTGAATTTTCTTGCAGTCGTCTTCATACAGTTTGCACAGACATTTGTACGCCATGATACTCCTATGTATAATTCCGAATCCAATTTTCTTTGTATATCCAAGGTCCTTTCATTTGAGCGGGCGTTATCAATTTTGCCACTCGAATACACTAAAAAAATATATAACTATTCTCATTTAACATTTTTTTCACTTGAAGTAGTGCTGTTATTCTTGTAAATGGCGACGGTGACTATAAGTTTTGATAAAAATAACTGTATTTAGTTTATGTGAAAACACTTTGATTGGAAAGAAATAGAAAATTGATAAAAACTCCTCGAAACGAAACTACTTAAAAGTTACGCAAATCACTAACATTTCTAGGACAATGAAACTTTTTGCTCGTGTAATATCAGGGATGTTACATAAAAATATACGTTTTTTTTTTAATATTTTAAAATAGTACTGCATTACTTAATTGTATGAGCATAAGTGTATATACTAAGAAGCAAAATACAAAAAAAATAAATTTGAGATATACTATATATGGTATACTTAGATACCGATACAATTGCTCTTGGCCGTGAAGTTTGGTGTACAGAAAGTGGAACATATGTATTTACACCACACCATCACATGTAGATTTGTCCAAAACATTTCCGATAAGGAAATGTAGATATGTTCATCTTGTTGGCAAGACCACGATCCATAAGTTTATATTCACTCAACGGCAGTTTTCGCTAACAATGAAACGACAGACCTCATTACTCTAAGTGAAACCGCGTGTGTTAGAAATGGAAAAAGAGCGCTCGACGCGGGAACCCAAATGGAGGTCGTATTTCATAGACTTGTACGAAAGTTTAAAGATGTTAGTGAAACTTTTGTTAATATTTTTGCTGTGCTTTAATTTCTTTCAAACCGATTTTACGCGCTTACTTAACCTTAAGTCTAATGTAAACGAATTTGTAGCAGAGGTTCCAAATATCACCCGAACTCGCATATTTTGCCTAATCTTCACCAATGAGTATGGAAATAACTATATTGCTGTTCACGGCCAAGCCACTTGGATTAAGAATTGTGATCGTTACTTATTCGTGAGCAATGACGTACATGCCGTACTGGAACCGTTGCTGGTTAAGTATCGAGATCTTTGGGACACCATGAAGGTCAGCTTATTTCATGTGTATCAATATTATGCCAATGACCTCGATTGGCTACTGATGGTATACGATAACAAGTAAGAGAAACACATAAATGGAAAAAACCGCTTTTTACGAATCGCGAGGAAAATTAAACTTTAAATCATTTCTTAAGAACAGAAATCAGTAAAAAATTAAAATTATTCTAAATTAATTATATAATAAATTAATTTGTGGGGAAGAAAAGTTTGCAAACAGGGAGAGAAAAGGGGAAAATTTTTAATTTTGGAAGATGTTTAAAACTTGAGGGAACATTTATCGTTGTCATATACATACAGTCGTTTTGAAAAAATTGTAGACCAAAAACTCTTCCCTCCCTACCATTTCGATAGCTTAGTGAAATCAGCGACAGCGTAAGTTTTAGTTATGCACGGACATGAACATTAATTATAAATTTTACAAAAAACGTTAAAAAAGTTAAAGAGAAGCGCTAAACTGTATTCGAGGTTGTCCCCGAATAAACCCTGCTAAACGAAAAGAGGAAATGTATGTAGTTTATGCGGACATTTCTTTTGACTATATTCAAGCGGGATCTCATAATTCAAATGCAATTTATAGTTCTTAACAAAATTATTAATTATTATATACTTAGTTCTATTATATTTTTAATGTTATTATTGGCAGCTATGTAGTTTTGGAAAACTTACGCAAGATGCTGAAACCTTACTCCCCCGATGAACCCATTAACTTTGGCTGCAAGATGTGGGATAACAATAATCAGGTAATTAACTTACATATTCAAATTCAAAAGTGGGAGTTGTTCGTTATCTCTCTCGTAGACTTATATGCATGGCGGCATAGTGCTCAGTCACGAGGCCTTGAGGCGACTTGTCGTCGAGGGTTTCACTAACTCAAGCCTTTGTAATCCGAACGATAGCGCTTACGCTAGTGAGGAAATGGGCAAATGTCTAAAAAACTTAGGTGTGGTTGATGGTGACAGTCGAGATGCTATGGGACGTCAGCGCTTTATACCTTTCCCTCCTGAACATTTTCTAACAAAGTTGTCGCCGGAAAAGGAGGAATGGTTTGTGACTCACTCCTTTTATGAAATCAATGTAAATAAGTTCGTTTGAAAACTAACCCACATAATATTACTAAGAAAATTATCTATTTTCAGGCCACTACGAACAAATTATCACCAGAAGCTATTTCGTTTTCGGATGTTTCTCCGGCCACAATGGTCACTTTGCATTATTATATTTACAAATTGAGAATATTTGGCAGAAAAGTGCACCCTCAAAATGTAACAAATCATTTTGGAAACAACTCACAGCTTTCTTAGTTTAAAATATGTAAAAGTAAACGAGTAAAAAAGGACTAAGTACATGTGTAACCCAACATTTTATACTCTTGCTACTTGCAAGAATCAAAGGCCGGAAAACTTCTTCAAGGGCTGGAAAAACTTTATATTAAAAATGTTGAGAAAAAATTCACAATTTTTATTCGATGATATCATGAATAAATTACAATCAGATTTTTTTGACTTATATTGAAGGCCATAAACCCAGACTTAGTTTTCTTACTAACTCCTTCAAATGAGATATGTATGATTTGTGATATTAAGTCGGAACTACTGTGCCCAAAAAAATAAGGTGATATTGTATTTATTTTGTATGGTTTGAGTTTTTGGCGAAATGATCACGAATTACGAGGGCAGTATAGATGGTGCATTATCGTGGTGTAAAAACCAAGAATTGTCTTTCCACAATTCCGGCCTTTTTAGGCGGATAGCGTTACGCAAACGAAATAATATTCCTTGTTGACTGTTTGACCGGTTGGAAGGAATTCATAATGCACAACATCACAATAATCGAAGGAAACAGTCAACATGACCTTGATTTTTGATCGACTTCGGCGCGATTTTTTTGGTCTCGGCTCTCTTTTGGCACGATATTCGTTCGATTGATAGGTTGTTTCGGGGTCGTAAGCATAGATCCAAGTCTCATCGCCAGTTATAATGCATTTCATGGCACCCTGGTAGTCGGAAAGCATCGTTACACACACTTCAACCCGACGTCTTTTTTCCAAAAAATTCAATGTTTTCGGTACTGGTCGAGATTTGACGCGCTTGAGGCCCAAGACATCCTTCAAAATGGTATTGGCTGAGCCTTCGATATGCCAACTTCATCAGCAAGGTCTCTAATTGTTATTCGACGGTTTTTCAACACCAAATCTTTGATTTGTTGAACGTGAGCTTCGTCGGTTGAGGTTGATGGTCGCCCTAGACGTTCTTCGTCTTTGACACGTTCACGGCCGGCTTAGGACTCACTATACCACTTGTAAACATTTTTTTTAGACGTAGCCTCGTCACCAAAGGCTTTCTGCACCATTCTCAACGTATCCGCAGCAGAAAATTGATTCCGTAAACAAAATTTAATGCAAATTCTTTGCTCAACAAATTTCGACATCGCAAAAAACGAAAAACTCACTTTTAGCAGCTCACAAAACGACACGTATCTTAAACACTAATGAATATTTTGACATGAAATTTGACATGGATGTGACTGACTGTACTACCAACCTAAAAAAAGTTATTCTCCAAATCCTTCTAGGCGCGCAGTTTAAATTCAAATGCCTCTTTATTTTTTGAGGACAGTGGTATGTAGTATATGGGAGTTGGATATTAACTCGATTTTATCTATTCCCAGGTTTACCATTACCAATCATATGGAGTCTTGATATTAGTTATGTGGGGGCTGGGTGAAGTTTTCGTCCCAATTTTAACGATTATAGACACAGATTCACTGCTACGAGCAAAACACATTCTATACTACTATGAGCAATAGAAAGATTTTGTTCATAATTTTAAAATTCTTAATTTGTCCTTAAAAATCTATGCTCTCAAAACAATTCCCCTTAGAATGAATTCTTAGTGCACCACACCTCGATAATCGAAGAAAACTGTCAACATAGCCTTGATTTTTGATCTACTTTGAGGTGACTCTTTCGGCGCAAAAAACGTTAGACGTATTGCCAAAAACAGCTTTGCTTATATATAGGGCTAAATGGACTATTTATAGTTTCACTAATCTGAAGAAAACAAAAAAACAGAAATATAATTCAGAAATTAGCCATTTTATTTCAGAAACAAAATAAAAGTCTGTCCCCATTTTTGAATATGTTAAATAATGCTAAGATACCACTGAAGTTACAAATTGTGATCTGTTCGGTTGATACATTCTCCACGGTTTATTCTCCAAGTTTTCCAACATGGAAAAGCCAATAGCTGAAGGCTAAAACCATTGCGCATCGACCATCTTGACATTTTACGGAGTGTTTTTTACTGTGGCAACTTATCTTAAAGAAACGACAATATCCTCATCAATAAACATTCAATTATAAGTACTTATTTTTTCTTGGACACACTGTTAGGAAAAGCCCATAGGAGAATTTGGTAAACCCGGGACTTTCTACACAAAGAAAAATTGCCTTTGCTAGCCACAAGTCGCTTTCTTTTTACTCAAAGTTAGCTTTAAAAAATTGTGGTTGTAGACGAAAAATTGTGCTGTAGTGCTTCACGGGTTCTCAGCGTTCGACCGCATCAGGAAAAGTATTTAGCGAACAACTTATCCGATTATATGAAACAATATGGGTTCAATGGCACGATGCAGTTCTCCAATTTGCCTCAAAATTATCGTCGATCGTCAAAGCTCTGACAAAAATTAGTGACTGCAGAAAAAATTTGAATTTATAATTGGCATTTTTTTGCCTATGTTTGCGTAATTCTTCAGAAAGAATCGAGCGATCTAGCCAAAGCATCATATATGATAGACACGCTGCTTGTAACGCTCCGAAATCGAAGACAATAAGCTGAGAAACATTGGCGGCAGAACTGAAAGTTGAAGTAGATAATTTCTATGTGAGAATTTGCGAGGGTCTCAGTGTACATTAATCTGTTAGATACAATCGGCCAGGATTTGAAGACACGCTTTTCTCGACAGTTATCGACATTTCGCCGCATGAAAACGTGGTTGAGGATGAAGAAGCTTCAAACCCGATTGTTCGGTCTAACGTTCAACATTCTGAACGTTTAATTAGGCTAAGGAAAGTTGTTTGCGCCTATCCGGCGCCACCTTTATAAACATATGTTTGAAGTTTGCTGAGCAGCACTTGTATGCTTGCAGCCAGACTAGCTTCCGTTTTTCAATAAAGGAATCCGAACATACATATGTACGTCTTTAATTGTAATCAGTACAATATCATCTTTATGTCTTCGGTTAAAATAGACACCCAGGTAATAACTACTTACCCTGTGATAGAGAAGCAATGGAGTCGGCTTTGCGTGGGTTAAGAGGTGGAGCTGATATGTGGTACCACTCCGCTAAAACTAACCTGAAATGTCTGTGCGCAAATCAAAGCTAGCAAATATTGCAAACTACTGTTTAAGGTTCACCTGTTCCTGTACCGCTTCCAAAACTGCAGTTGTCGTTATTTAGTGGTGATCCCACTCAATGACTTCCTTCTTTTGCTCTTTTCATTCATACGAATTAGAGAGCTGCAACGATCACAATTTTTTCAATCACACCCGATCATTGACTCAGATTTTTTGTGACGGAAAACTTTGCTTCAACAAAATTGAATGATCGTAAGCCAGCGTGCTCGAAGCGAACAATCAGTTTCAATCACTGTTGCTTGTTTCGTAGTGATTTTTCTCGATCGAACGCTTTGTGTGAGCAGCAAAGAATGTTCGAGAATGCTGCTTGCATTCAGCTCGATCACAATCATACCGTTTGGTCATACCAGATGGTTCGATGTAATCTTTGCTCATTTTAAATTTATTATTTTAATTGATATATAAAATTTATGCCACAATTATTATATGTATAGTAGTACAAAAATATGAATTCTTATTTTTCCCAGAAATACATTTGTAAAAAAATGACCTTCATCCTTTGTTATTATCTTAATTTTCCCAGAAATACATTTGTAAAAAAAGGATCTTAATCCTTTTTATGTATTCAACATAAAAGATTTAAGGAGTTCAAGAGCTCAAAACGTGCGCTACATCATATGTACATACAAACTATGTATATACATACATATTCGCAGGGCAATTGTCGATCTGATTGGTTCAATCACAATCTATTCAAACGCACAGTTGATCGATGTCTGAGTTTTCGTGCATCGTTGGACTTGATCGTCTTTTTCTGTACAATCACTTCCAATCATCATACCGGAACCAACCAATCAGTTTCAATCAGTAAGCAGAGCAATCCAATCAACTGATCGAACTCCTTCGTTTTGAGCACGAAACTCGATCGAACAATTTTGTTGCGAACCGCTGTGCTGAGTTGTGACCGTTTTGAGCGAGGCTGATCAAACCGAATCGATCATACTCAATGCAGGTCTCTGATACGAATTGTACGGCCAAAAATTGCACTACTTGCGAAACTTTTTGAATGAAGAAGCATTTGATTTGGTAAGTAGCTTAGCGGTATGTGATAGAAACCATGTCGAAGCTTGGGGCCTATTGACCGCGAGGTTCGAGGTCATGTGCGTCATGGTGGCCAGACACTTCAAAGCACTGATGTCAATTGGGAGCAAAACAATGGGTACTGTTAAGGAAATAAAGCAAATACTAAATTCCATACTTCAACACGTTGGTGCTCTACGTGCACTCAAGCGACTAGTCTAATTCTGGGATGACTTGCTCATTCATCTAACCTAAGCAAAAAGTATATCCTCACTTATTGTCATAGCACATCTTCGTGGCACAAATGCGAACCCATGTCACTATAGCTTACTTCACGCAAACTGATCAACCCGCAAACCCCGTTTGTATATAACTGCTCACTGCCCCGACGCTGATCGCGTCATTTTACTAACAACCGCTGAAATTTTGGTACAAGATTTTACGGGCGTTGTCAATCCACACTCTATGAAAACGGTTCGTATGCCTAATTCGCCACCGAGGCGTGTGTCCAACGCCTTCAGCCCGGACCTACATATAGACATTTTAACTGGAATGGATGAAAAGGACAAATTTCTACTACACAGACTCCGTAAGGGTGAATGGGATACGTCAATGGCACAAAGTACTGTATTCGGATGGGTATTGTTTGGCAACGCTGCCAATTTACAATTTAATAACTCGAAGAAATACCCGGCCGTAAATTCTTCTCACCTGAATCTATATGTAAGAAGCGTACCGAACGTGCACCGGATGGTCGCTATATCGTGCGTTTACCATTGAAGAAATCAAGAGTAGCAACTATTCGAACATTACACCGCATGGAAAGAATGGTGAAATGATAAAAAGATTTGCAGCTAACAAAGAGGAACTCAAATCTGTGGAACACATTGAACTAGTGGAGACGACAACAGATAAAGTGTACTACATGCCACATCATACGGTGGTATAGACCACAAGTCAAACAATAAAGCTACGAGTCGTTTTCAACGCATCTATGAAGTTAAAATCTGGAATTTTTAAATTTATTTTTCTATTTTGGCTTTACCGACTTTTACAAAATTTTATATGCGTATTCAGTAGGTCTGAGAATCGGCTGCTATCTATTTTCCATAACATCACCCTTAAATTTTTTTTAATGTTTGGACGAAATTTTTTGTTTTTATTTTTTTAAAATGTGGCATCAAAAAATACATGCAACTTTAAAGTTTTACTTTTTTATCACCAACCCCCATTTTTTATAGCCATTTTAGTAATTTAATCATTATTTTTCCCGCGATAACTAATCAATTATAGTGTCTTTAACTGTACGTTGATTAAAAATCTAAAAATTTTCTTAAGAAAATAATTATAGTATGTACCGATATTAGATTCATAAAATTTGCCGCGCCTTTATTGGTGAGTGGAATGCCACACTATACCATAGACTGAAGCCGGTCTCCTGTTTAACTCGCACAATTAGGCAATTCACAAGTCTTGTTGTATGTCTTATGTCATATTTTAATATTCTTAAAAAATACGACACTTGTGAGCACCCTTAACAGTTGTATGTCATATTTTGTCATATTTCTACAATGATAGAATAGCGAACTCAAGAAACATACCACGCAGTGTTGTATCAGTCATATTTTAATTTTGCATGTGAAACAACAACAGTGTTGGTATGACAGTCATAAAAAAATATGACAATATGACGATATGACACACTATGACACCTTGTGAATACGCTAAATAAGACTACTCTCACTCCCTGCACAGTTTTCGGCCATCATTATTGCGTATGTATCAAGTGTAGTAGCAACGTTTACAATTATCATATTGCTATCTCAATGTAAATCTCATATTAAGTATTAATTACTACTATTTTATTCATAATACTAAAATTATTAATTTTAAGTGTATTTGGCACGATTAGTTCAGTTAATCAATTTTAGTTAAACAAGTGATTTGCATAATCTTGCTAAGCGCATAACTCAACAACGGCTGGACCAATTTGGCCAATTTTTTTTAAGGGGATTTTCTACTCTAGAAATTTGAAAAAAAAAATCGAAATTTTTTTTTCATAATTAGATAGTTTTGATATTCAAAAATATCTCCTTAAAAGGATTTTTCAAAACTTAAATTATTTTCAAAGTTATAGCAATTTTAGTGACGTGGCAACTAGACCGGTTGAGCGAATATCGTATAACGTAAAACTTTAAACGCGTTTTTCTCTAAATTACTTTTTTTTCACAGGTGCCGGCATTATCTCAATTTCTATACAACCGTCAAAATTTTTGTTTTTAATTTTTTAAACAAATTAAAGAATTTCAAAAAAAAACGTAAAAAATTATTTTTATTTTCAGGCAGTCACCATTTTTCAAAAAAAAATTTTTTCGTGTTCCCTGAGGTAGGGACTATAACAGCATCCTTACGGATTAAGATTTTTTTTCTGAGTTTTTTTTTCAGACCACCAGGAGTGTCAGGATCAATGTCACCAGGATGCGCCATTCTTTTCTACACCTGTCTCTGCCCCCCCTAATTATTTTAATTTTTAATATTTTTTTGTAAAACTTTTTTTCTGTATTCCTAAGATCTCAATAAAAACACCATAAAGAAATGGATGGTAAAAATATTTTAAGGTTTTTTTTTAATAAAATTCAAAAAAAAACTGCCCAAAATTTGATTTCTATTATAGACTAGAATACACCCTTAATGTTCGACAAATTGCCGGAAAACCCCTAAAACCAGCAATTTTTCTTGAATGTTAATTTGTTAGTAACGCTAGGGCTAGAGAACGGCTGTACCAATCTAAATTGTTCGGGGAAGATTTAGAAATAAAAAAACGACTTTTCAAACAACAGCTACTTTGTTTGATGGACTGATGAAGCAACATATACACATGTGGTGCTATTAGATGCTTGTACTCTGTTGGGTTGCAAAAGAGATGTTTGCTGCACGCACACCTTCTTCTTCGAATGGTGGATGGCGGTTACACCAGATCAAATTGATGAAATAATTTCTGCGGAAATTCCTGATGCAGAGAAAGATCCAGTATTATACAAAGTGATGAAAACCAATATGGTTCATGGTTGCACAATCTACGCGAAAAACGACGATTGCTTCTACCTTCGGCTGCTATTGATAAATGTACGCGGTTCATTTGAGTCATTGCGTATGGTGTGTGCAATTTTTTGAGAAGCATGCTAGCAATTAAAATTTGCTGGAACAAGATAATCAATGGAATCAAACAATGAACGATGCGATAGCTACTTCGCATGCCACTGAAGTTCGCACACTTTTCGCGATGATCATTTCAACATATCAGCCTTCAAATCTGGGTCAATTATGGGAAGACATTTTACATCGTATTCGCAAAGAATTGGAATTATCCAGTAGAATTTCTAAATTCTTTGGAGAGGCTTGGTATGCCGCCGCATCATTTGCGTCTCAAAGTTGGATCTGTCATTATTATGTTTCGCAATCTTTATGCGCCGAAACTGTGTAATGGAACTCGACTGTTTGTGACGCAGCTTGATTCTACGAATTCCTTTGAGTTCCAACGATTTGCTATTTCAGTTCAAACGTATTCAGTTTCCAGGGAAAATTACATTTGCGATGACAATCAACAGGATACAAGGATAGTCGGTAGAAGTGTGTGGCATAAATCTGGAAATGCCATGTTTTTCACACGGCGGCTATACGTGGCGTGTTCATAAGTTCGAAACCCATCTTCTCTATACATTTACGCACCAGAACAGAAACCAATAAATTGTGTTTATCAAGCTGCGCTACATTGAAAAAATCTAGAAAAATCGCAAATAAATGATTTAAAAACAAAATATTGTACAGTCAACTTTTTTTCATTTCAAAACATATAATTTCACGCAGAACAATGCCTGCGGGGTCTGCTAGTAGTATATATAACACACATCAACCTTTTTCCTTGTCATTGAAATAAATAAAATTGGGGTAATATTTACGCTAGCAGCCACATACCAAGATTAGAATTTTCTAACATCCGGTTATCTTTGTGTCTTTAGTTAAAGAATTTTTCAAAAATCCACTTCAACATTCACCATCAAGTCAAGTTGATAACTGCAGTAACAAACGAACCAAACGGAATATTAAACATTTCGAAGCTTGTAAAGATGATCCAGCTAAATGTACGCTGCTAGCGCATGCCAGCTCCAATGCGCAGCTTTCATTGTGATTTGATGCATCCGACTACGCAATCGGAACGGCGCGGTGGTTAATAACACACTCCAACCGCTTTGTTACTTGGCATACTACTCTAAACTACACTCAGATTTAAAATCGTCATCTTCATCCGAAACTTGTCAGTGCAGCCATTATTATCTGCGCTTTATTAAAGTCCTTACAAGGTCGATATCCAAAATGCAAGTACTTCATGAAAGACATAGCAGTGAACATTCTCATCGGCCGATTGAAACCTGATGCCATTGCATCAGACTCCAATTATAACGTCGCGGCACGACCACTAATTTCAGAGTTATTGTAATTTCAATAAGAATTATAACTCTCTTGTGTCCGCAGTCCACAAACAACAATTTGTCACAAGTGTGTAAATTCATAATGTCAAAAATGATCAGTAACAGTTATGTGTTTGCTTACTACTGTATATCTATTTATTGATTCATTGAGGAGTTTACTATTTCATTTCATCATTCGCTTGTAATCCCTCAAAAAAGTTATCCAGCAACGACTGATTCACTAAACCAAAGTTCCATTTCATATTTATATTAGTGGAATCACAGATATTCATGTATAACCGTCGAGTGTTAACATTAGCCTCCAAACATCTGCGCTCCGTCCAAGGCTCGCCTTGTATCAGTAGCTGTGATCGGTGGTCATAATACCAAAACTGATTACCTCCTTCGTAATGGCATGGCCACAGCCAAATGAAAGCATTCGGTTTATTAGAATGTACTTCCAGACAATTATCGTTTGCCTGTTGCAGATCACGATGAAAAGTGAGTTGCCAGTTTTGTGAGTCATTTGGGTGTTTGAGATTCGGTGAGCAGGGTCGTAGAACACCTATCGGATTCTCCACTGGGAGCTCCATTAGATCCACGCAAAGTTGGGGCGCAGCAACGCTCTGTATGGCACCAGATGCATAATCAGGCGGTGCGAATGGTGGATACTTCCTCACCAAATCTGGAGCTATGGTGTTGAGAAACCACTTAAAGGGCTTGCATTGCAGCCGTTTACGTAAAGCGCGTCTTTTGCTTACATCACCCACATCAATTTGGACGAGCTCGGGATTGTGCTTATAAAGTACGTCTTGGTATTCATCCAACCAAACTAATGCGACGCGCTTGAAATTCTGTGACAGTAAAATATTAAGCATTAGCTTTACGAAAAACAAAAAGTATGTGTTGTATACCTTCCCCTGATAATCGTCCGTACCATTAGTGTATTTGACGTCAAACTTTCCGTCACGGTAGAGATGGCCGAATCGCGAACAGGGAACTTCCAATAAACGACCGCCGCACATCCAAATCTTAAAACTGAGTTCGAATTGCTCTCCCCCCCATACTTCCAAAGCCTCGTCGTAAGCACCTAATTGCCAGAAGAACTTCGCACCTATGGCAAAGAGTCCACCATTCATAACTGGATTATTGTGGGGGGCTGGAAGTGCCGCCTGCTCTTCAGGTAGCAGCGGTAATTCTACGTAAACGAAATTCCAATCGAATCCCCCACGTGCAGGTGTCCCTTCTATATACTCGAAGGTGTCGTAATCAATTATGTCTATATTCGGCGTGGTACTGGCTTGTGGATTGTCCACAATCGGTTGCAACAAGGGCGGCAACCAGTTGTGCGTGGCCTCTACATGTGCGTCAAGGAATACCAATGCTTCCCCGGTCGCCAAGCGCGCACCAGCAACACGAGCTCTTATTAATCCCTGATGTACCGCTAGTTTCACTATTTTCAGTTTCGTACCAAATTTTGTCAACAATTTCTGCTCTAGTGAGACCTCGAAGGGTGGAGATGTGCTGAAATCGTCCACTAAAATGAGCTCGCGCAACAGCTCATGCGGTGTCCGGTTCCAAAGGCTGTGCAGCGTGCGCTGCAGCACCGATGGGTGTTCGTTGCGATGCACTATAATTATACTCGTTTTGGGTAGCACCTTGTGGTAGGTCATGCTGAGACAACTGTTACATAAGAAAAGCTATAAACTTACTTAATTAAACGTACTATGCCTAATATACTCACCGCGAGTGACGGAAGTCGGGGACCGCTCGCTCAACTGAAATTTGTTCAGATAACAAAGCGTTGAAGCCGTAAACTTGCCAACTTGCAGCGACTACTTCCTTGTCATAGCCACTTGGTAAAGCTGCCGGCCGACCTTGCTCACCTATACCCTCACGCTCAGCATCGCGTGCTATAGCGAGGTAGTCGTGCCAATCTCGCCACTCCGCACGCTCTCCATAATCTGCCTTCGTCTGCGATTCTTGAACTCCATTTCGATGGGTGTAAAGCTGATAAATACTAATCAAAATAAAGCAGATCAAGAACACTTGAAGAAGTGTGTGTTTTCTACGTATTTTTATGCGAAGACCTGATACTTTGAGGAACATTATACAGGCAATGCTTTCAAGCAACTGCTGATAATTATCTTAAGATACTTACTTTTAGCCCAAAATGTGTTGTTTCAGCTTGAATTATTTACATAGCAGCGCTGCTGAAATATTCTAAGCAATTCAGGAGCGATTTTAAATAAATACTTGGGTAATTACACGCTTTAAATATTCGACGATCAAAGCGTGGTGAAAAGCGAAAAGCTTTCAGTGTTCTTATATATTTGAAGGCCCTGTGTAAAGCTTGCGTGCTTTTAGGCACTTTTATGCTAGAAATTATGGCCAATTTGTAAATCAACTATGAGATAAATAAAAAGATATCGGTATATATTTATTTTTTTTTTTTAATAAATTTAAGAGAGAATTAC
>CM050325.1:95448934-95486580 GCA_027475135.1 Bactrocera correcta
ATATATGTAGATTTAAATGTTTTATTGGCGATGATATGTATATGCAAAATATTCTCACCACTTTGTTGCGTGCCTAGAAAATATTGAACAGCCGGTTTTACCAGCTCACCTTTTGCTATTGTTGCAGCTATCAGTGACGTAGTGCTTTTGATTAATCATCGTCATTGGTGTAGGTATACATATCTACTGAACTTATATGTAAGTATATCGTTCCTCATACGTTTGCGACAATGAACGTGTTCGCCGAAAAAGTATTAAAATTTTGACAAATCACTTTATTATAAAAGCTTATTGAGACATCGATATGATTTGAATGCTTATTTGTAATTTCTAAATTAATGGATTTCCCAGCTATTCAACTTGTTTAATTTAAATCAAAATGAAGACATTAAATATTTTTGATTATTTTCACTTTTTTTCTATGCATATTAAATATGTTTTGTGGTAGACAGTCACGTTCTTAAAGCTTTGTTTCGTGGTTTCGCGAACACATTGCGAATATATCTATTAAACCCAGAGCTGATGTAGGTGGAACTTGTGTTCTGATTTAATACATTTTTTTTAATATTTTTTTTTTTTTAATCTATTTTTTCCAACCCCTTTTTTATCAATTTGGACTATTCACTTATAACAAAGTATTTATAATGCGAACTTCTATCGAGTCAATGCCACGCCCAAATAACGATTAAATTCATACTAGGTTATGTTAGGTTAGATTAGGTTAGGTGTTAATCTGGTGGGCCAATGAGAAATGCGTAGACCAATGTTTGGTAAAAAAAAAAAATATTTAAAAATATACCTTATTATGCCCAAAGAACTTCAAAATATTGGGCTGAATACTTTCTTTTAAAATAATTCACGAAAATCCACTAATTTTTCATGGGTTACACTTGTACAGCGCCTGGTATTCTACTCTAGAAATAAAATTTTGGACAGTTTTTTGAATTTTATTAAAAAAAAACTAAAAATATTTTTACCATTCATTTTTTATGGTGTTTTTATTGATATCTTAAGAATACAGAAACAAAATTTTAAAAAAAAAAATTTAAAAATTAAAATAATTAGAGGGGGGAAGAGACAGGTATAAAAAAAATTGCGCATCCTAGTGACATTGATCCTGACTCTTCTAGTGGTCTGAAAAAAACAAAATCAAAAGAAATTCTTATTCAGTAAGGATGCTGTTATACCTACCTCAAGGAACACGAAAAAAAAAATTTGAAAAATGGCAACTGTCTGAAAATAAAAATAATTTTTTAGGCGTTTTTTTTTTTTGAAAATCCTGAATTTCTTTAAAATATTAAAAACAAAAATTTTGTCACGATGCTCGTAGGAACGATAAAGGCTTATATAAAGAAGTTTCACACAAAAATTTCAAGTAAATCGGTTGTATAGAACTTGAGATAATGCCGGTACCGTGTGGAAAAAGCAGTTTCGAGAAAAATGCGTTTAAAGTTTAGGAGACAACACGGACGCCCCTCACAAAATCGGCTGTATCTCCGAAAATAAGTCGAATTTTTAAAAATTCTAGAGTAGAATACCCCCTTAAACCGTTTCATGGAATCATTAAATATCTAAAGCAAAGCAACCAAAAGTTGGTTTCAATTGGGCTATACCTTTCTTAGTCAAAAAAGGCGCGTGTATAGATTTTGTATATAAAGCTTTATTGTAAAGTCCCCGGCCTAGCATAGTAAAACACTTTTTTTTGGCAAAATTCGTTTTTTTTTTTTAGCATAGTTTTCTTTAAGGTTGATATACTTTTAAAGCGATCCTCCAACTATTCGATAACATTTTTGTACTGGAATTTGACTATCCCTTTAAATTAGGCTTCATTTTCGGCGATCACCTCTTCATTGGACGAAAATTTCTTCTATTCTTGTGAGATCTCAGAACAGGATATATTCGTCAGGGACCAGATCTGGAGAATGTGGTAGATGCGTGTTCAATACACTCCACATGACTGTCGATTGGACTTCCTGGTGAAATTATGTAGCCATATTTCATCCATTGTCACATATTAATGCGAAAATTCGGTTTTATTATGCTTGGACATCTCCAAAGAAGTTAGGTCTCGCGGCACCCAATTTGCACACTGCCTTCTCATACCAAAATATTCGTAAATGATATGAGTGGTTTTCTTTAGTAATTATTATTGTATTTCAAGTAACTTCACTTTACGGTCTTCCAAATGGTTTTTGTGGACTTCTTTGATGTTTTAAACACGCGTATTTTAGAAATAACTGAAAATAATATGAATTTAGTTCAAGTAGCGTCATTTATGTGTCAGACCTTCTCAATTGATATGTGATTTAAAATAATAATAATTACTTCAAATATGTCTACTTCTAGATCAGTTTTGAAAAATAATTAGTAGCTTTAAGGAAACTTTTTAATAAACATATATGTATAAGAAATATTTCATGGTCTAATATTCAGAGCATAACATCGGTCTTTCGTATACATTTTAACCATGGAGAAAAATCTTGGATAGTCAGAAACCGTGATGAATGTAGTTATACACTTTAATGATTTTCTCCGTCTTGTCTTAAGAATTCCCTTTAACACAAAGTCTTTGTTTCGGATAGTTTTTCAAGTCGATGTTGGTCCGTCAAACCATAATTCAGTAAAGCACTGCACCAGTATATTTTCAGTATTTCATTTTCTGTCGATTTGAAGTTTTTTCTTGTAGTGATCCTTTAAGCTGACTTTATAATAATTGTTGCCTATCTCTGGACATCTAGATCAAATTTTATTCACAGCTTACCTCCAGAAATTCAACGGAATTAAGTTATTTAAAAGGCTTTTCTGTGAAACCATACAAATAGATCTCTCGCACATACAGTATAATTTAAATATCTATATATCTTTCCCTCTTTAGCTTCGATTCTGACGTCAATATCAGACTAAACAGAGAAAAGTGATTAAAATTCTCAACATAACTAGTGACCACCCAGGATTTTTTAAACCAAAAATTTTTTAAACCAAAACAAAGTAAACAAATAAAATAAACAAATTTCAAATGATTAATTATTAAATTAGTTATCTATTTGATTCTCAGAACAAGAAAAACATTGTCATATTCCCGCTGAATGATGACTTCCATTAAATAGCGTTCTTAATTCTTGGAGCAGTTTTTGTTTATTTTTTTTATTTATTTTTATTTTTTTTATTGAAACAAGATTCTTTTGTTTTTATCTCTTCATTAAACGAATCGCCATTAAATTGCAGACATAATTTACGCTTAAATGGACATTAGTAAACAAGCCGCACAAAATACAAAATACGACATAGTAAATTTTTTATAGCTTATTGCTTGTTGTCTCCAATATATTTTTTATACGCTTTTAACAACTTCTATTCTTTGCTCTGCGCTACTAACTAGTGCTTCGATTGTTCGCACTAACTGGATGTGACGCTCGCACTTCAGCAAAACAATTTAGGCGATACAACGGGAGCGTAAAAGATCTCATAACTTTGGTAGAATTTTACTAAATTATATTCGTGTTGTATTGTTTATGACTATTATTTTGATCTACTGGGGACTTTATTAAGTGAAAAATTCTTTTTACCAAGATTATTGGAAATGCAGCAGAAATGGTTGAAAGGAAAGGTATTTTGACAGAAATACATATGTATACTTTGTAAACTATATACCACAATGTATCACTAGAATCATCCCTAAAAATACTACCAAGACTACAGATATTAATAGACACTATATGTAATATATGTTCAAGTAGTTATTAATCAAAAAAGTATATTTAGAGGTCATTTTAGCACTATGAACATAACTTAAATGTTAATGTTTTTTAATTAAAAAAAAATCAAGATAAAGTACGACAGTGTCCTAACGAAGTAGACAACTCCGAATCTTTTAATGCATGTTAATTTACGGTTGGGTATATTCTTGTGCAGACATCATATTCAGTATTTCAATTTCTTGCAACAAACGTACAATATTATTAAAACAAGATAATGGTGATCCCCTAAATGTACTCGTATACGATTCTTCGTATTAATTCAAGTTCTACTATTTGAAAACATAACAATATCTATAGGTTTTATAATTGGTTTTGCTACAAGCATTTTTTCACCTCATTCGTCAAAAATATAAATCTTTTGTACCAAGAAAAAATTACCTTAATTTAAAAAAATTACTTTAATTTATTATGAAGCTAAGGGTTTGTCATCATGTTTTAAAAGCGATTTCAGACAAGTGACTGTTGCGACTAACTCGAATAATTTCCAGCCGGAAGCCACAATTTTTGGTCGCTTTTTGCATCACTTGGTGTTGTTAATCATTGCTCTATGGCATTCTCCATTGACTGTAGCATTATTTCCAGACTCATTTTTGAAGAAATAAGTATGAAGCAATGCTTCTCTCTGCCCATAGAGCACACCAAATAGCGAAGGTTTAATGTCCTAATGCCTCTGAATTATCATCACTCCAAACGCGGCAATTTTGCTTATTCAACAATAATTGAGCTTTATCGTTGAACAAAATTTTCTTCTAAAAGTCGAGTTGACTATTACGTTTTGAGCTCATTAACTGAACATTCGACGTTTGGCTTCAATTCCCGCACGAATTGGATTTTATTTGTGCGAATCCGATTAACGTTTTATCGATTTACCGACTCTGCTCAGCTATTATTCCTACAGAAATATGGCTGCCTATCAAAAAAAAACTAACTTCAGCAAAAGCATTGCTTTATTGAGAACCACACGTCTCAAAAACATCCATTATTTTAGTGATATTAATTACTCAATATGGCCCGGAAGGTAGTAAAAACTTTTCCTCAATCGAGTCATCACAAGCACCGAAAAGGTTAAGGAAATCATGACTTAAATTTATTCAATTATTAACCCGAAGTATCAGATGGATGAACTCAATAAATTCTGCGTATAGTCGAACGAATAAAGCCATCGAGTTGAGAATCCAAAAGCTGTTGAGTTTGTGGCATTTTTGAAGGCGAGTTTTGAAACTCTTCTTTGACGAGCCATTTAAGCTCTTTGTGAGCCTTTCCTCTCTCAATCTATCTTTTCTCTGATTTATAGGGAGCGGTTAAGAACCGAACCCACTGTTTAAGCGAGGATTGGATCTATCTAGCTGAGAACGAACCCTGATTTTCATTCGATTATACATAGATTGTTAACTCCAAAGTATTCCTCAAAGTTACTGACAAACGTGTTATGTGGCTAAACAAAATCAACACAGCAAGAGACAGAATGTGATCTGCAAAAAGTCTGTCAAAGTATGGCATAATGAGAAGTGACTAACCAGAAGTCTAGTTTTTAAACGATAATAAAGTTTGATGTTAAGGAAAGCAAATAAAAAACAAAAACAAAGGAAAAGAGAACCAAATTATGTTATGTTAAAAAAAAATAAAAACAATATCTACAATTTTAATATACAAAAGTTCAGTCGGTCATTGGGATAGTCTTCTACCAATTGGTAGTCTATTTTGATATCATTAGCATAAATGTTAATTGGAACAAAAGTTTTTAGCTCTCAACAGTTTAACAGCAAACAACAAATAAACTGCGGTAGGCGCTTAAATAATATTTCAATTAATAAATTAACTTCTGATTAGTTTTATTGCCTTTAAATTGTAATATTTTTCAATCCGAGAAGATTACATAAACAAATTGATAATAATTAACGAATATGGAGGCAAAAAAAAAACAATAACTAGACATACAAATATAATAGCAAAAATCGTGTTTGAGCAAATCGTTTTGAGTACGAAAACCAGTTTTCGTGTTCTCGGCAAAAAATAATTGCTTTCGCGCAAAAAAGCACCGAAGCTTAAGTTACAAAAATGTGAATAAACGAAAAAAAAAAATTATAATTAAAACGTCAGAATGCTTAAGGAGTATTAAGAGATGTATTAAATTTCAAAATATTAATCAAAAATGTTTGTTATAACTCAAGAACGACTGGACCGATTTTGACGACACTTGCTTCACTAAATTCATCTCCTTTGCGATTGAAATATACACAAAATGCCAACCATTTTATTTCTTAAATATATTACTTATAATCATTTAATCCTGAACATTTCTTTGGGATTTATGACATTTATGAAATATTACAAGTACATATATACGAGATTGGACCACATTTGAGTCTAAGCTGATCATTTATTTTTAGTAATTAATTTCGCTTAATCTGGTGGAAGTTATTGAAAAAATATTTATTATAATCAATAGCATCTTAAATAAATAATTAATTGAAAATAAAAATCTTAGCAAACCTTGTTTGGTATTTGCCAACACTTTCCCCCATTAGTGATCCAGCAACCTGTTTCAGCCTCCACAAGTACAGGTTCATAACGCCCTTACTGTTTGACACCCCAACCTTCTAAATAAGCATATATAATTTAAAATTCTGTTATGCAATACCACCTGGTGGTGGGTGTAATTGAAAAATTGACTAGTCATAAAACTGTATAATTTCAATATCACTAGCGACATTATGAAATAATTGAATAATATGAGTGTTTAATTGCTTTCCTTATATGAAAAAATTCCTATGTGTATGCGCTTAACATACAGTGGTGGATAAAGAAATATGGACGCTTACAAACAACTTAAAAAAGATTAAGAGCTCTTAATTAATTCTTCGAAAACAAAAGTTTCGATTTATGGATTTTTAAATCATTTTTCGAAGAAGCATTTGACGTTTTTTTATCTTTGATACTGTTTGTAATCCCCTTTATTAGGCCTTTGAGTTCATCCAATCCAGTTCAATGAATACTAGGTTTGTAACTGATATTTGATAATGTTCAAAACTTATTTAGGATAGAGGGTACTAAAGATTCAGATCAGCTCTCCAGGTTCGAACCTACTTACATCCCAATTATCACGATAACAACGCATGCAGTCAGCTTTGATTGAAAAACCTTTAAGGGGCTATTCTACTCTAGAATGACGAAAAATTCGATTTTTTTCATATATTTAAAGTTTGGACCCTTAAGAACATATCCTCCAAAACATTTTTAAAAATTAAAATTATTTTAAGAGCCACAGTTACTTTAGTGACGCAATACCCAGACCGGTAGGTCTACTTTTTCCTACACAGTACCGGCATTATCTCAAGTTCTGTACAACCGATTTACTTGAAATTTTGTGTGAACCTTCTTTATATAATCTTTTATCGTTCCCACCAGCATCGTGTCAAAATTTTTGTTTTTAATATTTAAAAAAAAATCAGGAATTTAAAAAAAAAGCGTAAAACATGATTTTTATTTTCGGGCAGTCGCCATTTTTCAAACAAATTTTTTTTCGTGTTCCCTGTGGTAGGGACTATAACAGCATCTTTACTGATTAAGAATTTCTTTTGATTTTTTTTTCAGACCACCAGGAGAGTCAGGATCAATATCACCAGGATGTGCCATTTTTTTTTGTACACCTGTCTCTTAAGCCTTAAAAAGCGGTCGAGAGATTGTTGAAGACATGCCTCGTTCTGGACGATCTTCGATCCCACCAACTGATAAAGATATCAAAAAAGTGAAGGATATATTGGCTTAGAATCGTTGGGCAAGCATTAGAGATGTGGCAAAAGAGCTCGACATCTCTTGCGAGTCCATTCGAATGGTTATGTAAATATTTTGGGTACAACCGCGTTCTTTCTCCACTCACCCCGATAACGCTGAATTTTTCTCAAAAAGAGCACCGTAAATAGGTCTCTTTGGCCTTGCTTGGTCATGAATATTCCGATCCCACAATCATAGTGATAATGCTCGAGGAGACATGGGTTCATGAGTTCGGCAGGCAAACAAGTCAACAATCATCGAAATGAAAGGAAGAAAACTATCCGAAGACAAAAACCCACGCTAAAGCCGCTCAAAAATTATGAATTATGAATTTGTTCCGGGTAGACAGAGAACAAAGGACCCGGAATTGTGGACGGCCAGAATTATGGAAAAAGAGTTCATGGATTTTACACGATGGTAATGCACATTTGCCGCTCCATGGAATCCATTTTCAGTCGATCGAAGAAATAAAACAACATTCGTTGAAGAAGCTGACGGCCATCCTTGAAGTACTAATGAGTCTCACCTACTCCAAATTATCATATTTTTAACAATTTTATTTGCTCTTTCAACTTTTGTTTAGTTCTTACCAATATTTATATAAATACTATATTTAACTTCTAAAATGAGTTTCGAAAACTTATTCATCCATTGAGTATGAATTTTCCCAAAAGTGCTAATATTACCTTTAGAAACAAAAAAAAAAAAAAATCACAAATATTTTCTTTCACATAACCAAAATATTATTAGTTCTCATAACATAAATGACAAATGCTTCATAATTCGTTTTTAGTGGCAATAATTTCATACTTTCAGTTTTACCGTATATTAAATTACAAAACTTAACCCCAAAGGTGCAATTAAAAAATAATAAATAATTTTTGCATATAATTAAATTGTGGAAACCAACGATCATCGTTGTAATTATTGTACTTAAGGTATGCATTGTAATTAAATTAGTATTGAATCGGAAATATTATTCAATTTTAAACGGGAATACCTGTGGCGAATTGCAAAGGTGAAGTGAAGTGAATTCACAGAATTCAGATACAATATGGATAAGGAAGCTAACTCTTGATTAAGCAAGTAATTAATGTGAGATTTAAATTAGAATTATTAGTTGGTGAATATATTCGGCTAGACGGTTAAGAGAACTGTAAATTGTTAAGTGACGCCATCGATCGAAAAATTGCAATTTTCTATTTTAAATTAGCAAAACTTGTAGTTCCCCAATGATTTGCAAAGAAAATGGAAAATCCAAAAATTTCAAAAACAGAAACTTAAAATATTTATATTCTAATGCAAAATACGCTAATTTACCATAACAAGTGTTCACAGATCAATTAGCAGCCGGCAATAAGCCGCAGAATCGTACTTAATACAAGTAATATTGTCACTCATAAGAACACAAACAAGTAAACAAATAAATATATAATTTACATTTTCATATACATATATAAACATGTGTAGTTTCAGTAAGTATAGCAAGCAATTTGTACAAATTAATAACCTCTTACAACACCAACAAATATAGTGTTATATTCACATGTGCATTTTCTTGGTTGGTAGCTCGCTTGGTGACGTGCGATGTACGTAATTAGCGTTGTGACGTCTCTGCGCTCTTCGAAGATAACCACACAGCAATACTTCAAAAAGCGTGCTTTGCATTTGCATTGCACTCGCCTCAATTAGCTAAATCAGATAAGACATCACTCTGATCACATAAACATAAACAAATGAATACAGTTCACTATCAGATTTGAATATTGAATATTCTAAATAGACTTTCGCGGAAATTTCCTAAGTTTAGTTGGAAAGGAAGCGGAACTAAATAACTAAAAGTGGAAAAAATAATATTCCAAAGTCTTCAAAGAACTGTAAGATCGCTTCACGTGTGTCAAGACAGGCTTTTTAACTCAGCTCATTTTGGTTGTCTTAAGAAGATAACATATTTTCTGTATTCTGTATTCTGAATATAGATTTTTCTATTCGAAAAGACTATATACGTGTTAGACGTCTGTCGCTTAAGGGAGTTATCTCGTGTGGTAAACTTGATTTTTTGTTTGCATAAATCCAATCAAGAGCACTTATATAACATGCTGGTAAGGCAAAATTTTTAAGTTGAGTGTAAATAACTTGCGGAAGTGAGAAAGTAAGGGCTTCAGAGCGCGTGACCTACACATCACAATTTTTAAACGCATTATTCTCAAAACAAAATTTTTTAAACTGGCGTTTCTCAAAAACGGTTGAATAGATTGCTTTCAATATTTAATGGAAAATTCATAACCCACGTGGCTATCACCCACACAACGATATTCAAATATTGTACCATAAAAAAGTGGTCGAAAAAAAATCAAATTTTGAGTTTTAAGTTTTAAAACATACAACAATATTTAATTCTCTAGTTTCATGACAGTAAAGTGAAAAAATATATGTGTTTAAGTTAAAGCCTTAACTTAGAACATGGACGAAGGAAAAAAATTAAAACTTGGATTTTTGGCAGATATTTTTACATAAAAATGCAGATATCAGTGACATTTCGCGACATTTTTTTCAAATAGTTGTAATTGAAAAAAATCCTTCTTTCAAGTGTTTAAGAATTGTATATCAAACTTCATGAAGATCGGTTGAGTAGTTCTCGAGAAATCTTGCCAACCTACTTCAAAAACGGTTTCGAGAAAAATGCATTTTAATATGGCGCACAAGTTCTCAGGGCTGTAACCGAAACTATTGGTACAATATTATAGAAGTGTGGTCGAATTTAATAAGACAATAAAAAAAATTAAATTTTTTGAAACCCATTAACCCATGGAACCGCTCAACAAAATATTTTTACTTGAAAAAAGTTCGAAATTACAGCTAAAGACTTAATACGTATGTAGATATAGATTAAAAATTTTGAAGCCCCGTGTTTTTTTTTATTTTACTATGAAAAAATAATTTACAAATTTTACTTAGTAATAGCAAGGCTATCGAAATATTCTGACGAATGAGAATCTTTTTGTGGAGGAAATTATATGTGCTCAATATCTTAAAAGCTGAGGAACTAGTTCACGTACGCGTAAACAACGACGGAGCTACTGACATACTGACGGAGTTAGCTGAATCGGCCCAGTTCGTCACACTGATAGGGTATTCGATGTTTCCTTCTGGGCGTTAAAAACTTAGTGGCAACCTTGAAATACTTTGTTCAAACTTTAATAAAAGCTTTTTCTTCCCACCCCGACACTTATCTTTATTTTGATCCTTTGGAAAAGTAGACTCTGTTTGGAACTAGTTCTGAGCTATTTTTTGTTTAGCATAAGCTGTCAGAACAAGTTTGAAACACTGCAAGACCAGTTCTTAAGTAGAAAGTCAGGACTAATTTAGAATTATTTTGAGAGTGCAGAAAAATGAGCTGAAGTAATAATTATCCTCTCATAGTCGAAACAGAAACTTTTGGTATTTTTGAAATGTTTATTTAAGGTATTAGAAAATCATTAGGAACAACTGTTCTGGTAGAGAAAAGATTTAAATATTAATATAAAAAACCTTCAATCTATCTTTAGCTTTTCCTTCTCATCTATTACCTTCAAACCGAAGCTCAGTATAGTAAAGTACATAAAAAGTGGTTGAGTAAATAAATCATTCTATCGACAGTCGTTCAAAAAAAGTTGAATATTTAGAAACAATTACATCCAACTGCATATTAATTAAATATAGTGTTACTTTTCGCACATTTATGATCGACAAGACAATTGCGCTCATCATTGAGAGTCTAATTAAAGTGATGAATGTACTTGCTGTAGTCTTTGGCACTGCACTGACAGCACTGCATTATTTATAGCTTTTAAATAACTTGTAATTTATTGTAAGTACAAAAAGAGGCTTAGAAGTGGAATAATTATTATTACTATTTTTGTGGAAAAACCATCAAAGTAAAGAACAAAGCAAAAGTAAAATTTATTTGTTAGAGAATTGGACTTATATACATATTTATGGTATGTTATATGTAGAAAGGAGTACCCTTTAGGAAAAACTTGGAATTGTTAGAAAAATTTCTAGTTTACTGTTTGCCCTTTTATATAGTTATTGGTAATAGACAGAACCAAACTTAAAGAAGATGTACTCTATGTAGAGGAAGGTAGGTAGGTAGGTAGGAGGAGCAGCCCTCTTGTCTTTCGGGCTCAATTAGCACTGGCAGTGCCATTTTGATGCACTACTCGTAGATCTTTGTATAATTGCTATCACGTTTTACCTTCTCTTTCAAGCCATTTTTGGTTCTGATGAAGCTACTAATGTCTACTATGCTTTTTGTAGACAACCATTCAAGGTTTGATACTTGATGGGTTCCAAGTATTCTGTGTCGAATCTGCGATGGGGCTAGGCATTCACAGAGAAAGTGGAAAATTGTTTCCTTGTTCCCTACTAGTAGGGTATACCCATTTGAACGCATGTTCTCTAAATGGTCAGTGCCCTGTTATGGTAGCAGTTACTAGGTAGATACTTTTCCTGGACTCATTTAATAAATAGTTAGTTCTTTTCTTGTCAGATGTTGGCCATAACTGTTAAGTTATATTGCATTTTGTTTTTTCATCTGTTATTTTCAACTTATTGAAATTGTTTATTGATCTCTCCTTTGATCGATCCTCGCGACTTGGTATTAGCTCTGCCCCGGAGTCATTTAGGAAAGCTTCTGCCGTTGCCGTCTCATCTGCTTTTTCGTTGACAAAATTGTTCCTGTGGCCGGGAACCCAGATCAAGTCTAGGTGGAGCTTGTACTTTAGTGAGCTCAGTGTTTTCTTGCAATTAGGGACTATGCTGGAATTTGTCATCGGCAACGACAAGGCCAGAGAAGTCGCCCGACTATTTGTGTCTATTGCTGCTTTATGTATCCTCTTGAAGTTTTTCAATAGAGCTTTGCAGGCCTTCTATATGCTCAGTAATTCCGCATGGAAGATGCTAGCCGAGTTCAGTAGACAGATAGAGAGAGAGAAAAGAATATGTAGAGGGATGGATTATATCCGTTATATCCGGCTGGAGTTGTTATATCCGATACTCCTCCGACAAACGAGGATCAGCTAATCAATATACATTATAATACTGATACCTACACGAGAACCTTGTATAACATTTAAAATATATTTGTAATTACCAAAGAATAAACACAAAAGTTGTTTCGTTGCAATTGCCAAAGTGCTCGCAGTCCATACGCTCTACCTCGTCAATTTGAATTTGTAACACCGTGTTCCATTCATCGTATCCATATTCGATTCGTTGCGGAATAATGTGACATTAGTCACAGTGATAGCAATAAATGGAATTCAAAATGATAGTACAGTTAATTTAGAATGACAGTTGCAGCACAGCGGTTGCATACAGATCGAGTCTTTGAAATGCTGCGTCAATCCGAACATTTGCAATGTCGTCGAAGGCAAGCGCTTGCCATTTTCAGCTTTATTGTCATATTCTACATTGGTGAGTATCACTAGATTTAGTTCAAGTATTTAATTTACGTAATCCGATGAAAATTACCCATTAAGATTTTTCTTGTGCCGAAAACCCAAACAACAATGCTGAAGATACCGCAATTCCAGACACTTCTCTCCTCCGAAGACTGCATCCATTGAAGCTTGTCGGCGAAAGTCGCAACACATTCGCTGGTACGGAGGATGGCATCATCATGATTCTTAAAGAACCTGGACAAAAGGATTTGGATAATTTAGAGAACTTGATAAACGCCGCGAATCAGAAAAGCCCTGGAAACCCTGTAGTTTCCGACAATATTGGTGGCGCTGTGCAATCTGATGATGTCCAATCATATCACTATATGCAAAGTTATCCTTCTCCTAGAAGGATAGGTAATTGGTATCGATTTGGTGGCAGTGGTTGAGGTATTTCCAAGCTGTTCTGGAGTCATGTGCTATTTAAATAAATTTAACTGTTTAAATAAATTAATAAATATTCAATAAAAGAAATATAGAAATATAAGGTGTCATTTTCGGAGCCACAAAAGTTCTTAGAAAAGTGGCCAGCTGTCAAACCAACTGTCAAAGTATACACTTGTGTTTGACAGTTATGTATGTACAGTAAAAGGAAATATCCTGCTAAGACTTAGGATTACTTATGTATATAAGGCATGAGTACATAGGAACGTGGTTGCACTTTGAGTGCCGGACCCTGTATAATGTCGGTACGATAGGAGCCGCGTTTCCCTACTTCAAAAAACGAGCGGAAACGTGAATTCATTACACAGCCGTGGGCGATGCTCTTTAAGCGCATTTTGAAGGCGTTTCTGCTTTATTTTGGGACCGTCGTCGAAACATGAATCCTTGGAACACACCAGAGATCAAGAAAAGGTTGAAATGGAGGACTTCACCTGAAGAACCCATATTAAAGACCTATTTCGAAGAAAATTATTAGTTGAAAATGTAAAAGTAACAGATCTTTGGAACTCGTTTTCAGTGGGATCTAGATCGACTACCTGGAAGAGAAGCAAGTGCTTACCGCGGTCTATTGTGCCGAGTTCTTAAGCCAGCTCGATGCCGAACTGTAGAAAAGTTAGTCTCAATTAGAGAAAAGACTGTTTTACACTTATAGTTTTCCAGTGTATACTTGCAGGCCTACAGAAATCGAGCTTCTTACTCGGGTTAATGAAGTGACAGCATCAGTAGATCAATTGTATCGCGCTAAGAGAAGACTATATTGAGCGAAAATCGCTCTCCGATCTATCGGACTACCCTAGTTAGTAGTTAAATGCGCGTATACAAGGTGGGCGAGGTCATTTTGATGACAAAGTGCAAGTTCTACCCAAACATCTGTGATGTGGGTGCGTCTTCTTGCCTTGTATGTGTCAATGGCAATGACAAAGCTATTATAAATCGCTTAAGTGCCTTGACTTGTCATCCTAATTTCCAGTTATTCACACTTACATAGACAGCAGTAGACATAAAACATAAATCCTTCAAGTTGCAACAAAAGCAAAATACCAAATCGTTTGCATTACACACAAGCGTCTGCATTGCCCACGAGCTGAAGGTCACTTTCTGCGTTAGACAACACCAAACTGTGCAGTAACTTAGAACGTGTGGGTAGAGATTTTGTGCAACATTGTTGCAACAATAGTCTTTGGACTTGCATTGAATAATATATCAATTCATTTGAATGATATTCACCACAGTTCCCCACACGCACAGGGCGTCGCCTACAAGCTACCCACATTTCATTTAAACTTTACATATAAACAAATCTATATTTAAACACAGCTGCTGGAACACTGGCTTTGCGATGTCTGTCACATTTGCGGTGTTTCTCTGCACCCTACTGCCGCCCTCTTGCTCACCCACTCACCACATCTGTCCCAAATATCATTGAATGCAAATTTTTCTAATGGAAATTTAATTTCCTAATGCGTATTTAAAGCGCCTGCTACTTTGATAATTGCTTGCTTGCGTCAAGGCTGTTCTTAGTAGCAAATACAAGCTGCAAGATTATTTACGCATTTGTACTCTGCCTGCTAATATTTAATTTCAATAGAATATGGCACACTGTAAAGTTCGGTTTGCGGCTGCTGGTTGAGAATATCTTAAATTGTTATTTAATATTGGACAACATCTGTTGCTGCCAATCAGTGAAATTATTCTGACTTTTTTCGAAAATACTTGTTGCCTTTCTCGTTTTCTTCTTCCTCCTCCTATACCCAATAGAAACTTTACTAGGTTGTGGTAGCCGATAGGTTTACTTGAATAAAAACAACTATGAGGGTCACTGACGAAGAAAAATTCTGACAGTAGTACACTTGTCTTGAAACCCACCAGCCACTAGAAGACCTGTTCAAACTTTTAGATTACACAATTCATTCAGATTTTACCAACACATTCCTCAAATTGCTTGCTCAAATACTTATAAATGTCTTATACAGCTGTAAGGCTTTGAGCTATTATCAACAATTTTCTTCATTTGGTATAAAATTCATAAAAGAGCTATCATTAATAATTTTGTTCGAAGAAAGGACCTTAATTTTTATATTCCCACTCAAGAAAAAGTATATTTTTTTCTAATAAATGATTCCTCATACGATTTCTTTCCGAAAAGCAGTATTTTAAATAACCACTGATTTCCGATATTTCATTTACTAAGAAATGCACCTACTGGAAGCCAATGGAAAGAGATCAGAGGCTCGATGCCCTGTGCATAACGTGATTACTTAGAACAATTCCAACGACGGCTCTTAAACTGGTACTACTGCCACCTATAGACTTCGCTGAAAACTGCGCTGCAAAATCGGCGGGACGACTACTGGCTGTAGGAGAATTTACATATAGAATCTTCGAACATAGCTCGGTTAGGTAATGACGGTTGAGCAAACACCAAGTAGTTGATACAACTTATCAACTGGCAAATAATATTTAAATTAACATAGAAAAAGATGACAGGTCCAAAGGTATGTTAGCTACGCGCAATACTATAAACATCTAGACAAATGGCTCGAAAATGGAGTTGGTGTGGGAATATAATGTTCAGAATTAAGAAACCTTTTAAGTTGCCGGGTCACTGCAGTATATTTCAAGCTGAGGTCTGAAATTCCATAGTCAAGATCTACGCAGACAGCCAAGCAGCGATCAAGGCTTTAACCTCGAACTGCATATCGGTCCAAAGTATCTTGGGCTGCCACAAAGCCATCGAGATCAATGAAGTAGTGGACGAGATTATCAATAATGGCAAATCTGATCAGCATTGCGAAACCCATACATTTTCTATACCACGATCTGGACAGAAGCATGGTAAAGAAACTCAAAACAAGATGGAATGAGCTATCGGGGTGCAAAACTGCAAAAGTCACCTGCAAAATCGTACATAGCAAGCACACAAAATTCCTATTGGTACTCGATATAAGTGACTGCAGGAACATGATAGGAATCATGGAATATATGAATCACTGATCTAGTGGCTCACATGCTCCCAGCATGAGGCTGATAGAAAGGGAAGACTGCAGGAAATGTCTAGAGTAGTGCACCAGGGAAAAAATAGAAGCATCTCTTGTGCGTTTGTCCCGCAAGAGCAAGACTACGCTATAAGCATCTGTAGTCCCCACGGTATGATACAATGGAAGAGGTATCGTAAGTGAGACCACATAATCTGAAGAAATTCGTGTCAAGCGCAGGCGTTCTAAAAGATGTCTACTCCTCTTGGACCTAGCAAATGAGCTCCATCTGGTATCGGAAATAAAAACTGGTATTTGCGTGGCTTATTAGCCTACAAGACTAACCTAATCTAACCTAACATTTTCTATTTAATTTCTTCTTTTGCGACACTTCCTGAATTAACTAAAATTAGAAAATACACAAATAGAAAAAATGTATGTATATGTTTCAGTAGGTCCTAATGAAAAATATGTACTGAATTTGCCTTCAAAAGCTCAAAAAGTTATTGCAGTGGGCGACAAAAGTATAACATCAAATAATATAATTCATCAGAAAGGTAAAAAACAATTAAAAAATAAATTAATTCCTGGAATATATTCATCAAAAATTGTAGTAAAAAAAAAGAATATTTTTTTTTTTAACAAAAAATAAGCGAACATTTTCGATGATCAAAAATATCATCATCATAGTTCAAGTGAAATTATTTCACTTGTTTGAGAGTGCAACACTCTCTGTTGCCTGCAATCAAAAATATTATACCAACACAACAACCGTAAGTTTGTGTGTGTGTGCGTAAGCAGGTACGTGTGCATGTGAATATTGGATTTTGGTAGCAAAAGACAATAACGAGCGTCGCTTTATTGGGAGCTCCCAAAACCAGGTTGTTCCCTAAATTTCGAGACATGACTGCAGCAAGAGATTTATTTGTGTAAGGATGTGCACTCAATTCAAAAGGAAGCAACTATACGGGTGCATGGGTACATTTCATACAGGGTGGTGCCAAAGGTAGTAATAGTTTTTATTTTAATTGGAGTGTACTAGTTCTTTTCTAAACTAATTTTTCATTTGGATTGCTGTCACATCAAATTATCTCTTCATCTCTTGCCATGAGCAGTCAATGTATTTACTGAAACTGATCCAGTTCAGGTTGGATTACGTGAATACCACGTAAGAGATCGACGGCCGCTTTGAACCTATACAAAATTTAAATCGGTTCGTATCGAATAGAGGCAGTTCGCTCGATTCACCGAGTTATTTCATTCTCAGTCAAACGATAATTGAGCGATCGGAGAGAAAGTGTCGATTTGGCTGTTCCTCGTCTTTCTACAATTTACTTTTGTAATTGCCGTCCGTTTAAAGTGATTCAATGAACCTCTTGTACTCTAATTTGTGCCCGAGAGATCTTGATCAGCGTTGTTTTTTCATCAGCGCTCACAAAAGGTCATATAGTGCATCCGGTGTTATAAAGCACTCCAAGTGAGCTCCAACATATTCCGAGTTTGCTTAAATTATCAATTAGGCACTGTTTCGCAAGTTCATCGACTTTGCAGTTTCTAGTGAGGCCGAGCACCCAAACAAGGCTATTCACGAAGTACCTTGATACAATCCAGTTATTTTCACAATTGGTAGCCGAAAACTAGAAACAGTACGATCTCAAAGCTATGTGGACATAATTTACGCAAGCATTTGTATTAAATACATCTACAGAAGAAGAGGATTCATGAGAGATTACATAGTAAATGGGTAAGCAATACACGTAATCTTTCTCTCAAGCATACCAAGATTATTTAATGTAGCTATTATAAGGTTTTAATGTGAAACTTCTTAAGTGGAGAAGGATTTTAGCTGTCATATTTATACATATTCTTGGTTTTATAATTTGCGTCAACATTATTTTGGCAGTTCGTTGAACAATGCTTGTTATATTCGAATAAGGTTAGGTTCGGTTAAATGGTCGATCCTAATAGATATCAGCTTATAACGCCGGCTATAAAATTGATTTTAAGATCCTCATAATCTGACAATGCGCTTTGAGTCAGCCAAAAATTTATTGAGGTGGCCAATGTGAGCTTCCGCTGAACACTGGCGGAGAAAGTGCTTAATATTTGTACCTCAACTTGGCCATACAAACTATGAACATTTGCGTGCGACTAGATTTTCAACCTTACAGCATGAATGCTTATAGGACTACGTTCGGTGTGGTTAACGTGGGTACCTACTCAAGTCAGGCATTTGCAGTACCAATTCGCAGAGTGGAATGGACACACTAACCATCTTGGTAGGATTCGAACACATTCAGGTTTTAACCACAACCAACACTATACTTCCCGAGAGGCCAGTCCGCATTAGCAGGTTGGGGTGAAATCCAAGAGCTTCTGCTCCCCGTTGTACCAGAATTAAGTCTCCGGTCAGACCTCGTAGCCGAAACTGCTTCCATACTGCTCTAGACTGGTGACCAGGGGATGGTCCCCATACGCACATTACAAGCACAATTCACAAAAGAAGAAACGCAAATTCTCAGCTAAACAGTTTCGGCGCTTAACTTGCGCTTTTTTTGCCATACCACCCATGTCTGAACAACGTTCAGTAAAAACTTTTACGATTGTGGCAAGAGATAGTTCTATACTAAGTGTAAGCCGATCTCCTACGTTGTACTCTAGGTCAGAAGTTCCGTAGGTTCAGTGCGAGCAAGCGAGATAATAACAGAGGTCCTCACTCCGACTAGAGTGGGGAAAGGGTGCTCCTATTGCTATATTTGATTGAAGAAATCACTAAATTGCGAATACGATTTCTTTAGTTGCCTAGTAGAGTCCACAGTCCCAGAAATCCGCTAAAATTCCGCACTTAGTTCTGCGTTGGACATGTAGCTCATCTCCCATATGAAAAGTTTGAATGAAAATTATCATTCCTTCCTTCAAACTTCAAACTCTAAAATACTTAAAGCACCACCCTGTTCCCAAGCGTGCGCCAACAACTAGTACAGCGTTCCAGATTCCCTGATTTTTACTCTATTTGCCCCTGTGCGACGTCATAGCAGCCGAAATGTTGATTCGTTTTCGTCGTTATTTTTTCCCGCTTTGCGCCGGCTTCCATGTTTCCTTCATCGCAGAGAAAGATATATAATTTTCCTGTTGTAAGTTTCAGCATCCTCTTGCACTATTCGCCCTCCGGCCAACTTGTTTCCCCAACAATACAGGCACACGAGCACACACACCGACACATCGTCGTGCTGCCACGCTTATCTTCCGTTGGACTTTGTTTTTATGGCGTGCTTGTTTACGCTTCTCACCACTCCGCTGTTGATGATGAGCGCTTGCTGTTGTTGTTGTTGCTGCTACTGTTGTAGTTTATAGTTGATTTTTCCTGTGCCGAGCGAGTCGCCGGCATTTTTGCTCATTGACTGCTAGTGTCATTGCTGTGTACTGTTACGCGTTCTTTTCAGCTGATTTGTGTTCGGTGAAAGGCGTGTGTGTGTCTTTATGTGTATACAATTATGTACTTGTGTGTGTATGCATGCGTATGATGGAAGCCAGTAAGTCAACTGAACTGCCTGGCTGTCAATATGTGTAAACTTGTACGTACGTCGTTGTTCTTGCAACTGCCTCATCAACAATGTGCTTCCAGTTGTTCCTATTGTTCTTGTTGTTGTTGTTGTTGTCTGTGCGAACTCTGCACAATATATTTATGTTTTATGTTTTTCACTTCCTTCTCATCCAGCAATGCATTCAATCTTACGTCAAGCGTTCCTGCTGCCTTCTGGCTACTCAAATACGACGCTCCCCTCTGTCTTCCTCCTTCCTTCCCCTCTTCACAAGCTGCGCGCTGTTCATCACTGCTGCTGTCTTCCGCTTCAATTGCTTCAATATATGCTTCCTGAGGGAAGGTGTGTTGTGTTGCCGCCGTTGTGGTTGTTGTTTATGTGTTTGTTGTAGCTGCAGTGAAAACAAAAGCACTCGCTCCATCGTTTCCATTGAACGTGTTGTTGATTTCTTGATAAGCGAGTTGCTTGCAATGCGAGTATTTCGCCACAAATTGGGGAGCGCGTAATTGTTTCAGCTCAGCATTGACATGCAGATTTTCCGCGTGATTGGTAGTCGGTGCCAAGGCCTTGAGGGTGTGCGCAAAACTTCTGTTATTGTTTGATTTTTCCGATATGTTTAGTAAAATGATGTGAGCACGAAATTCGCTCCACTAAATGTTTAAAAGGAATTCATGTGTGGAGCATTATATATGAACTTATGAACTAGTAAGAAGTTATTTCAGTCGAGCCTAAAAGTGACAAAAACATGAGTATATACTAACTTGCTTTAGATGCAAATGATGAGAAGACTTTGAAGAAAAAACTTTTGGATATAATAGTGCCAAGCTGCTACCCTGGAATATGTTCTGTGTTATCTTAAGTTTGAAGTTATCCTATTTATCAAAGAAAATGTTTTTTTTTTTTTCGTTGGATTTGGTCTTGGAAGACCCACACGGTCGATTGCTTTTTTTTTCGGCTTCATACGCATAGATCCATGATTCGTCACCTGTGACGATCTTATAAACGTCTTTTGAAGCACCGCGATCGTATTTTTTCAGCATTTCTTTACACCAAATTTTTGTCAAATTGTGCGTTATCCAACTAGAACAAACCTTTTTTGCGGCCAGGTGTTCATGCAATATCGAATGTATGCTGTTGGGAGAAATGCATAGGCATGCCTCTATCTGAAGGTATGTTACATGACGGTCTTGCATTATCAGTTCACGTACGGCATCGATGTTTTCTGGCACAACGGCTGTTTTTGGACGACCTTCACGGAATTCGTCTTTGAGCGAGCGTCGGCCACGATTGAATTCGTTGTTCCAGTTTTTCAAAGTGCTAACCTCCGAAAAAATGTGTCTGGCGATGAGAATTAAAAAGATCTCCGAAAAAGGGATATGGCGGCTAAGCAAATTTTTCAAACAAAGAACATACAACTATTAATGAATACCGGTAATGTCTAAATTATTTCGAACATAATGGCGCCTTCTCAAAAAAGTCGTATTTGTGAAAAGATACCTTTCAGAATGCCTTAAAAATAGAAATTATTCACAAAAATATTATTCTTTGATACATAACAAATGAAGAAAAATTGTACTCCTTAGATTACCATTTGATAAAAATTACTTAAGAAGATCGAGTAAAAAAAAACTTTAATCTTTTTGGTATGACCCGGTGGAAAATTTTAGAAAACACCTCAGAAGATATTTTTTTGTTAATACCCTATTCAAAGAGTTTCTAGAATTCGCTAGAAATATTATATTTTTTGAATAGTATATAAAATCTACGAAATGCAAGTTAGACACGACGTATGAGCAACTTATTTGAATATCTTTACCTACTCTAAATAATAACCTCAAAACAATAAGAGAAAAAATATGTATTTAAAAATGTATAATTTTTTAACTGATTGCTCCCAAAAACTTCGTTTAATTAATATGCATTATATATGCGAGTATATACGGGCCAGCTTTTGATATTTAAGGTACCACATGGCTTATAGGACATCACAAAGCTTCTTAATTTTATTAAATTTGCTATCACAGCAGATAAATCCATTTGTTAATATTTTTATTTATAGTAGTAGTAGTAGAAGTAGCTTATACTTAAAAGTCTTTTAGTTAAATGTTAGAATTTTTGAAATGTTTGAATTAAAAAAAATTAATAAAATAAAATTAAAATTAAATTATTTTGTTTGGTAATTTTAAGTAAATGTTTTTTTTTTGTTTTTAATTTAATTTAATCCCTTATCAATAATGTTTAAAATTATTATTTTTTTGATAAATAGATTTCTGGTAGAAAAAGTCAAAATTGCAGTAGAAGTAAGTCTGGTAATTTTATAGATCGCAAATGGCGTCATATAAAGGATCGCTTTATCAACGCAAAAATTCATTTCAAAATACTGTACTTAACCCTGTAAAAACAAAAACACAGTTTTACTTTACATTATAACGTATGGCAATACCAGTGTTGCAATCTGGAAACTCACAATTTTACCCTAAGGCTCCATTTGTTTTGTTTACAGTCGCTTAAAATATTCTTCTCGACCAAAATATGAAATTAAATTGCAAATATTTTCGCAGAATTGTTTTTTACAAGCTCCAGATGAAAGTTCATTGAGGTCAAGTGTACAATGATGGTATAGTAAATTTAATTGAGATCGTGGATAACTCAAAGACTAATTTCGGGAAGGGCGTCTAAAATCAGGTTTTGTACCGAAACTAATATTACAAATCGTCATGTGACCGATTGTATGATTGAAACAAATATAGGCATTCAAATACATTCAAATTTGAATTAACTTTTGACTGTAAAAAACAAATTGTTCACTTTAGATCTCATACTATTCGTCAATCGCTCAAACAAAGAAGCGTGTCATTAAAAAAATACGATACGGTGCTTCGAAATACGTCTACAACAACGTGATAGATCATGAATGGCGACAGTCGACTGTATGGGTGTTTCAAGTTGATCCCAATCCAACAAGAGTTGTTCGCGAACGAAGCACTTACAAGCAAATGGTTGTCTTCTTTTTGGAAAAACAGAAAAGTAATTTCTGAGTAATAAACCACCATTTGTTTGCCAGTTGTCTTTTAAGAATTACGAAATACCAACCGCGAAAGGCAGATCACTCTTCTCCACGACAATGCCATCTGTCAGATGTTTGATAAGTCATCCAGCGTATAGTCCTGACTTCGAACCGAATAACTTCTTTTTGTTTCTGCACGTAAAAAATAAGCTAAAAGTTAAACACTTTTCTACACCTGAGGAGGCGGTTAATGCTAGCAAAAGGCATGTTTTGTTGACATCTTATCCAGAGTGACAAAAGTGTTTCGAAAATTGGTTCAAACGCATGCAAAAGTCTATAGATCTTAAGGGAAAAGATTTTGAATAGCAATAAAGCGATTTTCGATGATTAAAATTTCTTTTCGTTCTCGAATCCCGAAATATAAAAGCAACCTACATATAATTTAATATAAGTGTGAGTAACTATAACCACATACAACTCACATAGAACCCACATAATTTCTGTAAAATATTTTTATACAAACCGGCATTCTAAATACTATTTTTGTCGGTTCATTTGCGCCAGTTTAGCTTTTGATTGCTTTTTCGCCTTTGCATAACCATAGATGTGTAAGATGCCATATAAAAGCTCTAATTAGCGGAAGTTATAGACATGTGCGCTCGCAATTACTCACATTTTTGTGTAATTAAAAGCCGGAAATGGTGTGTGTCCATAAAAATAAAATGCGAAATATTGCGAACAATAGTTGTTGTGTCTTACAATGCATGTAAAATAATTTGCATTCTAACAGGTATACATACATATATATATTTAAAATGTATGTATTTTATATGCAAAATGTAAAAAAAAAAATATTTGGGATTCATGGACTTATTCTACAAGCATGTATTGAGTAAAACTAAATTTAGTTAAATGTGTTAAATTTAAATTAAGCAGCTCGTTAGTTATATGGGGCCTAAGGCGAATTTTCACCCGATTTTATTCATTCTAAGCAAAAATATATACCGTTGTTAGAAAAACACGTTCTCTTCGCTTTATTAAGATAACTCAATTCTTAAGCGATGTATACGGTACAAGGTCACCTGGAAGCTCAAAAGTCTGTATATTAGGTGTATTGGAGGGATAGAAAATGTTAATCCCATTCAACTATTTGTAGTTCACAGGCATACTAGTATCAAGAAAGGATTCTTTCTGTACTTCAATTATATATCTAACACATTTACCGATATTTTCTGTAAAAAGTCAACTATATGGTAAATACTGGGGTCCACATATTCGATACCTAGGGGACTGAGCCATGTGGGGAAAATCACGCAAATGAGAAAAGTTCCCGGAGCGTCATTCACTTGAAAGAGGCCAGAAACGATATTTTACATATGGATCAAGCAGCTCACGATATCCAATCTTAGACCAGGTATACATTGAGTCGCCAAAAATACATCCTTTTGAAGGCGAGCTAAAATGAGAAGGTGAAACATCTCTCCACAGGGTTATGCGCTAGATTTTTGATCCGCCACGTAAAAAAACACTACCAATGAAAATAACAAACAGCCTCGGATAAGAGACCCCTCTTTTGATGACCACCCCTGCAAATGTGTTAAGGATTACGATGTAAGGGCATGCACCTAGAATGTCCGATGCCTCAATTGGGAAGATGCCGCTGCCCAGCTGCTTGATGTCCTCGATGGAATAAAGGCTGAAATCATCACCGAGTGCATCTATGAGAGCTGCTTCCGTCACGATATCAAAATCGGACTTGAGAACCTTAACGCCCGAATGAGCAAAGAAGGTATCTTAGTGACAGCGGTCGGTAAACTCAGCCTCCTTGATGAAACATCCCAAATTGGGTTGAGGCTGTTTGACTTCGCCGTGGCCCTAAATATGAATATCTCTAGTACTAGATTCCGACAAAAAATTCACCAAGCTCCATTTCGAAAAGCCATGAACTTACGGTTACGCTGGATGGATTTAAATACTCCTGCTCTGAAAGTGTTCGACACGGTACCCGCCGGTGGAAACAAAGGAAGAGGAAAACCTCCACTCTTGCTATTTCGATCTGACGCCAAACTGAGAAAAGTAGAAACGAGTGATATAACCGTGTAAGCGGTGTCTACGCCATTAAAGAAGAAGAAAAGACATTCAACTGTTTTCCATTTACACAATTTTTGGTCATGAGGTAGCTTGCCTCAAAAGCATTGTTCGTGCAAAGTTTTATCCTCTTACATTTATTGCTTCTTGATTTGTACAGGCAAAATCAAAAAAATGCTGGACTGTATATGTATGTCGTTCTTATTTCCATCTCTCAAGCGCAAACTATCTATACATTAACTAAAGAATGCAATAGTGGCATGGCGTATGAGTAACATTTTTGAGTATCATTATTACAGCGTACAAAAGAGTGCAGGCGTATTGCAAGAAATGCATAAAATATAATGAAAATATTTTTGTTTTCACAAATGAGAGTAATTAAAAGTGTTTTTAAAAGTTACATAATGCAACTGTGGTCGATTTTCGTTCACTCAAGAAGACAACAAAATAATCAAAATATTTATTTTTTTTTATGTTATCCTCACATATACGTAAGAATATATAGATATTGCTTATAAGTACATAAATACATTGTTTAACTTTTCAAAATTTCTAAATGTCCCCGAGTTAACTAAATCAAATATCTAAAAGCTAATAGTCATATCCTTCTATAATAATCCCTCAACACAAGAAATTTCAATAAATATTTTCCTCAGTTTCTGCAATTTAATACCAGCAAAAGTTTTCAACTCAATACCTAATATAAAATATCACATAACGTACGAAGATTCATACATTTATGCACATTATAGTTTATGACCTTAACTACATATAAATTTCTGTGTCAACGCAAGTTTTATTTCACATAATTTCATAACGCTATTGCTCCCTCCAACCTCCACACACACGTTCTGCCATAGATTTGTGTGTTTATGTCGACTATCTTCCGTCATGTCTGCAAACTTGTTTTACGCTCATCTTTCGCTTGCTGAAGATAAAATAAATTTAGCGCAAGTCTTATCTGCCATTTCTTGTTGTAGTTGTTGTTATTATGTCAGGCTTTTGTTGTTGCTGTCGTTGTTGTTTTCGTTGATGTTGGTGGTGGCATATTTGTGTGTTGTAAGAAGTTCATCATTAAATGCTGGCATTGACATTTAATACACCACAGTCACCCACACCAGCAGCACGAACACTAACACCAACAACACAAGCAACACGAACAACAGCTCAAACACCACAAACATCACCACCACCCACCTACCATTGGTATCATTGCCTTGCCACCCGGCAATTTAGCCAGCCAGCACGCACAGCCGAGCATATTTCATCACCACTACCACCAGCTTCATCATTATTATTTCAGCCAGCGCATGTTGCGGCTATTCACCGACGCAGCTAGCGGTACTGTGGCTATCGTCAGCAGAAGTTAGCGTCAGTGCGGAAGACAGCGAGCAACTTGAATGCCAACAGTAACATTTGTTTTAGTTTCCGCCACAATGTTTTTGTTGTCGGCAGCTTTATTATTATCAATCTTTGTGGTGATAGCGGCAATCGAGGTTGACTTGGCTTGGAGGGAGGGAGGCAGGTTTGGTGCGTCAACTTTTAGCTGTTTGCTTTAATAATGTTATGTCACAGTAACAGCGGTTATTTGCAGCGATTTTGCAAAAGCAATTCATGGCAGGCGCTTAAATAGCAAATTTAGAATGGACTATACATACAAATTAAAGAACCTTTGCGAGACTGCGCAGAGCAAAAAGTTAAAATGATATTTATTCCATAAAAAATATGATTTTTAGCCAATTTTGCGAGAAATGAAGAAATGTAGGAATGGGTCAACTACTGACTGGGCGTTGTATAAAACGTGATTTGCAATATACAAGTCAAGAAAAGCAAAGAGGACCTCATGGAAAATTCTCGCAAAGAACCCCGTCTCCCCGGGTTATCTTAAGGATGCGAATGGGAACTGAGACTTGAGCAGTGAGGATACACTTTGGATAGTTTTTGATCCTTACTTCCCGAGCAACACATCCTCAATTTTTCCCAGACATTTGTAAGACGATTGCGCGGCCTTCGTCGACCTTCTGGTTGAACAGCACTTGACCTGGGCGGTCAATTCGTTCAAACCTTTCAATTCTCCGGGACCGGTTTGCAACATATCAGCGCAACTGCAACCGCCTGTTAAGGCGTCATGCAACTGATTGAAACCTATCTATACGAACTGCATAAAACCGAGTTACATTCCGAGGGCCCGGAGACGATTCAGAGGCACGTTTATCCCGAAACCTGAAAGGGGCTCCCACGTCACGGCCAATGACTTCAGGCCTAACAGCCTCTTCTCCTTCTTACTAAAATCTTAGGAGAGACTAATGGAATGGTGCATAAGGAGGCGCACCCTGAGGGACTATTTATCAAGAGCGCACAGACAAGAGACACACTTATTTGTAAGGGCAAGCTGGATGCTGCCCTGCATACTATGATGTCAGGGCTTAAGGAAGCCATTAGGGTTAAGGAATTCGCTGTTGGAAGCTTCCTTGATATAGAGGGAGCTTTCAATAATATTCTGCAAGGCCTTACAAGGTGGAGTTTTCCCTCCACTTCTATTGATCCTGCTTAAATAACTTGAAGAGCGCGACTGCCGGGTGATTGCCCATGCAGACGATGTAGCGCAGGAACTTTTCCTGAGTACCGTTTATGAATTGACGCAAAGGTATCTCAGCATCAAACCGAAATGGTTTTATTCACTAGAATATATAAGATCTCAAATGAGAGGCATCCGTTTGCAACCATCCGTTACAGTGAAGTATTTAGGGCTCATCCTAGATAGAAAGCTGTAGTTAAAGCCGATTATCGATGATAAAGCAAAAAAGGCATCGATTGTTGTTTTATACCGATGTAGAGAAGCTATTCGCAAAAGGTAGGGTCTCTCACTGAAAGTGGTTCTCTGAATCTTCGACATCATATTGATGTCTTGACTCAAGCTCATTATGGTCTATGGAGTCCTTATATGGTGGACGGCTCTAGAGAAGACCACACTTGCAGAGAAACTCGAGAGCGTTCACCAGCTTGTGTGGTGCACTATGGTCCACTCCAACCACGGACATAACCTCATCTTAAACATCGTCGGAAAATGTATGGCTGACAAAGTTGCCATGTATCCAATACATCGAAGCAGGTCCCTTTTGGTTTTTATTATATCGCAAGAGCATATACGAAAATGGTTACATAACCTATTTTCTGTTATGTGCCAGCCCCCGTACACCAGTGTCACCTATCGCACAATATACCTTGATCACACGTCCAATGCCGGGAATTAATCAAGCAAATCGGATTTTCACAATTGAACGCTTTGCGAACGCTCCTATTAAGCTCAGCAAACAGAACAACAAACGTTAGCAGTTAGCCAAACGAGTATATTCTATGCCAAGAGTTATTTTCATTTCCCTCACTGTTATATCAGCGTGTGTGTGTGTGTGTGTGTGTGTTGGAGCGCTTAATTATTAGCAGGCAATGTCAAGCCGAACTTTGCCAATGCAAACAGAATGCGAGGCGCCGGTGCTCGATAACACGCTGCCATGGAGTGGCAGCCAGGCCGCAGAGTAGTTATTAGCCAAAGAGGCTTTCCGTACACTCGCCAGTCGGCCAGTCAAGCTAATCAATTGCCCTGGCGCTTCTGTCAATTCATGCCTTCATTTGTGTCACATCATTTCATCAATTGCGCGAGCAAATGCACACTTCTGTACACTATATATCTGTATTCGCTGGTTTATGTGAGATATGTGTCTGATGTGCTGTCCGTCAAGCAGTCAAATGAGAATGTGCAATTAGAGATATGGATATGTACATATATACGATAATGCATGTACAAGTTTTACATGATGAACATATATAGTTATACTACAAAACTTATATGTATACATATATACTATATGTAATGATGGCTTTAACACATTGACACAATGCTTCCGCTATGACAACTCAAATACATATATAATTTACAAAAATACTCAAAAATCGTCTTTTTGGTTATAGTAGTATGAAACAGATAAAATATGTAAAGCTCGAATTTCAAATGGTTTTTGGAAAATTTATTTATTTTCCGAAATTATTGTGACCGACAAATATTCAAAAATTTAGTGTTTGGACAGAATGCCGGACTAATGAACACGCTTTATAGGGCCTCTGACGTTTATTTTTGGGTGTTCCAAGCATCGTAGACTCCATTTTCCGTTCTCTGCATAACGCAGCAGAAGAGGCGATAGGTTGTTGCCGACCACGCAGAAATACTTGGTATAATGGTGAAAGTCACGCTATCACTGTAGAGCAAAATGCCACCCTGCAGCCGATTGCGTCGAACGGTACTGCGAGAAAAGATGGGAAGTGAGACGTTTTTTTTTAACAAAAAAGAGATAAGCAGAAATGCGTGAGTATGAAAAGCTTGAGATGCTGGCTAGCAGGAGTTCGGCACGAAATTTTTTTAAAAGTGAGAGCAGCAAACAAATTGTGTCAAGTACGGGTCCGGTTTCTGTTAAGACAGGAAAGGAAACCTGAAAACAGACACACAAAGAACACTCGAAATGTGGAGGGAACACTTCTTGGATGAAAATATGCCTATTAATTGGAGAGAGATCCCACAGTCTGATTTAACTATCGCGGATTCAGTATTCTTAATATCAGATATAATGTTTTTTTTAACAGTTTTTTACGAAAGACTTAGCCCATTGTAAATAAACTGAGTGGACCTTATCGGTTGTAGCTTTTGATCTGGCAAATCGACTATATACCAGATTTTCCAATATGTCTAATAATGGAGAAGACTCCTCACAAACATATCGACATCCGCCATCTTTTTGTCGATTTCGACGCCGCAAAATGACTACTGCCAACAGGTGCTACTTTAGAATCGGTTCCGAGATGAAAAATCACTTGCAGCCGTCAGGGTGAGTGATGAGTATTGAAGTAGATAGAATCATTAACTGTATGAGCTTTAAGAGGATATGGATATACTTGTTATTAAGTGCATAAAAATTCAACGATTTAGGCTAAGTCGTTCCCATTTAAGATTATGCTCTAGCGAAACGCTCTTCTGACACCAGACCAATTGGTAGATAACAGAAGCAAGGGCGCCTTGGATCCAATGGAAGTAAAAAGTGCATATCGATCTGTCTCCACTTTGGAGTACAGCTGGGGCGAGTTCGCATAGGATAGAAGCAACTGGCGAAGTTTCGTGTTTTAGGCCCAGACGGACCTTCATTTGTAGGGCCACGAATAAGAATAAATAGCGTAGCAAACTTAATATACCCTGTTCAGGACATAAATATGCACTTAATGAATGGTCACTTCTTTTTGCAATGACCGTTGCTTTGTATTAAAGGATACTTAACGAAGATACAAGAAAACCGATCATGCTAAGAACGGAATATTAAATAACAAGGGAGGGTATGGACAGATCATATGGATTTGTCTGAAGCAAAATTTATGTCGCAAAGGATGTTTTGTATAAATTCAAAAGTTGTATGAAGACGAGATGATGTTTTGGTTATAATAGTTAAATGTGTTAAAATTCATAGACGTAAGGAATGACTACTTACTTTTCTTCGTTCCCACGTCAGTCGGGTCCAAGCAACCAGAACGGACCCATATTTTTATCCGGCCAAGGACAGTCAATTCGCACCATGCCTGGGAATTACTTAAGGGATGATTTCCCTAGAACTATTAAACAAACCATTTACTTTTCATTACAATTATGAAAACGATTCAAGGGATTAGTTCCGTACTAGAGCCAATTTCCTCAGAATGCAGTTGTCATTAGCAAACTGCATACATATTCTGGAAGCATACAACAATATAACTGTAGTGAACACAAACTTTTTACTAACAGATGCCAAGGCATACACTAGCTGCTGAAGTCATCGAAGGACTCTGAACGCTGTGGTGTTGCAACACTTGACTATCACGCTATTCTACAGCGGCCAGATTTCATTTCCGTACGCACACCAGCTCAACACATAAACTCACATATAAGTGATTGTAATACACGCACATAAACACTTATACTACGATATATATATATATATATTATATATATATATTTATATATATATACATATATATATCGTATGCGTAAAACTATGTAGAAGTATAAACACATGTAACTGCTCCTACATCGGATTCTCCTCCAACACATACCCACACATAGAAGCAGCAACTGCAGCGATTACTGTAGCACATAACGTATTGCGACCGCAGATAAGCGTATTAATGCTTCACTACAACGCCAACACCAGCAACAGCAAGCAACCACCACCGCTCACACTCGCATTTCATAAAGCTTTGTCATTAACAACAGTGACGGCATTGTCAATAGAGATTGTCGATATTATTGCATAACAAATACATTGCAAGGGCAAAGTGAAGTGACAGAGCGCAGCTAAACTCTGCATACTTGGTGGATGATCGGGCCAAAGGATATTTGAGTGGTGTTTGCGTGTTGCTGTGTCATAACTAATTGAACGTTTGTCGGCGGCAGTCGATGGCCTCTGGCGATAAATCAAACGGAATGTGGGCAAATAAAGCGACAGAGACATCGCTCAATCACATTATGTTGTGTGGAGTGCGGAGCGGATATCGGATAAGATGTTGTGACAGGCAAGTTAAAGGTTGAAGTGATGATTAGTATACATATGTATGTATATGCTTGTGTTTGGAATTAGAGAAGATCATGTAAGTTTTTGTGCTTTAAAATAGTCGGAGGATATATGAAAAAAAAATGTGAGAGATAATTTTGTTAAATGAAAAATGGTTTTTGCAAAATTTTTTTTTTTTTTTAATTTTAAAAATTCTGACAAATTCAAATAAATCATGAGAGATCGTATTCTCGGCTTTTATTGGTACTATATTCGCGCATTTTTTTTTTAATTTGAGCGTTTTTCTGAAATTTTTGTGTTCCATTTCAAAACACTTGGCTTTCCGGTCAATTATGAGTTAGGCCGACTTTTGTTACCCTGTTTTAATGTAAACTGTATTCCAATGAGGACGTTTTTCATCGATCAGAACAAATGGTAGTCAGTGAGGAGAAAATCTGGTCTATAAGGTGTGTGAGGCAAAACTTCCCAGTCGCAGTCGCTGTCTTCGAAATATAAAGCATTGGCGTCGTGTATGTAAGGGTTTGCCGTTGATTTGGCGGGTTGGTCAGGCTTCACATATAATTTTTTTGAGTTAAAGGTTATCATAATGGGCCCATGAACCATACTGAAATAAGACATCAATTAAATATTGAATACTTATTATGTGAATCCCTGATCAACTATTGGACAGTCATTAAACTAATATCTTTTAATTCAAAATGGATCCCTCTTAAGCTCTCACGCCTCAAAACGGACGTCTCATTCAAGACTTTATGGTCGTTCGTCCGATAAATATCCACATAATACTCATAAAAGGCTCCATATATTGACCGAATGCTTAAATATGTCCGCAGTTTTTGTATTCTGCTTGGAAATTCTAACAGTATACCAAGAAAATCTTGGGAAGCATCTAAGAACTCCATTAAACATCTTTCCATCGACTTGAACTGATGTGTCCTCGAAGCCTTGATAAAGATTGTCCGGATTTTTTGGAGGTTTTTTCCAAGAGGTTCTAAGTTTGCACGAGTTGTTTTGGAATTGGAAAATCTTCTCTTCTACATGAATGCAATATTCATTTCGAAAAAGTCTTTTCGTATTTCTAATCAAACTTTAACTTATTTTTTTGTATTTATAATGAACTTTAGTGAACCAAATTTGTACCATTTTGGTCGACCACTTTTTGCCATTTTTCTACTGGAGACATTATTCCATGAGTGTAACACTTCTCTGTTTTCTCGGTAATTTTCACAGGCTTCTCTTGAAGCCAACTTCACTCTATTAAGGGATTTCTGCATTGACCGAAACAAATGGTAGTCCGATGGTGTAAGGTCAGGGCTATATGGTGGATGCATCAAAACTTTCCAGCCAAGCACTGCCAGTATTTGCCGAGTCGTCAAAGATGTGCGTGGTCTAGCGTTGTTCTGATGGAAGACAAAGCCCTTTCTGTTGATCAGTTCCGGCCATTTTTTCGATTGCTTGCTTCAATCTCATCAGTGGTTGATAGTAAAATGTAGAATCAATCGTTCGACTAAGCTAGAGCAGCTCATAGTGGATGTTTCTTTTCCTATTCCACCAAACACTCGGCATAACCTTTCGAGACGTCAATCCTTTTTGCCTTTACGCCACTTGTTGAGCTTCACCACGCTTGGACCATGATTTTTTCGCATATTATTGTCGTATTGGATCCACTTTTCGTCTCATGTTACCATTCGCTTCAGAAATGATTCGATTTCATTTCGTTTCAGAAACGATTCGCTAGTGTTAATTCGTTCATTAAATTTTTCACAGACAATTCTTTTGGTACACAAGTATCGAGTTTTGTAACCTCTTTTTGTACACAGCCTTTTTTAGATGGTCCAAAATTGCTTAATGAAGAATATTAAGTTCCTTAGCGTTGTCATGGCTGCTTATGTGACGATCCTGGTCAATCTTTTCTATAATTTCATCGACTTTTTCAACGATAGATCGACCAGAGCAAGGAGCATATTTCACATCAAAATTTCCAGAACGAAAGCGAGCGAATCATTGTTGTGCTACACGAACTGATACAGCATCGTCTTTGTGAAATTCATAAGTTTCATTGGTGGCTTGTGTGGAATTTTTCCCTTTTTTATACAAACATTTCAAAATATAGCGAATTCCTTTATTATTTTCACTCATTTTGAACAGCTGCAACTTTTTTTCAACTTCCTCGATTTATTTTATTTTTTTTTTGTTTAATTGAAGCTTAACCCCACCTTCCTAACACTATATGGTAAGGCTTAATATGATTGGTAGCATTGGAGATGTGCGAGTGCAACGACATCCATTGACAATTGTTATTATTCTTAAAGTCCTGCACGAAGGTTATGAAAGAAGGATTAAGAAAGCGTAAAGCCCTTTCTGAGTCTTCACTTGCCGTTTCAACAATAATACAAATTAATCGAATTAAGTCTGAGATTCTGAATCAATTTAATAACCACACAAATGGAGTAAATTTTAATTCTGAATTCACCAAATCAACCCACACTTGTTTTAAAAACATAGACTCTCATTTTTTTAACTTCAAGGAGGAGTTAAGTACGTACAACTCCATGTAACTAATAACGGTTGATTGCATTAATGCTGATTATAATTATTTCTCCAAGCTATAGCTTCCATTTGAAGCCATTTGTACATACATACATAACGATCTGTTGCAACATAATCCGGCAGATGGGTATTAACACTAAGCAATGGCTGTTGGCTTCAAGTGCGTTGAGTTAAGGTCGTACCTCGGTATTGGTATAATACTTACATAAGCATACACGCAAGAGTGCTTCATCAATAAACCTCATGCCGCATATACAAAATCAAAGTAGCGATAATTTAGTGGTTAACTAAGTAGGGGGTGGAGACTACGTGCCTGAAGGTCGTTTTATTGGCGTGTGTTCTAATGCTTAGTAATATACCTGCATATGTGCTAAGGAAGACTAGAATAAGCACTTCGTTTTTGAATAAAAATACTTGAGTCTTTGTAGAGGTATTATAATTTGCGCTGATTAGGGGTAGATAGCTGTGTATGTGGGTATATACAGACATGTGTTATTATTAAGTTAATATACACCCTCAGACAGGGTGGTACCAAAAACAAAACAACGAAACAGTAAATAATCGTCAAAACATAACTCAAGTGGTCCACCAAGTTAAAAAATGAGAGATCATGATTTCTATATTCTATAATCTATCCATAAGCAAGAGTCTCGAAGAAAACTCTAAAAATAAAACAATGAAATAATTTTCCCTTAAAAATTTTTTTTAATTTTTTCTTTTAATAATACAATTTAGTCCCACCCGTTACATGCACATATGTCAATAATTACGCTTATCGCACATAAATCTCCCACTGATAGACTCATTACCAAGTCGTAAGTAGACACTTGAAAGTGGCTTGGCTTGTAACAATATGGTTCATTACGCTGATGGATTACCATACACCAACGCACATGCAAAGATACTTAACACACACGCACACACCCATATATTTGACACTGAAGTATCCACTCGCGTTGATTAAAACTCTGACTGCTGAAAATTCTTTGATTCGATTCAGCACGCATTGCTTTCGAGCTCTATGTAGTGTGGATTATAATCAATGTTGCTGATGAGCTTGATAAAAATTCATCATTAAAATTGATAACCAAGGGCAACCAGCCAATCAGCCGCAGACAACAATGTGACTGAGTAGGAGTACAGCTTATTTTTGGAAGGTTACGTATACGCAATGACAAACGCATTTGTGATGAGATTAAAGCGACAGACATAAATATTTCAAAGAACTGTCATTGCAAAGGATTTAGAAATTAATTTCAAATGTCAAATTTAAACATAACTTTATATACATTATATATATTTTTTTAATTATTTATTTTTTTGTATATTAGCCTCAAATTTGTGGCAATAAAAGGTAAGTAAGCAGTATGGGACTTATTATGACAGCGAAAAAAAAGTAAAAAACAAGAAAAAAAAAACGGTGCAGGGTTGCACCAAATCGTTACACCCTTCACAAATACCAAAGTTTCCTTACAAGAACAAGATTTCGATTGGTCAGTTTGTATGGCAGCTATATGCTATGGTGTTCCGATCTGAAGAATTTCTTCGGAAATTACACTATTGCCTTAAGCAATAACTCAAGCTGAATTTCGTGCAGATAACTCGTCAAATGAAAAAGTTTTCTATACAAAGAGTTGATTCCAATCGTTCAATTTGTATGGCAGCTATATGCTTTGGTGGCTCGATATCGGCGAATCCAACAAATAAGCAGCTTCTTGAGGAGACATGCATGTATACAAAATTTCAGATTGACATCCCGCTTTCTAATCGCTAATTATAGCGGGACCAGCTTTCTTAGCTGATTTGAGCCCATTATAAATAAATGGATTTAGTGATCAGTGTGGTTTTAGAGACGAATTTACCGTAGATCAGGAAGATGGAGAAGACAAGAGCTACCCCTCAGCTGTCATGTCTTAATTTCGTATGACTGTTAAACTCGAACGATTGTGCAGAACGAAATGGAGCACAACCATCAGCTCTTTCAAAATCGGGAAGAACCTCTCTAACGTAGACCTTAGCAGTCGAACCATCAGCGTAGCTTTTTTCAGTTTGAAAAAAAAAAAATGAAGAGGTTGGTCATATGGTGAACGAAAGCAAGACAAAGTACCTGGAGGACCACATCGCGTCTTGATATTAAACGACCTTTAATAACGGTGGCGGCTATCAGAGCTCTAAGTGCGCTTGAGTTCGAAATAAAATATAAGCACATTATCCACAGAATATTCTGCGACAGACTTTAAGTAGCGGAGTTGGATATTGTACGTACATTTCGGAAAGTAAATGTCGATGTATCCCAATAGATGCGAAAGCGTTAAGTCATTAAAGTTTGAAGAAGCTTCTTATCTGTCTATTAGCTTAAAACTATTCTTGGCCTACCATCAAGGTAATGTCTTAAATTTCTACATAATTTTCTATCTCTTTGCGATATAAAGTCTCAATTCGAGTACCTAAAGACACTTAGGTTTACTATCACAAGCTTTTTTTATACTAAAAATTGGTTTTCCAACTATTTTCCAACAACTATGTAAAGAAGGTGTTCTATACAAGTCAAATGACTGTACTAAGAATACTCTCAGAAATTAAATTGCCTTGCCTCAAAGAAACGAGCGTATAGATGGATGAGAATGTGAACTGCAAAACTAAAACTCATTATTTTTTATACAATTGCAACTGTCTTCTCAATTTATGAAAGCCTTTGTTCAAAACTCTATTCAAATTCTATCAGATATAATACTGAATAAAAAACCTTGCTTAAAAAAATACGCTGAAAATACCCTGAGCTGCCTGAGATATTTAATTAAAATCTTTTGTAAGCATCATTTTCCCTCAAAGGAACTAATTTATTAAAATCCCTAATATAAGCACCTTCCTGTACTCGTTCATTGTGCCACACTTCAATGAGTTTTTAATTACTTCGGCTAATAATGAGTTGTAAAGCTTAATTTTGTTTACTTTTACGCTACAAATATGAGAAAAAGTAATGAAAAATATTTTTTATGTTTTGCTATTATCAACAGGGCTGGCCTTAAAGCACCTCATACCTGAAACTTTCATATAATTTATAATGTAAGTTTAAAAAAGATATTCTCCCTCACTTTTACTAAAATATTATAAATAGTTTTTTAATTATGTGCCACCGCACATTTCTTCTCCCATTTATATTGACTTTTATAAGCGCTGCTGAAAGCTGTTGGCCCACACCGAAAACTTTCTACACTTGCAGCCATCATTCATTGGTCACTCACACCGCTAACGCTCTTCCCCACCGCTGTGCACTCATTTGCCGCCTCATACTTTGTAATTGCTTCGCTTTCGTTTCGTTGGTCACACGACCTTAACTATGACTTGCCTTTGTAGGCTACCAAATTACTTTTTAATACACATCAAATTATGTTGCTGCTACATTGTTAGTTTCATACTTAGTTTTTTTTTGTTTTTGTT
>CM050325.1:95487080-95524685 GCA_027475135.1 Bactrocera correcta
GCCAGAGACATTCAATTTTCTCACACAAATGCTATGAGAGGGCTTTAAAGGAGCCAGTGTAAAAATTGGAAAATGGGTGTGACACCGCCCACTTTTAGTTAAAATCTCATAATGGTTATCAAAAAAGTCTTGCGGTATTTTCGCTAGTTGGCGCTGAAAACGCGTAGTTCTAGTTCGCATCGGATCATTGATTGTCGTTTCTTTTAAGTCGTTCGTGAGTTATAGCGTCGCAAACATGTAGCAAAATGAAGAGAAAATACGGCATATTTTACAGTACTACTACGATAAAGGCAAAAATGCATCTCAAGCCGACAATAAAATTTGTGCAGTTTATGGACCCGATACAGTTTCCATTTCCACCGCACAACGATGATTTCAACGTTTTCGTTCTGGTATAGAGATGGTCGAAGATGCGCCACGCTCCGGAAGGCCTGTCGTCGAAAATTGCGATAAAATCGCTGAATTGGTCGAAAGAGACCAGCATAGTAGTAGCCGTAGCATCGGTCAAGAGCTGTGCATGAGTCATCAAACCGTTATAAACCATTTCAATAAATTCAATAAACCATTCAATAAAAATACCGCAAGACTTTTTTGACAACCTAATATATATCTCCGGCATGCTGAACCGGTGTAAACCAAATTCGGGTCATAACATTCTTATTATACAGCGCGAAAATGGGTGAAAACGCAACCACGCCCACTTCACGTATAACAAAATTTTAAATTTCGTTTTATTCTTTCAGCTTCTGGTATACAAATAAAGATACAATTAATATAATGGTATACAATTTCACAATTTCGCAGTAATAATTCCCTTAAAGTTTGCCGCCTTTTGACCAAAATTTTGTTCATATATCTTATATAACTCTTCAATCCGCCAAGTACCGAATATTTGGCCCCCAGTAACTATAGTCAACTTTTAACCGAAAATATCGGTCAATGTGCGAGATATATAATTTAAATTCGGGGATAATCTTTTCCTGACAGTGGTATGTAAGTGGTGTCGTGTCGTCAGCTCCCATATACCTGACACAACGATTTTCCAACCTTATAGCGCTTATGTCGGTCAACATTATCTCAAAGAAAATGAGAGAGCATGTTTTGCTGATAACAGCGTATCTTTATGCCCAAAACGGATGCAATTGGGCGAAAACTTCACCCAACCCCCATAGAAAAAACACAGCATCCGGGTGACTACTCCATATGATTGATGATGGTAACTATGTAAATGAACTTCAGGTAACATTATATTAGTATGTGGCTTACTAATAAAGGTAGTATTGCCATAAATACAGTTACGGACAATAAAATAGAATCAAAGGGGTTGCTTGGAAACAATGGCATAATTCTTTTGAAATTTTTCATCTATATAGTAACTTTTCTGTATAATAACAAATGCAATAACATGTACTTTTAAAAAAAAGGAAAAAATAGGATTGTCGAGTTTTATAGTTAACTGTAATTTAAAAAGTGTAAATAGCGTGCATCGTGCTTAGTGACAAAATAATAGAATCAATACTGAAATAGTCTCATAAATGAAAAATGTTGAATTTAAAAAGCGTAAAAGGTAGTTAGTTATGTTAACTTAATTAGATCTGTGGAATGAATAATTGTATCAATTATGAATTTATTAAAAAAATGGGTCGGCAAAACATTGTTTAGAGGAGGAAAGATTGTGCGTCCAAATTTGGAAGGAATGGGTCACGCGTAAAAGAAAATTGTAAATATATGAAACATGTCTCAAACATTTTCGTTTGATGTCTTAAAATTTCCGAAAAAGGTTGAAAAAATAGGCCGACCACAAAAAATGACTGCAGAAGTCGTTCGAAATATTGCATGATTGCCGATGCGTGTACCGTTTAAGGCCTCTGCAGCCATTCAATAAGAATTATGTGCAAAAATTTCTTCCAGAACAGTTAGAAGACTACTTGTAGAGAAAAATAGCTTTGGCACATGGTCCCGACAGGTGCCAATGCTGAGAAAACGGCATAGATGCAATCATATTACGTTTGCAAAAAGACACATTATTTAGGGCGGAGCTGAAAATTAAGAAAAAATGGTTCGACATTTTATGGTCTCAAAGCAAAATTAATATGATAGGAAATGATATTTTCGCGTGAGTCTGACGGCCAAAAAATAAAGAAATGTGCATCCGCTACACGACTAGGTCCATCAAACCCCGTGGCGGCAATATAATAGTTTAGTATTGTTTCTCATATTGTGTTCCGGGACCTATATTTTGGATACAAGAACACATAGACTGCCATGTATGCGTTAAGGTTTTAGATATGTTCATACTCCCAAATGCTGAATTCGCCTTACATTTTGGCAATTCCAACAAGAGAGCGACCTGAAACATACTTCGGGTCTTGCAAAAAATGGTTTTCAGATCATAGTGCTAGAGTTAAGGCTTGGCCGGAGTAATCAGCAGATCTGAATCTCATCAAAAACTTACGGAAAATTGTTAAGGAAAATATTGCACTCCTTAAACCGAAAAATAAGGCAGAATTCTGAGAGAAGGTACAAAGGTCTGGTATCCTGTTCCATAGAACACTTTCGCTAGCCTAATTAGGTCTATGTCTACAAGATGTGTATCGGTATTAGACGATTAAGAATACACTACAATGTACCACCAATTTTTCTATTAGTTCCCCTAAAAAAATATTTTTTTTATGTAAAAGATTTTGATTCTATTTTTTTGTCCATCGAATTTTTTAAATATATTCTTTACCTTAGTTTTTGTAACATTTATGAATTATTTTTTTTCAATATTTTTTACTGCTACCAGTAGCACTTGATATGAATTACATAAAAAAAATATAACTTAGTTCAATTTAAATCAAATTCATAATTTTTTTGAGAACGGAAAATTAGTGCCACGGATGATTCTATTTTATTGTCCATAACTGTAGATTAAATCGGGTCGTTACTACCCTGAACTCCTTTTGTAGAGTATGTCGCTCAACGTATATATGTATATAGTACAGTTGAGCCTCCCTAACTCGGACTCGAAATTGTTTTGTAGATTATAGTGTTTCGAGTTAGGGAAGTTCAACTGTTCAACGGTTTGCACCTTATGGTATTCTTGTAAGTTGCAAGAGTATAAAGTGTTCGGGTTTCCCCGAACATAGCCCTTACTTATTAGTCTCGATAAAAACTTCTCAAAACTTTTTCAGTTATTATTATTATTTTTATTAAATTTTAAAGCAGCATTTATTCCAAATGGAATTGTTTCTACAAAAAACGAATTTAAAAGCTCTTTTTCTCGAACGAAATCATGCAAAAAGAGTTTCTCTGCTACTTAAGAACTAATCTTTGTTGTAATTATTTATACAATGTATTTTAACATTTTTTTTCTCAACCAGTTTGTAGTAGCGCGTCATGTTATTATTATAAATTGTGAGTTTCTCCGCAATCAGTGAGACTGAGCAGTATGTATGTATGTACTATGTATGGCATGTGTGTAAATAATTTCTTTAATAAAATAATGACACGGCAGTCAATTAATTTAATTGTGGCATGTGCCATATGCTCTGCCGAGAAAACGGGCTTCTCAGTTACATTCTGTTAAACTCTTGCCTCAAAATCCGACAGTGAAACGCGATACTTCCATTTAAACAGAAAAAAAAAAAATATATTATATTTCTTATTAAAATTTAATTTTTTTTAATTTTATTTATCCACATGGAGGGTAAAAATTGAAATTATTGAAATCAACACAGCATCTAAATTTACTCTGATAGTATAGAGTTTCACTTTTATTTTCCGTTCGTGCATTTTTTAAAAAGTGTTACAAACATAATTGCAAAGTCCACATCTTGGTCACTTTCCTCTTCTTATTTTTCTATATAAAAAATATCAAAATTTCTGTTACAAATTCAACAGAATGTAGTACAACCGTTAAAAAATTTAGGAATTTAGTTTAATTAGGACGGTGAGCATTTTAGAGAATTTTACAACATTTATATATGTACATATGTATGTATGTAAGTTGATGCTAAATTCTAAATTAGGTTCTGTTCTAATTTTCCAAGACTGTCCAGTTCACACAAGATTTTTCTGATCTATCCAAGTTAACGGAGAATGCGATGTTAGCAAGCGGGTGAGAAAATGTAGTGGCGGATTTTGGGGCTATCGGTCTATTGCTCCTTGTAGACTTTGGCGACTTGATAAGACACAAAAAATAAATATAATGTAGTCATATGTGAAAAGAAAGTTTGATTTTGACTCAGACTTGAAGAAAGTACAAATAAACGATGCCGTCGTAAGAGCACTTGAGCTCAATGATTTTTAAATGGTAATACATTTTCTCTGCATTTCCGATGCTATGATATTTATTAAAGCTGAGATTTGAGCGGTAAGACCATGTTGTTATGGTCCATGTTATTCTTTCAATCAAACTCATCCCCTTCAAAGTAATTCCGTTCCGATAAAACGCCATTTTGTTAACGGTTTTCCGGTCATCGGAACAGTCGGAATTGTATTTTTTCGGTATAGCCTTTAAGACCTTCTTCTGATTAGTTTTTATTTCCTATACCGTGTAAAAACGGCGTTCGGAATTGGATTTTTGAGTTTGCTGAAAAGCCAGAAGTCGCGCGAAAGCAAATCACGTGGGTTGGGAAATTATATGAGTTGAAGTTTTGGTAAAAAGTCGCGAAGAACCAATGCAGTATGATATGGTAAGCAATTACTATATAATGAAGAAACCACACCACTATAATCAAAGTAAACCCTCCTCGGTTGAGATTGATGGTCCTCTGAGCGCTGTTCGTCTTTAACGCAATCTCGGCTCACTTTGATGTCGTTCTACCAGAAATAAATGTATCTTTTTGCCATAGTTTGATCACTAAAGGCCTATCAACAATCAAAATAGAATCTCAACCTAAAAAGAAATGCATCTGCCTTCCTAATGTCCTGGAGTTTTAAATTATTTTACTATTTGATCACTGTAGTTTGTTACTCAGTTCCCTTTCAAAACTATATATGTTTTGGCCTGTCCATAACCCACACTACCCAAAAGTGGTTGTGTGGCTATGATCAATTGTATTTGGTAGAATCAGCTTTTCCGCTTCCTTCTATTGTATATCTAAGTATCTATTCAAGCCTTAATGATGTTCATGGCTTTTCTCACTGAAAGTTGTTGATTGTCTCTTTGTATAGTCTTTTATATTAATACTTTGTGTTGGAGGAGCGGATATACCCATAAACGCATAATACTCCTGTACCCGGTTCACCTGTTACCCAATTATAATGAATAACTGAATCCTTGGTTCAAAATAAATGTCTTTTTCCTTCCATAAATTTCTATTTAATGTTCACACTGATATTCTTGCCTGAATGTTCTGAAAAATATCGTGGCCTTAATGACGTTGAGGTAAACTGCCTAAGACTATTGTTTGTTAGCATTGGCCGATATGTCACGTCCTTCTACTTCAGGTCTACATAACCGGAACGGACCTGATTTTTATATCCAGTAAATGACAGTCAACCTGACGACATTCCTCCAATTACTTCAGGGATGTTTTCTGACGATACAAGAGCAACAATCTCGCTTTAGTATTTTTTGTCTGGATGAACCGCGTAAAACTTCCAGAAATCGTGTTGGGGTAGTCTTTTAGCACCCGAGAAATTTGTATGTAAGCATAATATCACGAGGTTCAATGCGGTACTTATGCATAAGTTAGTTCCATTATAATAATACACTTTTATATAGCCAATATTCAAATTGGCGACCATCGGCACCGGCTCTCCTAAAGAAGCTCTTAACTTAAAAAGCATTGTTTTCTCTCACGTCACTCCGATTTAATTTAATTCTTTGAGGAAGAGTATATTCCGTTTCAAATGATATCCATTAACATATGTTAAGCTTAAAGTCTTTAATGTTCTAGGTTATCTGTATGTCTAGTTTTGTTCATTTTGGCAGCAGCACACGTGTTTTAGGTACAAAAGGCTGCTCAAATTCAATTGTTAAATTTTTTAAGAGATACATTTTTCCGGCTTTTATTCAAAGCTTAAAGTGTTTTAGTAATCTATCAACTGGATGCAAGTGTGTCAACCATAATTTCTAAGTCATTGCACAAAATTCAAGTTCAGCTCATTTGTTGCCGTTGCATTCTGCCACATGCTTTTGCCGTTAGTGCCTAATATAAATGTCGGCTTATACCCTCTACAACTTGGCTTAAATAAATAAGCAAACAAAAAAATTAACGAATTTTAGTTTTTCTTGAGAGTCTTGCAAGAAAAATTTATATATGAAGGCCTTTCTAACTATTCTTCACTTTCACTACGGTTAATCGATTAGCCTATCTATCATTATTAGTATTTAATATGGACGGTGTAAAAACCACATACGCATACATATATACAGTCTTTTTTCCTTCCATTTACTCTGTGCTTCTGCAGTAGAGTGCATAGAAGAGCCACACTCTACAGCGTCGTCTGCATGTAATCTATGGAAAATGAGTGCTAAGAGACAGACACTGCGATGTGTGCCTTATATATTGTACATATATATTTTCATGGTTCGTGTGTGGATTATATACCTATTAAAGGATAGCGATGATATGAAATCAGAATAACAGCAAAAGGGGAGTGTAAAAGTGAGCGTAAAAGCTTCGAGGAAGTACATAACAATATATATATGAGCTGGAAGAATAACTGATGGATAACAAGCACGCTCGTGCGACGAAAACATATCTGAACTGCTTGTGCGGTTTTGTTTGAACACATTCCATGCTTCGATTTTTTTTAAAATTTTTAAAAAGGAGATTGCCTTAAAGCTTGAGTGGACTTTGTAAGCTTTGGTGGACTTCTAAGTAAGTTCTCAAAAAAAAAATTATAGCATTTAGAGGGGTTTCCTCGATTACATTTATCACTACTTTCATAGTATTATAGAAGTATACTATATAGTATGTTGGTGATAGTGGAGGTTTAGGGTTTGCACATAAAATAATAACAATTTTTTTATTATTGGAGTCAATAGGTTATCTAGGAACTATTTATTTATCAGGTCCATATTTAGTGAGAACAGTAGAGACATCAACTATAATATACCGAATATTATATTGAGCTAAACGTAGTTTGCCTATTAAATTTCAGGATTCGTGAACAAAAAGAAAATTTAATCATCGAAAATCGCTTTATTGGTTTTTTTAATATTCTCCCTTAAGATATATACACTTTTGCATGCGTTTGAACCAATTGCCGAAGCACTTTTGCTACTCTGATTGAGGCATCTCCAGAACTCAAACCGCCGCTTGAGCTGTTGAAAAACGTTTCCTTTTTAGTTTATTTTTTACAAACGGGAATAAAGAGAAGTCATCTGGTGTCAAGTTAAGACTATACGGAGGACGACTCATCAAATCAATGTTTTGAGTGCTCACAAGTGCAGTTGTTTCATGTGATGTGTGAGAGACTGACAAGACGGATCACCATCTTCGGCTGTTGGTTTTCCTGATTTCTTGATAGACGACTGACTAACAAATGGTTGTGTACTACTCAGAGTTTTCTGTTCTGAACTTCACGAAATCTCTCTTGGTGTGATCTACGACCTCGATTGAAATCACGATATCATCATTAAACACTGGACTTTGATGGAGCTTCGTCAAAAATTGAGTGAAGTTTATCTATGCATTCTTGATGAGTTAATCCACGTCGAAAGTTGTAAAAAATAACCACGCGAATTTTTTCGAGATTTAATTCCATTTTTTGATCGAGAAGAATATTTTAAGTTAATATAAATAACACAAATAGCCTATGTATGTCCAAATGTTCTGAGAGTGCATAACATCGAAAAATTCAAACCTTACGATAAAATTGTGAATTTCCAAATTACAACACTAGTGTTGCCAAATCCCGAAATATAAAAGGCAACCTACGTAGAAGTTTGATCTTGAGAGCATACATTAGTACTTTATATGGTAAAAATATCATTCAAAAGCGTCGACAGAAAAGGTGTTAATTTCGTATATATGTAACTGAGAAACACTATTAACGAAAAATAATAATTTTTTTCTCAAAAACTGGCACACACTTCGGAAATCGTAAAAAAAACTCTTAGTAGGTGGAAACCTATCGAATATGAAAGACAAAATGACAAACATTAAGGGGGTATTTTTCTCTAGAATTTTGAAAAAGTCGATTTTTTTTTCATATATTTAAAGTTTAGACCGTTGAGAACATATCCTCCAAAGAATTTTTAAAAATTAAAATTATTTTAAGAGCTACAGTTACTTTAGTGACGCAGTACCCAGCCCGGTTCGGTTCGACTCACTTTTTTAAACGCGTTTTTCTAGAAACTACTTTTTTCCACACAGTACCAGCATTATCTCAAGTTCTATATAACCGATTTACTTGAAATTTTGTGCGAACCTTCTTTATATCATTCTTTATCGTTTCTACCAGCATCGTGTCAAAATTTTTGTTTTTAATATTTGAAAAAAATTAGGAATTTCAAAAAAAAAGCGTAAAAATGATTTTGATGACTCTAACAGTATCCTTACTGATTAAGAATTTTTTGATCTTGTTTTCAGACCACCAGAAGAGCCAGGTTCAATGTCACCAGGATGCGCTATTGTTTTTATACCTGTCTCTCCCCCCCTCTAATTATTTTAATTTTTAATATTTATTTTGTAAAATTTTTTTTCTATATTCTTAAGACATCGATAAAAACACCATAAAAAATGGATGGTAAAAATATTTTTTGTTTTTTTTTTTTTAAAAAAAATTCAAAAAACTGCCTAAAATTTGATTTCTAGACTAGAATACCCCCTTAAAGGAAAAATTATTTACAGGCGCTCTGAGTTCAATGCAGAGAATTAGTAAAGATCTTCGCTTAAACTGCTCACCTAAAAATTTATTTCTTTCCCAAAACTAAAATTTTCATTTATGATTTCTTGAACAGTGTATATTAAGTTTGTACCACCCAAAACAAAACCTTGTAGACTCTGTAAAATATATGCAGTGTCTAATAATAAGGATGACGCCTTTTTGACAGCTTGTGGGGGTCATGTATGTGTTCGGATTTGTGTCAGTTTGTTCAAGAAGGTTTGGCATTTACGTTCACTTCGAAATGAGACTATCAATAGTAAGCGTTATAGCACGATGGCCGATCTTTTTTCCGATAATTTCATGAAATCGGTGCGCGGATCTCTACTTCACATCTAAAAGTGGACACATTGAGAGTAAGGTTTAAGACCTCTTATGGCCCACGAGATGTTCAGATTTAACGACTCTAGATTATTTTCTCTGGGTTTGTGGTCAATCAAAGCTTTACGCTATTCAAACAGCAACGATCGAGGAGTTCGGAAATAACATTCAACAATATTCGAAATTTCAACCGAAATCCTGTATCGGGCAACCGAAAATTGGCGTGGCGGGTGGAGATAAGCATATTAGCCATTTAGCTGACACTTTGATAAAATCGTAAATGGCATAAAATTATTTGCCTAACAAAAACAACATAATCCATTATGATCACTTTTGAGTGTTTTATAAATACATGATCAGCATGAGCTGATTCGATATAGTTATGTCTGTCTGTCCCTCGGTTTTAAAGATATCGATCTGAAATTGTGCGCACGACCTTTTCTTGCCAAGAACTCTTTTGTTGAAACCGCTGATATTGTACCATATAGCTGCCATACCAACTGAAGGATCTGAAGGAAGATTTTTTCTTTTTTGAACTTTTATTTAAGACACTGGTAGTGATTTTTCAAAACTCAGAGTTTTCAATTTTTCAAATTTTGCTTAGTGGTGAATTTGTTGAATATAAAACAATCTAAATTTTCTAATGCCAACATTGTTGCTTCTACAAACTTTGTGTTTTACCAATATTTTAGAGTTCAAAAGGTATGAAAAAAAAAGAGTATGATAAAAAGTATTCGTAGTTTGAGGTGAGGTTGAGAGGCATATTTTAAATTGTAAAGTAATTGATAACGTAAAAAATTTTTAGCTAAGAATATACTCAACAGCGTCAGCCGGATTACATAGCTTGCTCCAGTTGGTGTGGTGAATTGCCAACAACTACTGAACTTGTGAACCAAAGAACCGAATTGCGCGCTAAAATGAGTTCGGGCGAATTCAAATACATTAAGAAAACGGAAAAGGTTTTTTCTTTAAGAAAGCGTAATAATAATTGTCAGTAAAGTTTTTTATATTGTTTTAATTTTCTTATTATTTATTTACTCATAAACAACTTGATTTATATAAATATATGCGCACTTGTTAGCGCATCAGTCTGATATATTTTTATGAAATACTATTCCTTGAAACCAAAATCCATTTGTATGTAGTATGAGCAGAAGCTGTGCGCAAGTAAGTGGCTCTAAGTAATAGACATTGGCGCCAGCGGACACGCTTTTTGAGCAGCAACAAAACAACACCGACGAAATAAAGACCAAATAAATAACGAGAAGAAAAAACGCAAACACACTAAAAACCACAGTGTTGGGCACCACTGATTGCCAAGTGAAGTTGAAGTTGATTTTCGACCGATTTGCGGTTACAGCGCGCCCTACAAAGCGCCAAACACTGCAGCTCCCCAAAGCGACGCTCTATCAGCAGTGCGCATCAGCGGAACGAGCGACGCGTGCCCTTTTCCCCCTTAACTTACTTACAAGTGCAATATCGCACACACACATACACACAAATAAGCGCAGTGTGCAAGTGCAGGCGCGCGGCTGCTTAGTGGCCAACCGCATGCCGCACTTCAACAACGCCGCTGCATCAACACAACTGGCAGATAGCTAACAACACTTTTCACACACAGCCACACGCGGCGCGCTTCACGCGGTTGCTGTTGTTATTGCCGTTGCCGTTTTCTGTTAACTGGTTTCATTGTTGAGGCAGGTAATGTACTACATCGTACGCCACTCCACACCACACGAATCGCGTTGCGCTGCGCGTACAATATCCGTCCATTGCCGCTATTCACTTCATTGTTTGCTCAGCCATTCGCGCAACCAGTCGCGGTTTGCCCATCCACTGCTCATTGCTGAACGTATCTGTAGCATTTTTTTATTCGCTGTTTTGGTGTTTATTGTTGTTGTTTATTTGTTTGTTTGTTTGTATGACCACCCGAGCGTCTGTCTCGCGGCTTGCTGGCAAGTGTGTAGGTTTGTTTGTTTGACTCTCTGTCTGTCTGTCTGTCAAGTTGGTTATCCGCCGCAAGTGAATGAATTCATTCAGCGCGCAATGTAACGGTATGTACGTACTCGCAGCAATCAGTCTGCCTTTCCTTCCGTTTGGCCGCGTGCAGCTGTCCATACTGCACATACTCACTCAGACATACACATACAAATACACACATGTATAATTATGCACGTCCGTCTGGCATGAGTAATTGCCGGTGGTTTGGCAGTTGGTTGCTTTTTGCTGTTGTTGTTGCCTGCACTTGCTGCCGCGCTGCATTGCCGTGCAATCGCCGCGTTGGCTGGTGGCGGCGCGTCAAGTCAAGTTGTTTTCAACGCCATCCACACACACACGCAGGCACCCAGCGTCTTACACTTGCTGCGCTTTCGCACAAAAACAACAAGACAATACTGACTATTTACGCTTTAATTTGGATTTAACGCTCTCATGTTATTGTTGTTGTTGTTGCTTTAACACCTCTGCAATTAACGTTTGTTATTAAATTATTTGCTCTGTTTTGTTTGGTGTTTGCTTCTCGTTTTTTAGTTAATTATTGTCTGCGCTTTTTGCTGTTTAACTGCACTTTAATGCGGTAATTAAATAAAATTTAATAACAACAACAACACGGATAATAACAACAACTGCATTAGATACAATAATTCACTAATAAGCGAGAAAAAATGTTTTTTTTTTAATTACTATAGAAATGCAATGAATATACACTCAGACTTACACTAACGCCAACCCATACACAAACAGGCGTGTATGTGTATGTATGTGTATCAGTTTACGTTATGATTAATTGCCACTTCAGAAGCCGATTTTTTCGCAATTTATTTGTCTAATTATTTGCGTCTATAAATTTACGGTTTAGTAGAGTGTGGGGTATTCACACGTGAGTAATATTAGAAAGATTAATGCAAAGGTGTAATTTATATTTTGTTGCGGTTATCATTTACAATTAAGCGTGTGTGAGTTTTAGAGCATTTGTTTCACTCTGTAAGATAGATAAAGAAATATATACATAAGTGTTGGATAATGCTTGTGAAAGAGGCGTTACACTCTCCAACTTATTAGAGGTATGTTCCACGTAGAGGTACTTTTTCATTATACTTCTTTTGACAGCTCACGCCTGAGACGTGTCATGTTGTCATGTCATTTTTGTTTAGCACAATTTGGCATTTCATCATATACATATGTATATACTGAACAACGTTTACAAATAGTTCAACTTTATTACGTTCGCAGCAACTCGAACTGACGTATGGAATGACTTATCTTAGCGATGAGGCGCATTTCTGGCTCAATGGGTATATAAACAAACGAAATTTGAAATGAAGGGCGACCTGAAAAAAATCAAGAGCTGCAATTTCATAAAAAAAAAAACAAAAAAGGTTTGTTGGGGTTTATGGACTGGTGGAATCATCGGTCCATATTTGTTAAAAAATGACGCCGTTAGTGATGACCGTTATTGTGCCATGATCACCGAGTATTTAATGCCTGAAATTGTAGTTTGTGATCACGCCGACATTTGGTTTAAATAAGATTTTGCCTCCGCCCACACTTTGCATCAAGTAATGGATTTATTGAGCGAACACTTCGGTGAGCAGATAATTTCACGTTTTGAGCCAGCCGTTTGGCGGCCAAGATCATGTGACATCACACCAAAAGACTTTTTTTTGTGGGGATATGTAAAGTCGAAAGCCTATGCAGATAGTTTCGCTTCGATTCAGGGCTTGAACAAAACGTCACGTGTGCCATTCACCAAATACCAGTCGAAATGCCATCTAAAACGTAGCCGACGTCGACGTTTGAAAGAGATAAGCTTCAACAAGAAAAAAATTTACTTCAGCTGCACCGAAGCTAATATACCCTTCACAGGTGAATTTATACGGAAGCTATATGCCCGTTCTGAACAATTTTTTCGGAGATTATATTATTACCTTAAGCAGTAATCCATGTCAAATTTCGCGAAGATTTTCCATACAAGCCATTGATTCTGATCGTTCAGTTTGTATGGCAGCTATATGTTATAATGGTTCGATATCGGCAGTTCCGACAAATGAGCAGCTTCTTGAAGAGAAAATGGCGTTTGCAAAACTTAAAAGGATATCTTAGAAACTGAGGGACTATTTCGTATATATACAGACAGACAGACGGACGGACAGATAGACACATGGGCAGACAGACATACGGACACAGCTAAATCGACTTAGCTCAACAAACTGATCATTTATATATATACTTAATAGGGTCTCCGACGCTTCCTTCTGGGTGTTACAAACTTCGTGACAAACTTAATATACACTGTTCAGGGTATAAAAATAAATTCCAAAGAATTCTCTTTGGATTGATGATGAATTTTCCCATGAAATTTGAAGTTTGCATGTTTTTCTTTAAACAAGTGGAGAACTTCGAAATGGAGCACCCTTGATAAGAGAAAAAGTTATTGAAGTCAAATAATTGAAATTAAATTCTAAGTTAGCCATTGTGATTTAATATTAAAGTGTAGATAACCGCGTACTCTTAAGTAGCTCAATTGCTTTCTTTACTGAAACTGAATCTTGTGTGTCAGATTTTAGATCTTTTTTTGTATTGAAAACTGAAATCACTATTACTTTTTTTACGCCCGAACTTAAGCCGCTGAAATTTTTGAAATTTAGTAAGTAAGTTCTATTCTTAATTGAGTTCTATTCCCTAAGGTACTATAGTGTTAAGAATTCGGTACTAAAAATTTTTTTATGGAACCGCTTATTTTGAAGGGCCGTTCTTTTCGCAAATACATCAATTTGCCGACCAAAATCCAGAAAGTTTGAAACTTTTATTAAAATCCATAAACTATGTAGGAAAAGCACGGTTGGAGGCAGCCAGGAAGGCAATACCCTAAGTTTCTTTACACCATTCAGCCCCTTCAACGGTTGAGAGGTTCATCTTACGTTTAGATAACTAGCAACAAGGACCACACCACAAAAGTACTTTGGAATATTGTTGATAGCGAACAGACCCAAAAAGCTTCTACTTTTAGGTAGAGGCTTGTAATGTTTCACATTCGGAAACTTGATACAGTGGATTCGGTAGAACGCAGAGCATGCACGAAGAATGATGGGACGCTGGAACATTACCCTTGCGAATGTCAAGCTATTTGATGCTTGAAAGAGGATTCCAATGTTGCAACTTAAAAGCCATTAAACAGCTGTAATGGAAAATACACCGAGTTGCTAGAGAAGACTTAATCGGCTACCACTTGAGAGAACAATGTCCTAATGTTAGGGTAATTGTGGCTTAAATAAGAATCCCCTTACTACCATTTCAGAACCTTTGAATAAATGAATAAGTCAATGCTACATATTCTCGAAAACCTTGATAGCTTATTTGCAAATTTAATGAAGAGTGGCTACAATAGAGCAGCGACTAACAAAAGTTTTCAAGACCTGGAGTTGATAATGCCCAGAACATACTGAAATTATAAAGCGAACACATATCCACCTTAAGAGACAGCGGCTACGCTGGCATGTCGTCCGAATGAATGAAAACACTCTAGCTCTGAGAGTGTTCGACGCCGCAGAGGAAGAGGACAACCTCCACAGCGAAAAGGAGGAACGACTGGCGTCCTGTTGTAAACTCGGCTATAACAGCGTAAGCGGTAACTATGCAAATAAAGAAGAAGAAATACTAGAATAGATTCAATATACTTTTGACCTTAAGGGTGATGCAAAAAGCAATAGAACATCTGCAATATCTATTTTTATCGATTTGAACTCTGACTATGACAGGATCATATCAAGAAAAGAGTCTGTTTATTAGTCAACTAGGTTATGGGATTTATTGCCAATATACTTATTTTTATGAGGATGTGATAAGTCAAACCATCTACTAGAGATCAGTTGGACACTAATACCGGCTATGTGGGAAAAAAGTAGTGTATAAGTGGATGGACAGCATTGTCTTCAGAATTGTATTAAATTACTAATTACCCCATGTCAATAGACGTTTTATTGTTCCACCTATGAACACTAAAACCCCTACCACCACCATAAGATATACAACCAGTAAAGACATACTTTTATTTTTACGAAAAAAGGAACTGAAGTACACTTTCAATAATGTATTTGTGCTTTATTTATCGAAGTAACAATTGTATACCTCCCCAAATGCATCATTTACTTATCGCAAGGGTTTTGGCAACTTAATGTCATAGATTAATTTAGTAGCTTGCGCTTACATTTTCTTGCCAATTTAATTTCATTCACTAGCGCCATAAATTCACATTGGCAATTTGTGGACGAAAGCTCGCTGCAATGTAAGCGCGCACAGCAACTTCTCTTGGCGACAAAGGCTTACAGTTAAGTCACTTATACGTATATGCGAAAGTAAGTGGAGAGTAGCGACTTTTGCAACGCCAATAAAAACGAAAATAAATTAAAAAAAAAATAGAAAATGTGCATCTTTTATGGCGTCACCAGGCTTCCTTCCGGTGGGGCGGACACCCTGGCCGCGAGCAACGCTGGCAATACTAAATTTATGATTAAGTAATAAAAATGTTTATTATGACCAAATTTGCATCGCTCGTATGCTAGGCCACTTGCCGCTTGCCGCACGCTGCTCGGCGCGCCGTTGTAAGCGCAAATAATAATGAGCGCGATAATTTTTCGTTTAACCAAAGTAATTCGTAAAATCAACAGTATGTATATAATGTAGTGAAAAAGTCTTGCGTTTTATGTGCCTCATGCTAGGTTTGGTTCATGTTTATACATATTTCTCCAGCGATTTTATTGTTCCGCTATTTTGTTTATCGAAACGCGCTTGAAACTTGCACCAATGCTGTGTAAAAAACTTAATGGGCGACTAGAATTCGCAGCTCAGCAGTTGCGTTTTACTGCGCCAAGGCAGAAGCGCGTAAATGCAGTTCGGTTTAATGGTGCAAGATAAAAAAGTAGTCGTAAGTACTTGGACGTGGCATTAATTTACGTAAACTGTAAGTGTGAGCGCGTGCCACGTACTCTCAGAGCGTTAAAATGGCGCTGCGTCGCAAATAACGAGCACTATGTAGTATCGGTTGTTGAAGTGGCTGTGGGTGTAAATGGTCGCAGAGCTTTTATATCTAATTTTCTCGCAAAGCGAAGTCTTTATAGGAAAGTGGTACTCTTGACCTACGATTATTGGGCCGAACATAGTTTCGAGTTTTATGGTACACAGTACAGTTATTGCTGAACCGCATAAGGTACCACAGCTGTGTCACCGTTAACAAACTGATTGGACCTTATCAGTATGGCTCTAGGCATGGAAAATCAACAACTGACCAGATATTCACCATGCGTCAGATCTTGGAAAAGACCCGTGAAAAGAGAACCGGCACACACCACCTATTCGCCGATTTTAAAGCTTTTGACAGCACGAAAAGGAGCTGCCTTTATGACATTATGTCTGAATTTGGTGTTGCCGCAAAACCAATACGGCTGTGTAAACTATCGTTAAACAATACCAAAAGCTCCATCAGAAATGGAAAGGATCTCTCTGAGCCATTCGATACTAAACGAAATTTCAGACAAGGTGACTCCCTATCGTGCGATTTCTTCAATCTACTGCTGAAGAAAATAATTCGAGCTGCAGAGCTGAAAAGAGAAGATACAAACTTCAACAATAATGTACTACTGGTAACGTTCGCCGATGACATCGATATTATTCGCCTTAACAAGCGTGTTGGTATTTCTGTTTTCTCTAGGTTGGACAAAGAAGCGAAGTAAATGGATCTGGTAGCGAACGAGGACAAGACGAAATATCTCTTGTCATCAAGCAAACAGTTTTTGCACTAGCGACTTGGGTCACTCACTGTTGACAATCATAACTTCGAAGTCGTAGATAATTTCGTTTAATTTGGAACTAGTATTAACACCAACAGCAATGTCGGCTTCGAAATCTAACGCAGGAACCTATTGCCAACAGGAGCTACATACTTCGGACTGAGTAGTACATACTTCGTTTTCTCTCGACGAACAAAGACTAAACTCTATAAGTCACTCATTATTCCCGTCCTGCAACATGATGCAGAGGTTTTCCAGAGAAAGATTCTTCGGAAAATTTATGGTCGTTTGCCCATTTGCAACGACGAAATCGCATTCGATTTTTGGAACGCTGAGATATACGACGACATTGATATACAAGGTCCCTTCCAAAGTAAACAGGACTTTTTGAATCTAGCGCCCCCTGGTGGCGCCATACACTTTGGAAACGTTGAAACCACTCTTGCACTCTGCCACGGGAATAAGGCAATTATCCCCATAAACTTGTTTCATCAATTGAAACGTTTCGGTAAAAGTTTTACCAATTTAAAAAAAAAAGTTAATGTTGGCTCTTTCTTCGAAGCTCATTTGCGCACCGATAACAAAAACATACTGACCCTTAAAATGCAATAACCTCACTTCCAATCGATGAAATATCATGAAGGTCTCACTGGTCAATCGATAAAAATAGATTCTAATGCACCAGTCTACATGTAGATGGCGACAGCAGGAGGCGCTGGATTCTACAAGTCTTGTTTCCTTCGGAACGGTTCTTGTAAATGACGTATCGACATGTGGGCCAGTTCAAGTCCGTGATCATCGGAAATTCCATCGAAACTGAATATTTGGGCTTACTAAAGGTGTGTGCACAGTTTGTTCTGCACAGATTGACTGACAACCGAAAATTTTTCAGTATCCAACATTCGAAGGACGATTATTTGACCAAAAATAAACATTTTTAACCATGAATCACTTAACGTATTCACCTGATGTGCCACCGTGCCTACTTCTTTCTTTGCGGAAAGACGCATTTGCCCATGAAAAGAAAGCGTTATGCAGACGTAAAGGCCATTCAAGAGGCTTGCACCGGCATACTGGCGCCCTTATCTTAAAAAACTATTTGTTCTGTTTCTTTTTTTAAGTTCTATTTACTTTGGAACGCAGCGAGTAGTTCAGCGTATTAAGAGAAACCGACCGCTGGCAGGATGATGTCGTTCGTATGGATGAAAAGTATTTGACGCAGTAGCTGCCGGACAAGTATAGGAAAAGGAGGAACTCCACTCCGTTGAAGAGATCGAATTGGCGGCGAATTGCGAAAAGAAGAAACGGTTATAACAGTTTATGTGCTAAGCGGTGGTTACGTCAGTAAAGAAGAATTAGTTTTGAACATAATCTTTTTCAGAAAAGTGAATAGAACAGCATACTTTTTAAAAAATTGCTAACCTCAGATAGTTTCCCTTACAAAGATCTTTTTTTCAATTTGTTTTTTTTTTTTTTTGTTTGTTTTGAAAATTGCAAACCTCAGATACTTTGCCTTACAAAGATCTTTTTTTTAAATTGTTTTTAAATTTTGTTTTGATTGAGGCTTAGTTATAGCACTTTACAGTTTTTCGATTAAAATAACAGACTTTTTCGGTTCACCGTGCTCTGGGAAGTATGTTCCTACAGAGACATGCAGATGCAGTACGTAATATTATATAATATATACAATAACCGCAATCGCTTACATTCAAAGGCATTTACGCGATATCTCTCTTTGAGCATTAAATCCGTGAGCAACAACAAAAGAAATATTGTCGTTTAATAAGAGTAATAAAAAGATTTCAGCATAACATCGTACTAAGTAAGTAAGCTGGCATCAATGAGAGTCATGGAGACATTAGCCGAAGGGAGGTGTTGAGGCTCTAAATGGGTTATGTGTGATGTCAGCGATGTTGAAGAGTAGTAACAAAAGTAGAGAATACTAAAAACGCTTAAAGCAAATAAATTAAATGATAGTACAAAGTAGGAGGATAATTTCAACATTTTGTAATTTTGAACATTAATCTTTTATTAATGCCTGCTGAGTGTCAGATATTTATTTTCGGAGCTTTTTTGAGCATTATTTATACTCAAATATATACTACAAGAACTAAGACCTCAACCAGGTTCAATCAGCACAAAAATATAGACACGACTGTTGCAGTATCGAAGTTGAGTTCCAAAAAAAAAAGGACATATAAAAGTATTTCTTAAATTTATTTTGTGCTATGCTTTTAAGCTTTCTGAACTTATTTTATATTGAGCTGTTGAGCCTTTATAGAGCCTTCATATAGTTTTTTTTTGTACTTTGTAAATCTTAAAAGACTTACAACACTAGGTCGGGTTAGGTTTTAGGGTTGATCCATATCGATGAATATCACTTCTTCATACGTTCTTTGTGTTGCCCGTAAACTTATAAAAGTAGATCACCAGATCCGAGTTACATCGACGAAGCGTTTTAATGGTTGATGGGGCTCCTGACAGAATAACTTCTCACCTATTCTCCTTATTAACTTTGATGCATACGTAAAAAAGTTTATTGCACCGTTTTTTCAACGAAGTGATAGAACTCTAAAGTTTTGTAATAAATTATTGATACTTATTCCATACACGATAATTCAATACCTTTTGAGCAACTCTGATGTCAGTTAAAGCAGTAAAATATAACTTTCACTGTTTCCGTTTCCAAGACTAAGAGTCTAAGTAATTGTAACGGATCTGGATTTTTATCCAGCAAAGTTCTTTCGACTCGACACTATTTCTCGAAATTACTTCAATGTTTTCTGTGGCTACAACAACAACAAGCTTTCATTATTTCGTATATCTGGTCGAACTTTCTGAATTAAGATCTGTAGTTTTATTTGTTTTTAGTTTCAGCTTGGAAATATGTATGAGACTGCCAGAAAAGGGGTTACAGTTTCTAAGTACTTGAAAAAAGTCTCTAAAAACTCTCTAAAAACTTTTCAAATAACATTTCCGTTTAATAATATTTTCGATATCCGTAAAACTCTAGACCCATAGCATTTTAAATGAAATTGACCAGTGGAATTCAGAAGGCAAGCAGTGGCAAAAACGCCTACAAGAAACCAGTAACGGTATTGAACGTCAAAACTTGTATGTGTGACAGTCAATAACAACTTGTGGGGTAAAGGCGCTACAAAACGCTTAGACTAGTAGCCAGCCAAATTGTAGTTTGTGAGTTAGACAGGTGTGCAAGCGCTGGGCAATGAAGCACAAGCAGAAGGCCAGCAAAGTGCAACTAAATGTCATTTATCGGTTTGTTGGACTACACGAGGGTGAGTAGCATAAACGAATTTTGAAGACATAAATACGAACATTTATAGGCGGTGATGTATTTGCATTTATATCTTCGTGAGTTTAAAAAAAAATTGAGGTTTCCAGAAATTTGAAGTCGCCAATTGACTTTTTGATATGCCTTTTCATTACTGAAATATACAGTATGTCAACTATTTGATCACATCTGGGTATCAGAAAAAGGTTTTTGTTTGCAACTTTTTTATTTATAATGACAATCCATTTTTATTTTATATACAAAACAATTAAAAGTAATAAAATAAAATTAACACATTTGTTTTTCAAACACTTGCTAGATTTTATAGAATTTTAAAAAATGTCTCCACTGCACATTTGATCAATTGGTTGACATAAACGATTTTTTTACTTAATACTTAATATGACCCCCTTTTGCTTTGATTACTGCCTCAATTCGTTTGGGCATTGACTCGACCACCTTTCTGCAGAAATCTCCGCTAATATTTTGCCAGGAAGTTTTAGCCATCTGCCATAAATCGTCAAGATTCTGACACTCACTTTGGGCATCAGAAATCGCACGCTTGACCTCAACCCAAGCATGTTCGATTGGGTTGAGGTCTGGCGATTGAGGGGGGCCCGTCGAGTACTTCAAAACCCTTGTTTTGAAGCCAAGCTTTAGCTACACGAGATGTGTGTTTCGGATCATTATCTTGCTGGAAGATGACGTCCGACACATTCTTGCCCCACACTTCCAGACTCTTGTACAAACCTTGTTGAAGGATATCGACATATTGGTTGGCATCCATTCGTCCGGCAACTCTTACGCACTCTCCTACCCCCTCCATCCTCATGCACCCCCACATCATTATATTACCGCCTCCAAACTTGACCGTTGGTTGAACAATACGGCTAGTCAAAGGCTCTCGGGGTTTCCTCCAAATCCATTGGCGCCCATCTTTTCCCAGACGGTTTATTTTTGTCTCGTCGGACCATATGACTCGCATCCAGTCATTTTGGGTGTAGGTTTTATATTTTTTTGCAAATTGGAGTCTCAATTTACGGTGTCGTTTTGTCAAGAGTGGTTTTTTTACTTTGGCACGTCCGTGGAATCCGTTTTTCCGCAATTTCTTCCTTATAGCTTCACTTGTTACATTAATTCCACCCCTATGGGAGAGATCACGTCTGATTTGGCCCGCATTCTCATGCACACCAAACTTTATCTGCCTAACAATGCGCCGTTCCAAGGTGGCATTCAAAATTGGCTTTCGTCCAGGAGTGTTTTTTACACATAAAGGGCCCATTGATTGTCTTATTTTTGAAATCACGCCTACAGAAACCCCAACAAGTCTTGCAATTTCTCTATGTGTTGTGTTTAAATGAATAAGCCTTTTGATTTCGTCCATTTTTGTTGCACTTAGTTTTTTCATCTATAGTCAAGCCAAACTTGAGAAAATAACAAAGAAAAACAAAAAAAACAAACTTACCTTTTACTAGAAACACGAAAATAAAGATTCCACAACTATTATTTAAAGAATCAAAAGAAATATTTGAATCTCAGAGCAATATTAAGGCGATTACTATCCCCTTTACTTCACAAAGTCAACTAATTGATCACATGCCTTTGTCTACATTTGTAAATATTCTCTAAAAAGTAACGGCACATTTTGGGTAATTTCGTACTTACTAACTGTTCTTGCATAGGCCTACTTAGTGAACTTCTCCCTTTTATTCAAACGTTTGTTTAAATAAAAAAGAACAAAATAGAATGTTTTTGGAAATTTGTGTGATCAAATAGTTGACATACTGTATCTCTTATTCTGGTTCTGAAATGCTTAACGACGATCGAACGTACAACATTTGCTATAATTTTTTACAAAATGATTGCCACTTTAGAGCTTGGTGCTTAGATTCACGGAGCGGTACTCACGTTTTTAAAGTATTCGCCTATAGGAGACCATATATACTAATTATGTTGGCAAGGAATATTTTTTTACTTATAAGAGTAGTTGATATTAAGTAGTAATACTCCAAAAGAGATGATACATCACAAATACTCGCTCAAACTTACATTGATCTCAATAGACCTGATTTCAGCTAGAACATAAAAAGTTACTGTTAAAGCTTTAGAACATCATCTACAAGAATCGGTAACAAAGTATGCTCAGAAGTCTGCGAAAAGCTGTCACTTCTGCAGAAATCTTTACAAAAATTATTCATCGCTGCAATTTGTAGTCCCACCCTAGTAAACGTATACACGTTGGTTCGCCAACACATGTACCTTGAAGCTGCTGTCATGATTTAGTAGTACCTACAACACAATTCCATACACTTTTTATACGTTCTATGTTTCTTTTTTTCAGCGCTCGCGTTGACCTATAAAAATTAATTTAGCAATAAAATCTAAGCAAAACAAAATTGATCGTCGCCAAACAAGCGCTGCAATGAGCACAGAGTGGAGTGGGGTGGAAAAGCGGTTGCGATGTCGTCACTGGTGCAGCAGCAGCCCAGCACACTTGCCGCCACTGCCAGTGCCAGTTTCCTTGACTCCATTCTGCAGGCCAGCATTACAGATGCAGTTGGTCGAACAAAAGGAGAGAACCTTGTCGCTGTGTCAGTTGCCAGCAGATTTGCATTGCAACGGAGCTGCAAGCCACCCACACACACACATACATATATATTGAAAAGTCAGTTATGTCTACAAACATACACTTGTACATATACATGCATGTAGATGAGCTGCGTTGGAGTATGGGCTCAGTAGGAAAACGGAAGGTGTAGCGTAATCAATAAGCGGCTATGCGGGGCGTGTGGGTGCGGGTGCGCACAATTGCAAATCGTGATTTGAATGCGTTACGTTGCTGGCATACCAATTGAGCGTGGCGCGAATACACTTTACATGCGCCTAGGCGCTGTCCATTCACCGGCCGCGGCCGCTCGGCACGATCGTGCGCCATGATCGCATGGTTTTTGTTATTGTTATATTTTATTTGCAATTTTTGTTGTTGCTAGTGCTGTTAGTAGACTCTTAGTTGACATGCACTGACTACGCTTACATGTATGTATGCACTTAAGTGTTACTGTGTGTTGTTGTTATTGTATTTGGTCACAATTTTATTTATAGAATTTATGCAAACATGAGTAAATACTACGCTACAAACACATATACATATATTGTCAAATATATACAACTCTACTTGTTCGCATGCAACTATGCACAGGACCAACTAATCGCTGTGGCGCATGCGCGTAGGTTTTTACGATTTCGTATGTAGACTGTCAAGTGGTTTTTATTGCGGCGTCTGTGGATGAGTAGCTGTTGATTTATGTTGCTACAATTTTACAAATGCTTTTTTTTATGTGTTTGTAATTTTTTTAATTTTTTTTTTACATTTTTTTGTTGTTTTTTTTTTTTTTTTTTGTTTAATTTTGCATTCAGCCTTGTTTTCGCTTGCAATTGTCTTTATAAGGGCATTTCGTTGCATTCATTTGCGAATTTCGGCTTGTCGCCATTGGAGTTTTTAATACTAATGTTAATTTGTTGTTATTGTTGCCTTTGTTGTTGCTGCTTTGTTATTCTAGGCGCTGTCTACCGCCATGGTCCACTGTCATTACTCACAATTGGCCTTTTTCTCTTTCACCTTTTTTGGTCTGTTTGTGTGATCGGTCAGTGGGGTGAACATATATATATATATACGTAGATATACTTGTACATATATATTTGTCGTTGTGGTTTATTATTGTGTGGGAGTCGGCACGATTTCACAGTGCATGCTAACTGTGTGGCACATTAAAGGAGTTGCTTCGCCGATTGCAATCGAATTTATTTGGTTTAACATTTTTTGCTGCCATTTTTTTGTTCCAATTTTTGGCTACTGTTTGCTTGTCGTATGAAATTTTGGTTGTTGAGAGTGTGACAGTTATTTGCCAAACTAATAACAACGGGACTAATAACTTTTTTACCATAACAAGTGTGGCCGAACTTGCAGCTGTCTCAATAAAGAGTCTTTGTTTGCCTTGCAGGCGTTTGCTTAGCTGGAAGTTTTAAGAAATTGTCTATATTATTAAATTGCGCTAATTTTGAATTTTACTATTTACTTGCTTGTAATATTACCATTATATTTTTTATGTGAAATAAAAAAATTCCAAACATTTGCCAATATCGTTTTTTTGCATGTATTTTATCAATTTGTTACTAATAAATTTTAAATCAGGTGGCCACACTTCTCAAAATTATACGAAACCGAATTTTATTTATTAAAATGTATGTTTATTTCAAATATTTAACAAACAGATGCAGGATGAAGCCATGTGTAGAAGTTCGCGTTTAAGTGAGGAAAGTTCTCCGAGTGCCGTTCATGACTTCCGGTCTGAAACCAAGTATCCTCTGGGTAGCTAATAAACATCCATTTGATAGTGAGCTAATGCGAGAAGCCGCAACATACCCTCCCCGACGTTATGCGCTGGGTTTTGGACCCGCCACAAGCAGTTCCGTAGTTCCGTAGATCTCTTACGATTTGCTCCAGCCCAAAGGGATCTCGCAGACACACATGAGCTGGTCGTCGACTAACGCTTGCAAAACGCACGCGTTGTCCATAGGTTTATTACTAGTGCGCAAGATGACGTCGGCTAATCGACTCCGGTATGAGCGCAAAACGTGTATTCCTTCTGACTAGATCATCAGCTTTGCAATTTCTAGCGATTCCATTAATATTTAATAGCACCTTCTACTACTTCTGCCTATAAACTGCAATAATCCCGTAGCTTAAAACTAAGCTTGACTAAAAGCTTCTTATAGAAGACTCCCCTCCAATTTTTACTCTAAGCTTCGATCCATACGTTAAAAAGCTCGCTATGCCCCCTTTTTCCCTTGATTTCTCCCACATAACTTGTTTGGGTACGTGAGCGGAGAAACAGTCTTGAGAAATATCCTATGTTATGCAGTAGTTCAAGTTTTTTAGGGATCCAGTTGAAAGATGAAGGAAGTTCAGCGTGACTTTACCAAATGTCGATGGCATGAGCTTCCGAATAAGGGAAAAAGAACGTCTGGGTCTGGGACGTCTTGTACCACCTGGTAAATAAAACCATTTTAGTTTTACTTGGATGAACAGCTCAGCCGCTTATACTTGCCCAGTTGAATACCACGCTGAGGTACTCAACAATTTCAAAAAATATTTTCAACCCATATTTTAGTTTTTCTTTCTTTTATCAATTTCTTGGAAACAAAATTTCCATTTTGAAATAAACTATCACCATTTTTATTATGGCTACTGAATTTTTTTGGAGTCGATTTGACTGCTGGGTCTAAAGAAGTTTTATTTCAATGACTGCAAAAATACTAGAAGCTAAGGGCTTATTAGATTTCTTTTCGAGAGTAAAACTCCTTTCTTATCTGAAACCATAACTTTATTTTCAATTCTTTTTTCAGGCCTTAAACTCCTTTCTTATCTGAAACCATAACTTTATTTTCAATTGTTTTTTCATGCCTTAAGAGAAATCTTTGAAAGTTCGAACCATATTTATAATATTGGTTTTTAGAGAACTGCTGCATATTTTTAGGAATTTTTTTTTTTTTGCTACATGTGTCTTCGAATGTTTTTTGTTTGTTTATATTTGATCAGAATAGGTATTGCCTTCGACGGTTAAGTAACAGTAAGATTCATACCTGTTGTTTAAAAAAAAAGCGATTAACACGCATTAAAGTGAAAAATTCCAGAGATTAAGATCAAAAATCTTTTCTTGTTTTTCTCTTGTATAAGATTTCATTATGTAATACATACGTAGATAAATAAATCAATTATGCGACTCTTCTCAAACCAAATGGGCTTAACAATCTTAACTTCTTTAGGTTGAAACAAGCTTATTGAAGGAGCTGCTTTTCATTTCTTGGTTTGCAGTTTAAAATAGCTAAGGTAGAGGCTCTCAGGTTTTCTGAAAAGGGAAGTTTCCCATGAAAGAACCATGTATGTACCGATGTTGGCCTCGCAGTGCCTTCTCTTTGTGTTCTCATTGTGATAAAGGCTCGTAGTTCTCGAAAAAAACTCAATAAAATTAATGCAACTTAAAATGATAAATTATAAAATAAATAACGTTAAAGAAACATAAATATTAATAATTTTTGTTACTAACGACGCTGCAATATTTCCATTGACTTATGGAGCACGTAAAAGACCGAGTTAAGTCTGATTTGTTTCTCAATTGAATTTACGCAAGAGATTTGTATTTTTGCATAAAAGCAAAAACGCACAAACAACTTTACAGTAACTTTGGTGTAGAAGACGCATCTAATAGCGTCCGTTAAGAAATACGATGCGATTATGCCTATCTACTACATACATTGTGGCCGAAAAGGCCAAAAGTGGTTTTCGGCCAAAAACGGTGTGACCATTCGGTGGTGAAATGTGCATATCCATTACTTTGGGCAAACACGAATGCAATTATATAGTATGAGTATATATCTGCAGATTTAATATATATATATATATGTATATATGTAATGCTGCAATATTGCATATGGTATATGATCAGCAAGTTTGTGTACGCAAGCTCCATATACAGGGTGTTTCCGAACCATTTAACTAATAGTCACAAAATCGGAATTTCAATAGGGTCAACGCGAAGAGATATTTCCAATGCAATGGCATTCTTCTTCTTCTTTCTGGATGGATACATGTGACGAGATTCACGCAAGTGAGGAAAGTTCTCTGGATTCAATTGGAAGTAGCCAGAAGCGATTCTTTTACAAATGACTCAAGCAGATCACGACTTCTGGTCTTAGGGAAAGTATCCTCTGCGTGGCCAAAAACCATCCGTTTGAAGACAAGTTAAAGTGAGGAGGCGAATTATCCCCAGGGTTGTGTGCTTAGCTTGGCACCCGCCACGTAAAAAAAACATCACCATCGAAAGGACACAACAGCTTCGGATGAGAGACCAACCTTTTCATGACGATCACTGCAAACGTATTAAGGATTACGATTTTAGGGCAGAAATTTCTTAATTACATTTATTGAAAGCGAATTGAATTGTTCTCGACCACAGCGCCATCCATCTATATATAATAGCATTTGGCCTTGAGTTTACGCCACAAAATTAAATTTTTATTTACATATGCAAATCGGTTCAATTCCGTACCGCCTTTAAACACCCTATATTTGACGCGTTATATTGCACAGTAAGCCCATTGGGCGTCAAGAAGTGTCGGCCTAGCGATTGGTGGGCAGCAGGCTGCATGCGATCGCATCGTTTTCGCATAGCATTCAGACACACGCTGCTCGTTTGTGCACTTGCGCGCTTGCGCAAAAGGTCGCAGACAGGTTACACTTGTCGCCAGTGGCATTTTAACGGCGGTTCTCCATTTTGGACATGTTTGTTTTGGCTCGTTATCTGCTGTCCGGCGATTGCAATTGTTCGTACAAGTAGTGCTGCCACTTACTTGATATTTCAAGTATTTTCTTAGCATTAAAAAAGCCTGGCTGTTAATGGGTAGCGTCGTGGAGAAACAAAGCCAAATAAATTAAAATCGCACGACAATAAAATATTTAATATAATAGCATGCCATGAGAAAGCCGTTTATGACAAATTTAGTTTTAGAAAATGATGAGCAAGAAGCTGATAAGTGTGGTACAAGACACACTAAGTGCTTGGAACCAAATTTAGGGATTCATAAATTATGCGAAATTCTTTCAAAGTAAAAGTTTTGTTGTAAATCATTGTTTTATTATATTTTTATACCCTAAACAGGTTATATGAAACACTTATAACAAATTTTTCTTAAATTGTTATGCCAAAAGCGATTTCTCTAACGTTATTGGTTATTGATCTACAGTGGCGTAGCTAGGCGGGGGCGAAGGGGACCGGGGGGGCGGCAAAGCGATCTTCGTTTTTTTTTATATTCAGAAAAACACTTCAACAATTTTTTTTATAAAATTTATTATACTATAAAAGAAAAAGAGTTGTACACTCACAATTTAATAATATGAATAACAATGAAAAATATTAATTTTTATAGAATACTCTTCAGTCTTTGAATTTATCCTATAACTGTTGGTTTATATCTTTCTTAAAAATAGTGATAGAACTTAAAGATGCACTTTTCTAGCTTTGATCGCTGCAAAATTCCATATCATATCATTGTAATTTAAAGTTGAATTAGTTACACATTCTATTGAGAGAACCGCAAGGTTGAACAGTCTACTCTGACTCATGGTCGATTTCAAGTAAGGTTTGATCAATTTAAGTTCGCTAAAAGATCTTTCACAAGATGCAACTGATATAGGTATGGTGAGCAGTATTCTTAAAGCTGTCGCTAACGTCTCGTAGACTTCTACTCCCATTGAAGAAATATATAATAAAACTTTTTCTGGCGAAAATATAATTTGTTCTTCGTTTTTCTTCGCTCTCTTTAATATAGGTAGGTTGTCTTGGATGTCACTGTATAAATCTTCGTTATGGTCATCTGGATATTATTCGGCAAGTTTTTTTTATAAAAATTCACTTTTGTTCGAACCATCCCATGAAACTTATAGGCAGGTAGATAAAGGGGGGCGGCAGAACATCCTTGGCCCCGGGCGCCCAAAGTTGTCGCTACCACTGTCGCCACTGTTGATCTACTCCATTTTTTGGAGACCTTAACCATACCATTTTTTGGCATGACAAGCGGAGAAGATTCAGAGACAGAAGATTTACGAACTATATATTTTGAGTGAATTTCCCAGTTTAATCAAGATAGAGCAATTTTTATGATATTTACCACATGCTTCACATGCTTCATATTTTTTTATAAGCATTAAAGGTAAAGGACTATCTAAGTAGAGGTTCATTTTTCTGTGGTATTCCTTTAAAAAAGTAGGGAATCTCGAAACGGATCACCAATTATAACGTGCACAACTATATTAATCTCTGTCTGTGTATGGGTTTAGAAATACCTGTAAGGTCAACAAAACTTTCCAGTTACAGGTTTAGAGGTACCAACAGGTTCAAATCATCTTGTTTTTGAAATACTACTATGATCAAATTGAAAGGCGAAATTTTTAACTTATACTTCGCGTTTTTTTGAACTGGTAGCAATATTAGTGACATCTATGCTAAATTTCGCGTCACGTTATTAGTATTTGAGATACGCGACGTTTTGTGAAGCGCTGAAAGTGAATTCATCGATTTTTACTATGTCTGAATTTATTGAACAAAGAAGTGCGAAGAAGATCTCATACTGCATTGGTTATTCCTGATCATTTTGCCACTAATATCGTGCCGCAATCACCGCATTCGCCTGATTTACCTTCGTGTAACTTCTGGCTATTCAGCAAATTCACCTGACCACTCCGAGGACACCGTTTTGAGAATATAAAAGCTGAACCAAAGAAGGCGTGATGGCCATTACGACGGAGCATTTTTCCAAGTGCTATGATGGCTGGAAAATTCGTTGGCATAAGCGTATTGATGCAGGAGGGGATTACTTTGAAGAAAATCAAATCGACAAAATTCACTTTTCATTTTGATCACAGTAGTATAATGCCAATCAGATCAGATAAATGATCTATAATGTTTTAGAAGGATTAAAATGTGTATTAAGAAGACTTCAAGTTAATCCTTCCACACCGCACAAGTTAATCTCTGCGACCATACTTCGAAATCACATCAGACGAGTTTTTGAAATACATATGTACGTACATTATAGATTCATGTTCGGCTATGAAAACGTTCGATATCTATAGGAAAAAACTGGTGGTAATAGACTTGTAAAGAATGAGTAACTATGGATCATATAGTAAGTATATAAAAAAAGGTGATTTTTTTTGTTGATTTTTGGGGGAAAATATCAATTTAAATATATAGTTTCAGAAGTAATGTCTACACGTAGGAATATAAATGAAGTAGCCGTTTGATTTTCAAGATAAATATTCAGAGATTATCTTAACATAAAGCTTACCAATTGCCATTATCATGAAAAATACATATTCCACAGCGTTTTCGTCGACATATCGGATTATTTGCATACATGCATATAACATATTATTCGGGTACTTCAAGAACTCTAATTCTCTTCACGATCTTAGCTAACACTTACCTGTAAAGAAAAAGCAAAAATGGGAAAAGAAAATAGAAAAACAATTAGTAAATCAGTTAACCGGAGAGTGGTGTTTAGTAATATATTAAAAATCTATTTGGATTTTCATTGGCGAGCGTGCGGTTCGGCCAGCTGGGGAGCGAGCAATCGTATGCGGCAGTCAATTGGAGATGCATTTCATTGTCATTACTACGGTTAATCGTGGCAGACGAATGCATATGAGTATATGTTATGTACATAGATGTGTACATACTTATGTATGCACTGGTGTTATTATTATATTGTATAAATATGCTGTGGGCAGGGTATTTAGTGATTTTAATCAGATTATATATACAAATATACATATGTACTTATCCTAGTTTTATTGTGCATCATGTTTAATTGTTTGTTCAGTTGTTGTACTTCTGTGCGGCTTTTATACATACGTATTTACAATGCTATATATATATATGTATATATGTTCATTTATTACTGCATACGAGTATATAGGCATTTACTTTTTTATAATCATAATCCATAGCATATCTCATTGTTCTATTCATATGCAAATAGCTAATTACATTCGCAACTACTACCATCGTTATTACAGTTATTTCAGTCAAAGCTAATAATTTGACTTTTTATGATTTAATTATATATGTATGTGTGGTATATATATATTTATTACTCGGTATCTACAATAACACTAGTTATTAATCTATTATTAATAGTATTGTGCTTAATATGCAATTTATTACTACCACTAAAGTGCCACTAAATATTTTTATAATACCAGATACTGTTATCATTTGTATGTAAATGTGGATATTATATAGATTATATCGTATTACATCGCCAATAGCATTATGTTTTATTAAATATGCGCATACACAAGTTTTTCAGAGTTTTTGAATATGATGTGAAATATTACTAAATTAAGCTAGAACGAATTTAAAAATAAATTGTGATAAAAAAGTACCCGGAAATTGTAATTTAAATACCCCGAGTAAATGATACCAGAGATAATAAAAAAATGTATATTGCTAAGATGAACGCGATCTCTCAACCAGTTTATTTATAGGAGCTGCTTAAGTTGGTACACCTCAGTAGTGCGTTGCAAAGTTGGGATTTTTACAATGGATAAAAATATCGAACAAAGAACTTGTCTTAAATTTTGTATTTATAACCAAATTTCGCGTTAGGAATGTAGGAAAAGGCTTAGGATGATTCAGTGTTATCAAAAACACAAGCCTACGAAAGGTATAAAGCCTTCAAAAATGGTCGAGAGATCGATGAAGGCATTCCTCGTTCTGGACGACTTTCGACCTCTTCAGCTGACGAAAATATTAAAAAAATCAAGGTGATGCTTTTGTGTTTTTTTTTTTTTTTTGTTATTGGTTCATGAATTTGTTCCGGAGGGACAGACGGTCAAAAGGAGTTCTGTTTGGCCGTATTGAGGCGTTTGCGTGAGAACATCCGTCGAAAACGTCTTGCATTGTACACGATTAAAATGCACCCTCGCATCGAGTGACGCTTGTGACCGAATTTAAAGCCAAAAACGCAATGAATACCATCAATCAAACACTATAATCTGAAATTGCCGCTACGTGGAACTCGTTTTTAGTCAATCGAAGGGATAAAACAAAACTTCGCTGAATGAGCTGAAGGTCACCCCAAACAGTGCTTATGAAAAGTGTTTCGAGGCCTGGAAAGGCATAAGTGTAATACATCTAGTTTTTGTCACAATGTATAGTTTTCTTCAAATTGTTAGGTGTTAAATAGTAGCTTGTTGTAAAAACTATAATATAATAATGTTACCTCTAACTAATCTCATAGTAAAAATAAATAAAACACTTACAAAAAATTTTATATTTTAATATTTGGCTTGTTTTAATATTTCGTTTTGGACCTATACAAGCGTTTCGTCCAGAAAATGCAGAAAACTTTGCCTATTTTGAGCCCATACAAATTATATTAAAACCATATAGTTATATTGAAACCATATATTTAGTTACTTTCTTCTGTAATGGTTATGAGAAGATCAAAATATGATGATAATACAAATAAGTTTCGGCCAGAGCCGAAAGTAGGTTAGGTTAGATTGGATAGAAAGTGAATGATTGTGATGTACAAGACTTTAAGAAAGCGAAATATGGCTGGATTTCAAAAGTATAAGTTTTGAACGTTTATAAATATGTACGTTCAAAAATTTCAAAAAAATCTGAATCGTTCTCTAGTTTTATGGTATTAAAGTGAGCAGTTCTTTTTCAGCTTTGTGATCTCCTATAGAGTGTTTGTTATAATTTATGTATTTTAAGAGAAATTCAGATAATATAAACAATTTAAATGACAATTTTTTTGAAACAGAAATTAGTCGCAATTTTACTTAAAACTCTTCGAAGAAAAATATTTTTAAGTTATTTTATGCAAATGGGAATTCAAAGAATACCTGGACAGCCAGCTCTGGTCTAACAAAAAAGTTACCCACGATTTCTCAGGTTCTACCGGATCGATTTACTTGTATTTCTTTCTTCTTTATAAGCTTGTCTATAGTTGGAACTAGCCCCATCCCCAAATTTTTATTTTTATTATTTTTAAAAAATTGAAATAGTCAGAAAAAGTGATCCAAAAAAAACTTTTTCTTAAGCAGTCGCCATTTTGTGAAAAGTTGTTTTTCCCAAAAATTAAAAATTAAAATTAAAAAACTAACTAATAAAAAATGGGTAGTAAAAATATTAATTGCCTTTTTTACGACAATTTAAAAATTACCTGAAATTCACGCTTCTAAACTAGAATACCCCCTTAAGTTAAACGCTCAATAAGATATATCGAGACAACTTCATGAAGCAATTTCATGTGTTGCACGAAGGTAATGCACCGTCACATTTGAGTGGATTTTTAACAAAGTTATTTTTTAACTATAAAAAAATCCTTCTGGCCCCTTTATCAACCAGTAATGGTTCTTTGAAACGTTATCTTTTTTTCTAATACTAAAATAATTGGTCTGAAAATTATTTGAGGTGTCAAGTGTGATCATTAAATAAGTAAGGTTTATGTATGTCGAAAGGTGGCTATATTATTATAAAAAATTAAAAATGCAGAACATTACAGAACTCAAATACTAACTGAAGATTACTAGTGAAAAACACACTTTATGCACGATTCTCTTCTTAAACTACTCATACTTATACACTATAGTTGAAATACAAACCATTAAATCTCTTCGTCAACAAGAGAAAGCAAGCAATATCAACGTTTCTCAATTTCAATTCCATGCTAAAGCTAATACAGAAACACCCGAAGCCAAAGGCAATCAGTTCAGCCAATTGCAAATAATATGGATCAAAGCGGGATAATTGTGGGTATTAAGAACCGCTACCAGAAAACGCCTCGCAGGAACGCTAATTATTGGATAACACTAACAATTTCACGCTGAATAATCCATTCCATATGTGCGATATGCGAGTGTGTGTGTGTGCATTCTCAATCAGTCAATCGTTGAAAATTACAGTTGTTGCAACAACCAGATGTTAACAACTGCAATTCACCAACAACACAACTGCCATCAGCGATGATATGCATTCACTTGTCAATCTGCGCCGCCGACGAATCACAGCTACAACACAGATAGTGAGTTTGCCTACAGGCGGCAACAGCAGGGTTGCATGACACATATTGCCACACAACACCTATGTTGGGCAACGACACCTTTGGGATGAGCGTAAAATTGCAATGTGCAACAGTTGGCAATTGCTCGTTTGCTAGCCGACGCGGCAGTTTGGTAGCGGCGCAGCAAACAGTTAGGCAAACTGGCAATTCGTCAGCGTAGAAGGCGCGAGTCGGCAATTTAACAGTCTGACAGTTAGAACGTCAACTCGAGTGAGGCCACCAATGCAAAGTCGAACAATCAACTGCTCAGCTGCTGTGTAGCTGCATGCTTTTAGTTGTTGTTTTGTCGTTTGTTTTGCTTTCCTTTCAATCTGCAGCCAGTCGTTGCCACGCTTCAACAAGTGATGTTGCAGAGATTTGACAAATTTCTTGCACTTGACCATGAAAGGATGGAAAGAGTGCAGCAAATTGAAACCGAGCCGCATATAATTGCCTGCAAACAACTGTTGCTGTAATGTATGTGTTTGTTGTTTTTGTTGTTGTTGCTTTCGCACAGTAGCAGTGCTTTTAGTGAGTGTTTCACTGGCAGCTAGCAGACAAACAATAATTGCTCATCTTACGGTGCCAAGTGGCACTTAGCTGCCGGCTGAAAAGCTTGGATTAGTTACCGATGATCTTTCTTCGTTACAGCTATGCCACTTTGCAAGTGTATGGCTCGGTATGTATGTGCTATATGTACATATGTGCGAGAAGTTTTGTGTAAAGTTCGGATAGCATAAAGTCAATATTTGCACCTAAACTACTTTGCCACCACTTGGCACTAAGTCAAAGCCAAACAATTTGAGTGTGTTCTCGACTGCCGTGTAACTTACGGCATACTAGTTCATACATACATATGTACATATATGGACATATATAGTCATGTACATAAATAACATGCCAGTAAAACGGAGTGTAGAGTGGAACCAGCACATTTAGAGTTAGGAACCACCAAGTGCTTAGAATTGAGTTAAGCAATGAAAAATCAAATATAAATGAGATAAAAAAAGTTGCTTGGATCTTTGGTCAAGATTAAGATCTTATTACTTTGCATTTCAAAACTGAACTAAATTGCATGCCAAATACGATCTTAAGAACGATTTAGACAACAGCGCCACCTGCCGGATTATTAGCTTATAGCCTTCTACATTACATAATTGATAATAAATAATCAACTGTATTTCAACATCATCAGATCTTGTCATCGTCCATGTGTCTTTGTCATACAAGGATAGCAGGACGGGGATGGCGAGTGAATTGCAGAATTTGGTTTTTGATCGTCGAGAGAGGACTTTAGTTCTCAATTTCCTATTTAGTCCGAAGTAGCACCGGTTTGCAAAAGCTATTCTGCGTTGTTGGTTGGTTGTTGTTGGTGGTTCCAAGATAGTCGAAATTACCTACGACTTCAAAGTTATGACTGTCGCGAGTGCAACGACTGTTTGTTTGATGACAAGAGATATTTCGTCTTGTCCTCGTTCACTACCAGACTAATTTTTTTGCTTCTTTATCCAGTCTGGGGATTATATCAATATCATCGGCGTACGCCACAGCTGTACACTGTTATAGAAGATTGTACCTTTTCTATTCTCTCAGGAGTAGATTGAAGAAGTCTCACGAGTCGCCTTGTCTGAAACCTCTTTTGGTATCGAACGGGTCGGAGAGGTCCTTCCCGATCGGAGTTTTTGGTATTACTCAACGTCAGTTTAGTTTGAGACATAGCGGCGTAAAGGCAGCCGGTGTGTGTCGATCCTCTTTTCACTAGGTTTGGTCAGTATAAGTTGATCGGAAGTTCCTAAGTTGAAGTGTGTAATCGATTTTATCAATGTGTAGCACTAGGGCACATAAACTTCAGGGAAATATAAAATATCCACCTCAATTTTCTATTCAAATTACAATAAATTGACTGATATTTTCAGAATAAAGTCAGCCGCAGGCATTCAGGTTCTCATAATCGTTGTTAGGAGACTTCAAATGTTTTGAGCCGAATTTGACTATTTGAAGTGAGAACATGTGGGATAAAGGAAAGAATTTGATGGTTTTTGAAAAGGTAATACATTAAAATATAAAGTGATTCGCGCCGCTGATTTGAAACGTAATGGCACTGTCTTCGCTAAGAGTACAAAGCTACTGGACCGACGGAAGATATTGACATTGTGGGCCTTAACAATAGAGTGGTCAGTTCAGTGTTTTTCAGCCTAGAAATAGTTCGAAAGAGGTTGGCTATATGGCAAATTGGAAAAAGTGAAGGACTTTGTCTATTTCGGAAGCAGCTTAGATTCCACGAAGAATTGAAAACTGGGTATCAAACGCAGAAAAACTTTTGCCAACAGGTGAAACTTTAGGATCGATAGGTAATTTAGCGACGAACAAAGTTTACGCTCTTGAGGTCTCTTATCTTTCCCGCACTTTTATATGACATAAAAATTGGATGATGACGAACCGAGATGAGAAAGCAATTAAAGCAATCGAGAGAAGTGGATGAGCAATATGGTGAAATGTATTGTGCTGGTTAGGGTATGTAGTATGCAAATGAGTATAAGACCCATATACAACGGATGCAAGGGAAGGGCGTCATGCTCACAATGGAAGGGTAAAGACCATGGACACTTGTCTGGATAGAGGCAGCTGGCGAAGTTCCTCGGTATATGGTTATTCTTATTGCCTCTGACAGTGTTTCTTCATTACAAGTGAACAGACTTTGCACTACTTGAAAAAACAGTTTCATTTCCGGCATATGTTATATAGCTGTTATATGCACTGTTAAAAGTTAGTTATGTGCACAATTGGAAAGGCTGTGAGCGGTTTGTTAGTTTTACAGATTTATCATTTCGACTCTTCGGTGATTCATTCATTAAGGACACAGTTGACTTTTGGGTATATAGTATGTTTGTATGAATGACTCATAGTTAGCATGAAAGTTAATTCAATAGAGTTTTGTTTGGTACTGTTGAGTGGCACACTTTGATCACATGGCAAAGTTTGCGTGCTGCAGAGTTGTTGCCAATCAAAATTCAATAAAAGTTGGGTTAGAGTTGAACTAGAAGTGTGACAGAAATGCAGAAACTTCTAAACAAAGTGAAGATTTAGGAGTAAGATATTTTGCGGTAGCTGCACTTAGATATATTTAATAGTAATAATTAAAGACTAGTAGTTCTGGTAGGCTTAAAGGAAACTGTGTGAAGTAGTTATTACGATTGTTTAAGATATATATGTAGTAGATGAAAGAAAATCTTTGTATAGGGTGTTTCTTATTACATAAGACTTTCGAAGGCGGTAGTATTGAAAGAAGGCGCAAATGATTGAATCCGAAAAACGAGCTAATTTCGTTTCATCACGGACCTGACAAGATGCGTTTTATAAAATATTAAGGAAGTGTGATTTTTATTCCTCCTCAATTCTGCTTTGTCATTATCAGGTTGTATTCACTTAATACCGACTTTAAATTCCAAACAGCTATGTATGATCCTAACTTAAGAGATAAATATAGCTCAGTTTGTTTCCAAACTGCTATGTATGATCCTAACCTAAGAGATAAATATAGCTCAGTGTGTTTTTAAGTGATAGTTCCGGCTTTTCATGGTCTTTTCTTTCGTATGAAGGACGCCAAAAATAACCTAAATTATAAGTTATAATTAAAAGTCCTTCATCGTTGAGTGCAGTTGTCGATGGCAGTTAAGTTAATACTAACTGTTTTTTTAATTCTCTGCA
>CM050325.1:95525185-95562779 GCA_027475135.1 Bactrocera correcta
TCGAGCGGTTCTCTGTCTTATTGGCACTCGAATGCCAAGAATACTATTATATATATATATATATATATATATATATATTTAATTATATTATTATTATTAATATATTTTTAAATATATAAGCCATTACTAGCTGTTCTGTTAAGTTCTACAGGTCTTAAACCAACTCCATAAGACCTATGTGGTCTTGAAAATACTTTTCATGATAGAAATATGCTCGTGGCCACGCAAACCTTACCACTGAAAATTTTCAAGTATTTAACTTCACTTTATAGCGGTACTTTTTGTGGTATAGCAATTTTTATTTAGAAATAAGTTAATTACATGTTAATAAACAAAAATATTATAAGGTAAAAAAAAACATATTCAGCTATAGATAAATCAATTGAAAGATAGTGAGCTTTACAAAATGAGCTCCAAATGTAGGAGACTGGCATGCGATGAAAAAATTATATTTTTTATTTCTTAAATTTAATTTCTTTTACACTATATTTGAAATTAATAATTTTTTTTTAATTGAAACACGAAGTTTAGTCGTTGTATGACTTTAAAAACAATAAAATCATTCGCTTTTGTATAAGCACAGAAAAATTAATTTGTGTTGAATTCATTAAACGTAATAAATTAAAAACTATGATTATAATAAGATAATATAATTTAGTTTACTTCTGCTTACTAAAACCATAAAAAAAAAAAACAAAATTGAAAAAAAAAAATACCGAATGAACGAAAAAGTCCGAAAAAAATGCAATAAGTAAAGTGGTAAGCTTTGCGTGGCCAGGAGTGTAGGTAGAATATTTTTCATTTCCGGAAAACGGGCGAACTGCTTCAGAAATCTTGTCATCTTTCTTTTAACCATACTCTTTTCCGATCGTGCCTCTATCACTGGAATTAGTGTTCATTAATCTTCTTTTCAGCGGACGTAATTATTGTACTAAATAAAGTCGAACTCTCTTTCAAGAGAAGAATATTGTAAATGAATAATAGTAAAAAAAATGCGTATTAAATTAAATTCGCTAAAAAGGTAACAAGAAAAGTAGTAATAACAAAAAATAAAAATAAAAAAATTAAAGTACCTCTCTCTGTGTTGTGAAAGCTTCTCAGCATAAAATGGCTCCCTGCATCATACCATAATAATGTTATCACATAAGAAGAAAATACTTGTACAACAATAAAAATAAAAGCAAACACTTTTAATTATCTCGCCCGTCACTCACTCACCCACCAAGCGACCTCCGACTCAAAGCGAAGGACAAGAAACCACTTTTAATCATTTACACAAACACAGCTTTATAAAGCTCTACAGTATATATTTCTATATTATATATATAAACATACATACATATGTATATGTGCATACTGCAATAAGCCAGTGCTCCTATAATATGCACACAATGACTCTCGTATGTTTGCAAATACATTAGTGCACACACACACACACACACACCTGCGTGTTTACCTCAAACTCACCTGCATTTGCTTGGCACTCTTCTCGAGCATTGAAGTGTAAAATTAAATTCGCTCACTTATACTAGTATACTCGGGCGCTGCTCTATTGACTGCGCTTTGATATACTTGCTACGCAGCGCTTCAACCGCTTCAACATTGTGAAGTGCGCTTCGAGGAGCGGAGCACTCAATTTTCTTTTTCCACACTTCATTCACGCTTTTTAGCCAATCTAGTTAGTTGGACGTGTGATCGCATTGGCTTTGCTGGCTTTGAGCACAAAGAAAAATACAAAAAATAAAATACAAAAACACGAAAAAAAGTAATTATTTTATTTGTTTGTTCGCCTTTCTTTATTTTTCTATTTTCCTATTTTTCGATTTTCTATTTTCCTCCTTTAATTTGATTTTTTCCTTGCAAGCCGCGTGTGGTTGCTTTTAATTTGCTAAAGCGTTGGCGTTTAATTTTCTCACAGCAATCGATATGCCACACATAGCGGTACATTTAAGTGCTCTATATATACATATATATATATAGAAAAACTTTTCCATTTGGCTTTCTGTCGTTTGCAGGCATTTTACGTGCGTTCGCTTTTTCTTTGAACTCCAATCTTTTCTTCAGTGCCCGCCGCTGCCACTCGCTTTGGACCAATTTCTTTGAAAGCGTCGCATAAAAGCTACTACACTTGACCACCGCGCTCGGTTGCAACAATTTGTGGCAGGTGGCAAGCAGTTTAAGTAAGTGGGTGCGGTTACTTTTTCTCTCTCTCTCTACCTCTCGCTCAGATCACTTGAAAACAATTCACTAGCAGTTCTTTGTTGTTTGCCTTCCTCCAATTCTTCATCTACTTCTTATTACTTTCGTGCGCTTGCTGGAATTGAAACTTTAAAAAGTTCATTTCGTTTTCATTTTCACGCTCATTCTCGTTGCTTTCGCTGTGTCGTATTACAGTCGACAGTCATTGCTTGCTTTATAGTCTCAATTTTCCAAGGTGCTTGCCTCAAGCGCCAGGACACAACCCTTTCTTCGCAGTCCTTTACTGGCCCACCGCTTTGGCAACAGTTTGGCGAAATTGAATTGCAACTTACACTAGAGCGCTGTCCCTTCTTCCCGCATACCTGGTTACATACTAGTGTAAGCTTGTGCGCCTTAAAGTAGGTTATACAGCGTTTTCATGCCCACGCAATCGTCTGGAAAGGCCAGCAGCTATCGCTGGTGATTAGATTTCAAATTTCACGATTTGCTGTTTGTTTGCCAATTTAATTGAAAACCAATGTTCAAGCAGGCATCAGGCTGCAGTAGCAACAACAACTCGAAGAAAGTTGTTTACTCATCGCCTAGCCCACAGCCCGTGAAAATTTGGTTGCAAGCTGAACGCTGATCCTTTTCGGCAGTGAAGCAAAGAAATTCTTTTGTTTGTGATTAAGCGAGTGATTAATTGTTTACAAAAGCCGTTAGGCAGCCCACACAGCCACGCTAAGTGCGGTGTATGCGTGTGTAGCTTAAATGGTATTTTTAGCATGCTTTTAGGCGCTTAGCCAAATTAAATGCTGAATGCTGATTAAATACTATTCGGGTATATAATTAAATGCATAAAAAATCAATTTTTTTTTTAATTTTGTTTTAAAGTTTTCCACTTAACAGCTTGTCCTTTGTGACAGAAGTTAACGTAAGTGTTTGATGTTTGCCACCAAGAGATCTTGTCAACTGATTGATGACTATTTAATTGATGTATCTTTTTTTTTATTAGAACTTTTCTGATATTTTTATATTGAATATATATGTACGTATATATCGAAAAGTAGAAATATATGTAGAATTATTTCGAATTATGTATCCACACTACCAGATTGTGATTGATTTCAGATATAAATTACTTCAGTTACTTCGGATGACAGTCGTTTTGTTCATTGTGGAACTAATTTAATCTCATTTAAACTAAGGCTAAACACATATTGAATACTGAGAAAAAAAAGTTCTGATCGAAGGAATAAAATTAAAACAATACAAAATCGTTTCTCTCTGAATTTTGTACTGATCTTAAAAGTACTGGTACTTTCTAAAACAGTTTTTGAAACATACCTTTATATACGAGTAGTATCGTTTCCTTTAAGACCCTATGTAAAGATGTCACCTTCTTATGTCCAATGGATTTCTGTTTTACAGCTGCAAAAGTCACTTTAAAACTAAAACCAAATGATAATAGATGGAGTAGAGTTCGTACAAAATGCTGGCTTGCTAACACACTAATATACGATCTGATCAAATTTGACCCGGATTAACAAAAACTACTAATTTAGAGCTGTAAGTGTAACTTTCAGACTAAACGGAAATGATAATAGTTAGAGTAGAGTTCATAAACCATCCCGGCTTGCTGAAATACTGAATTACCACGTGATCAAATTTAACCCGGACTGACAATTTTTTTTTTTTTTTTTAATAAATACAAATTGTTTTTATGGCCTTTAAAATACGCTCCTGAATCAATACAAGCCTGACAACGCTTAATCCGTTTTTCCATACGCTTATTATAAGTCTCACCTGGGATAGCCTTCAGAACAAGTTCGGAGTTTCTTCACGTCTCGTCACCACTATTGATGCTTTTGATGAATGTTGTATATTTAGCTGCGCTATCAAGCACCTCTTTTTTGACCTCTCTACTCAAGGTCGTTTTTGCAAATGGTTCCGGTATTTTGATACACGACTAGTAGTTTCACGCTTTATACCCAAAACATTAACCCAAATGTGTTGAGTCAATTCATGAAAATGTTAAAATCTTCTGTTATCTTTCAGATGGCAACAGTGCGATTTTTAAGCTTTGTTTCTTCAATTTTTTTTAGACGAGATCAAAGTTGACATAGAAAAAGGTTTTCTAAACTAGATTTAGGTAGCGCGCAGTTTATAAATATGAACCAGTTCGGATCACTAGATGATCTTCAGCTTTACCATATATATTTTGATTTGCTTTTGTTAACATTGGCTCCATAAGCTAGAGAAAACAATTAAGTAAGGTTATGTTAATTGACATGAGGTATTTTATATTTTTGCCAAGCAATGCCTATGGCCAGATCCATAGTTTTTAACACTTTCATGGAATATAGAATGAAATATAAAGATTATTAGCAGATCCAGAGTTCGCACTTGCACGTTTTGAAGTCTTTTGTGGAATTATAAAAATCGAAATCCTGCATTCTTAAATTAGAAGTCAGCAAAGGTGCTTGTGGCCAATAATTTAATTTCTGTTTCCAACAGTTCATTGGAGTAAAGTGTAAGATTTCAAGTGTTTAAACCTAGATCTTGCAAGTGCTTGACAATCAAGAAGAATCAAGAGTTTCTGCAGCTTGCGTCTGGTAAGATTCTATGCCTTACCGAGAGAGCAATGAATCCAAACAACTATGGAGAGGCCAGGATCGATCGTAAGAGATTGTGTGAGGCCTTTGCCCTCAATAATAGTGTGAACTTTTTTTCCAATTTTTAAAAAATATATGTCTATGTGGGTAATATAACCACTCCGCACGCTATCAGTTTGCTGAGTATTTGATAATAAAAATTAATAAGTAAAGATCGCATATAATAAGTGGTAGAATCATAGTTATGCCTAAATCCAACAAATATTTCAATTTGAAGATGAATTTTCATAGAACTTGCTTTCTAATATTTAAAAATAATTTTATTCTAATTAAATGCTCCTAAAAGTATGCAATGCGTAACAGATTTCAAAGCTATTTGACCACTTGTTCCTTTAGTAAACTATTTCATTGAAATGTATTTGAAAAACTACGAAAATAATTTCTTCTACATTTAAAAAAAGCTTTTCTTGAAATACTAAAAATAAAAATTTTTGGCTTAATATATTTTTTTTTGCTGCTTTCATTCATAAAAATTATTCATAAAAATTACTAAAACGAAAGAAGAAGAATTTTTATAGTTCTGAACTAAAGATATTAGGTGTCTTTAATAATTGCATAAAAAATATATAAAATCCATTAATATCACACAGCTCCCTTAACAACACCGCTTGCTTTAACGCCTGCGGCTATGCAACACAATTTAATATCGACTCAAGTGATGGCATTACATGCTTACTTAAATTTACACAAGTACATTATCACTCAGAGACATCGCTCACTGAAGCGCTCACTAAAAATAAATGTGAGCACATAAGTCAACTGCCAATCTAACAACTGATAAAACAAACGCCAAAAAAAAAATGAAAAAAGATAACAAGATTAAAACGGAAATGAACTTCAAACGAATCGAATAATTGAAACTTTATCGGCTGATGTGATTAAAAGCGACTCAACTGTTGCCCGACAACGACATTTGCTCAACAGACACACACACCGACACATTTTAAGCACTTGATCTGAAAAAAAAAGATTCTAATTTAGTTGAAAAATTTCATTTTAATCGTATTCTGAGTTGAGCAAATGCAAACTGCAATAAATGAACGTAAAAAGGGGGAAAAGTGTTTGCAGAGCGTAGAACTTTAGCAACGCCAAAGCAAAGGACGAAAAACTCAGCGCAACTAATGAAAAATGAAACTTTTCGATTGCCAGTGAACTGTAGTTGAACCACTACCACTACACGGGCACAAATTCGACGGCAGATAATGCATGTAAGTCCACATGCTCGCTCGCTCACAAGTGCATAAGCGATCACGCTCATTCACATTTGCAACTTTTACAGCACTTTATCTCTCGCTTTAATTTGTTTTAATTTTTTTGGCAGTTTTTTCTTCTACTTTTTGTTTAATTTTTATTTTGCTTCAGATGCGCTCTTCCTCATCTAATTGCGAGAAATTAAAAGTTAAATTCTCTATCTCGCATTAATTGACTAACTTCACTACACTAATACAATTACAATTACATGCAACAATGCGCGGCGTGGCGTGTGTGGCGCTTGTGTTCAACATTACCGCTTTCATTGTAATTTTGGCAAGGGCCAAAAAGTATGCTTACTATTTGAAAGCCAGCAGCAAGGCAAAGTAAAGTGTGGTGGCAAGTTTTCGCTTTGTGTTTGTGTTGCCAGTTGAGTTTTGCAATATTTGCAATTAATTAAAGTCGAATTTTGCTGCTTTGAAACAAAGTTTAGGGTCTAGTTTGTGTTATTTCAGCTAATTTTGCTCAGCGTATGCTTTAGAGATAGGCAAATTAGGTAGACTTTTTTAATGTGGAGTATTAAAATGAAAGCAAGCTGTGTAATTACAGTGTTTGAAGGACTAAAATAATATTAAGAAAATTCCAAAAATAGTGATGCAAATTTCTTTTCTTCAAAGAGAGATATACGAAATACAAATTTAAGAAATTCAAATTTATAAAAATTTTATAAAAACTTCATAATACTTAAATTGTGTTATTTATATTCAATATCTTAACTTTTTTTGACTCTAAATTTAAACTTTTGTTTGCTTTCTGTTTTCTTACCCATATCCTAAACTGTGTTTTGATTATTACGCCAAAATGTAGGCAATAATTTCAAATAATATTGTGATTTGCTGAAAAAAATTCTAAAAATTCGAAGAATACTAGCTCGAAGTTAAAAGCCGAATGTACTTTTGTAATGGGCTTAGGGGGCTTTTTCGCTACGTAAGTGACTTTCTTCAATTTTCGTTGCGACAAAACGTCGGCTTGCAACTATCAGAATTGTTTTCGGACATGAAAATCAGCTTCAAAACTAATCTTACCGAAGCCGAGTTGCCTATGCTTTTTTTTAGCATAGATACTAAATTTTTAAAATTTAATTATAATTTTTATTTCTACTTATCTTGACTTAAGCACTAAGTTTATTTTTAATTAAATTTTAATTTTTAATTTTTTTTATTCCAAATTAATATAATTTTTTAATTAAGTCAGTTTTAAAATTTATTTTAGAGCTTATTTTACTGATTTTTTTACTAATTTTAATTTAATTCAATATCTAATTTTAAATTTTAACTTAAACATTTATTTTAATTTAATCTTAATTTTAATTTTAGTTTAATTTTTATTTTTAATTTCACTTAAAATTTTAATTTGAGCGTATACCCAATTTAGCTTATTTTTAATCTTAATTTGATTTCAATTCTAATTTAAATTAATTTTTTATTTTAAATTAAATTTTGTTTTTCATTTTTTTTTTAATTTTACTTATAATTTTAATCTAAATTTGAACATTATTTTATTTTTATTTTTAATATTACTTATAATTATAATTTGAACTTTAATATAATATAAATTTCGCTTTAATTTAAATTTAATTTAATATTAATTTCAGGTTTAATTTTTATTTTAGTTTTAATTTTAACCCCAATATTACTTTTAATTTCATTTTACTTTTATTTTAATTTTATATTTAATTAAAATTTTTACTTTTTATAACAAAAGAAAAACATTTTTTATTTTCTTTTATTTTAATTTTAGATTTATTTTTTTTTAATTTTCAATTTTAATTTAAACACTAATTATAATTTAAATTTAGTTTTACTTTAATTTAAATTATAATTAATTATAATAATAATTAAATTAATTTTAATTTAAATAATAATTAAATTAAGTTTAATTTAAATCCATATCCTTTTTCACATAACAATTTAATCGAAAACCGCTTCCCACACCTGTCAAATGCACTCAATATAATATTCCGCTTCCAAACATAAATATACGATATACATACACTGTTTGTATGTATAAATGCAATTTCCTCTTTGAGGTAAATATAACTTTAATATCTTTTTAATATTGCCACGGCGTTGATCGTAAAATTCGTTGTTGATTCGCCTGCCTTTTGTATTCGCTGATTCTTAAAAATTAATACACAAAGCCATGCTCGACAGCGACGGCTCGTAAATATGGCCAGCTGTCGCACGACAATGCCACAAACATTTACCACCTGAATGCACACACACACACACACACACGCACACCTACCCATAAATACATATTCAAGTCTCAGCAAATGGTTTTATAAGTATGAAGAAAATGCATAGTGCGCTTTCGGGCGCAGCAGCCGGTTCAACACTGTATATAAACGTCTATATATATACACACAAGCGTTCGCAACCGTTTGTATGCTACCTTCTTGATGCGAAATTGAGCCATTAAATAAAATATACCTGACATTAATGTCGACATATTAAGCCAGCCAAGCTGCCAGCCAGCCGGGCAGCCAGGTTGTCGGAACGTCAGACTGAGCGCACGAAGCAGCTTGCGCCTGGCACATTCATGGGCGCCCACATTTTGCATTGCCTTGGTAAGAGACTTGTGATTTTCTCTTTGTGCGGTTGCTTTTTTGTTTTTTTTCTAATTTTAATATATTTTCTTTGCATTTTTTTGTAAACGCTGACATTTCCACAAATTCATAACACATTTACGATAAATATACCTTTGGTGAAGGCGTGTTTATGTGCGTGGGTGTAACATTGGCGGTGGCGCAAAAGGCTCGACACGCTCGTAAAAAGGCGTTAAATTCATAAAAAAAAATGTTCTTGAGTGTTGAGTGTAGATATGTTTATGTATGTACACAGATGTATGTGCTTTTGTAGATATCTCGTCAAAATAAGAAAGTGTGTCCTTCACCGTCAGCAGACAAAAAACATTGAAATCCCTGTGAAGAGCCTTCATTTCTGCGCTATCACACAATCAAGCATACATTTAGGCGCGTTGTGAGAAAATTGCGAAAATTTCATTTTAAACGCGCTGCTCAGCGCTGCGCTCTGTCTGTCGAGTTCTCACAGCTAAAGCTGCCACTTAACTCCTGCCTCAAGCTACCACTCAGGGTAGACGATTTTTTAATATTTTTTTTTTTTGATATTTTTTCACTTTTTCTTTCTCATACTACTTGCCTGCTCGCTTTGTTTTCATTGTAATTTTCATTCGCTTTGCTTTGCGTAGAGTTCGCGCTTCGCCGACGCACACTTATCTTGCTTGCGTGTACTTACTTACCGCCGCTGCTTGTTCGCGCGCAATTTACTTCGTTTTTTCGCTACTTCACCGAAAAATTTTCACTCGATTTACTTTGTAAAATGTGACATTTTAGGCGCATTACTTTCCACGTTTTACATTTTATGGCACTTTATTGCCGTTTTATTGTTGCTTCCAGTGTTGTTGTAGTTTTTGTTGTTGTTGCTGTACGATTGCTGTACGACATTTATACATTTGTACGCTGCTTGTTCTGCCATTTACGCAAATGATCTCGCGCTCGTTCGCAAATGTAGCAATGTGTTTAGTGCGCTTTTAGGCGCCCCAACGCCGCAGCAGCGTTTTAGTTGCGTCGCAACCAAATGGAAAACAGGTAATTCAATTGAATTGCGCAATTTTATGAGCTGCTTCAAACTGTTATTGTTGTTGTTGGTGCTCTTGTTGTTGTTCTTGGTGTTTTTGTTGCCCTTGGCGTTGTGATTGCCGCTGACTGTCATCATTACCTGTCGCAATCGGTATTCAAGCGACGGCTCATTGATGCACTGAACTTTATGATGGCTGCCTAACGGCACTCCCACGGGTAATTGGCACTTGCAAATGGCCGAATTCGGCGCGCCACGGCGGCAGCAGTGCGGAGAGCGTACGAAAAGTGATTGTGATTGAAATCGAAATTGAAATGAGCTCGAGATTGCCATTAATGATGTTAGAAAAATTGTCTAGCCTGAAAAGTGCGGTGACAAAAGATCGCGCTGACACTTAAGCTCGAGCACTTTTCTTGAGTGCGAAGCTATTTCTGCATTTTTGTTGCTTTCGATATTTTATTGCGAGGAAGTGCCGTTATTACCTCAACATCCTCGCCATCAACAGCAGCAAGTCCCAAGAGGCATTCAAGCAGGCGAAAAAAAATCGATTACTTGCACACACACACACCTCTATGTGGCAAACGGCAAACTAAGCCTGTAGACCTATAGGCTGTGGCAATTTAAATGCTGTTAAGAAAATAAATCACAACAGCCTTATGACGGAGTGTCATTAATCAGAGCGACGCGTTTGCGCTAGATATACACAGGCCGGCATTCTTACAAATATATGTGTAGATATTAGGGTGGCTAAAAAGGTATATACTTTTCGCTTGGTATCCTGAATGATATATTCTTACACACCACTAAGAGAGTCTCTCCAAGTATGAGTACTTACTTGTAACGTTAAGGCCCTCTACCTTACAGTTTCATAGTTTTTTCTTATCATCAGCGTACTAAGCATTACAAAAATTCTCCTGTTTTTGACCCGCCCTAATACACTTTATATACACTTATGCAAAAATACATATTTACTTCTGTATTTTATGTTGTTTTGCATGCCAGCTTGTCGGTCTTTTGTCATTGTGTGATATATTAAAGCTATTTGTCGTAAGTTATTGCATACTTCTAGGCGGCAGTTTGTATGCTTCACCATTTAAATCGCTCTACAGTTGCTGACTTGCCGCTGTTGGGCGCAGATGCAGCAATTGAATTGAAAAAATCATGTTTTTGTGTGAACATTTTTGAGTTATGGCTATTTGAAATGTGTAAGTGAATTTATGCAAATTATATTTTTCATTTTCGTTTTCGGCTATAAAGTCTTATTTAAGTAGTTTTTCAGCCTGACAGTAAGTTCTTCGTTATTTGGCGTTATTAATCAGCGTTTTTCAATAAAAAATGTCTTATACAAATTTTAGCAACATATTTTAGAAGCATACTTTTTGGCTTATAAAATCGCTTACGCAAATATAATATTTAATGAAATGTCGCATATAATTTCGAAATTAATCATTATTAAGGTCAAATAGCAGCTAAAGTGTGTTGTTTTCTTGATAAGTTTGCTCCTTGCAAAGCGAACAATTGCTTGTTCTTTGAGGGCTTTAACATACTTAAGGGCGATAAGTATTAGAAGAGCTTTACACTTGCTTTGACGCGACTAATGCGTCATAAAATACAGTAATTTGTTTATTGCATGTGAGAAATTATATAGCGGAAATTTTTTCGAAATTATAGCATACCTTTAGGCGCTAAAAGCTTAGTTTGGTACTATCTGGCATATCAAAGTGGTAGAGTGCTCAAAAATAAGTTTAATATATATTATTGAGCCCGCTGGGTAAGAAAGTAATTTTTGGTTGCATACTTCTAGGCGCATAAATACTTAAATGAGGTTACGAATGTTGTTATTGAGTTAAAATTATCGCTTGCTTTGTATATAAATTGTCTTTATAGATAAATATATCAGAATGGTCTGTTCAGAATTAAAGAAAAATTTGTTTGAAGAAGTTATATACCCTTGCACTCTCGAAAAAAATCATTCTTTGTCGTTTCAATTCTTCACAGCAAAAAACTAAGTATTCCAAAAATAAGAAAAAATAGTTCATTATCTTATATTTTCAGTATTAAAAACCAAATTCGTCATCACAAAGATTCTAATCTAAACACATAACCTCCAACACAAATAGTAACCTTCAAAGTCATTGCGCCCTACTGTATGCTGCAATGCACAAAATTGCACTACCCCCATATGCATAGCAAATGCTCAATATTATCCAACACGTACCTGCATATATGAGTAGCGCTTTTATTCTGCAATTTCGTTGCAATTTTTGTGATTTTTCGAAGCAAAATGAGCTTGCGAAACTGTTATGGCACATTATTGATTTTCAGCTGCTTTTTACAGCTCCGGTGTGTTCATTCAGCATTTTTAATTTGGCTTATGCTGTGAGAAGATCCATATATACACTCTTATATGTTTATATAAGAACTTGTTTGTATGCATAATATTTTTCGCAAGTAATGCACGATAGTGCAGCCGAATTTATGGAGCAAAAGCGTGCTCGCCTAAACAGCGGGTGAGATGAATGCAATGGCCTATGTAGCAAAGGGGGTACTTGTATATGCCGGCAACACCACCGGAGCAGATTATGAAACCTGCTTTGCATGTTTACATGTTATTTTTCAATATTCTGCTTATATAAAATGGCTTGCGAATTTTAGGATCTTGTATTTTGGGGTTAACGGGATTTGCGTTATTTAACTAGCACACTTTTAGTGGGGGCGGGTGGTAGGTATTTTGTAGATTATCATTATAAAAACATGTGAAGAATTTAAAAGCATGTAGTGAAAAATAATGTAAAATCAAAATGTATTAAAATAATTATTAAAAAAAATATATATAATCGATTATATCTTTAAATACTTACAGGTTCTTGGTATCAAGCCAACTGGAAGTTTGAAGTTCTCATAAAATTCATATCAAATTTTTTATATAAGAAATTCCTTTATCAGGTTTTTGCGGGCTCACAGAAATATTGTCCTGAATTTACACATTCCATCCATATCCACGAATTTCAATACCAGAACTTACACATTGGCTGACATATTCGATAAAAATTCAGCCATATGCACTGTAGAAAGGCATTCATAAGTTTGCTACATGGGAAGTAGGCGTGGTGGTCATACAACTATCATAATGTTTGATAGAATGAAATGGTCAATACACCGAATTTGCTTAAAGCTGGTCAAGTAATTCCTGTAATACAGAATTTCAGCTAAATGTGGCAGTGTAAGACCTGTTGTCCAATTTATACACCTGCTATAATAAAGGTTAGGTAAGATTAATCTGGTAGGCCAATACGCCACGCATAGGCCAGTTTTCATCCTTTTTCTATGGAATTCAGTTGTTGACTCCAAGAGGATTGTCACCCTTCAGGATGTCTGCCCTCCTTTTTAACAGCCTCACTGTCGATAACTCCTCCACTGTGCCATACCATGGGGACCCCAGAGGTGCTTACAGCGTAGTCTTGCCAATGCGGGACAAGTGTACAAGAGATAATCTATTGTTTCCTTGGTGCCCTGCTCTAGACATTTCCTGCAATCTTCTCGAACTGTCAACCTCATTCTGCGGGCAAGTGTCGCCACCGGCAAGTGACCAGTCAGTATTCGCATCATGTTCCTATGGTATGCCATTTGTGTGTACTTCATGGCTTTTATAGTTTTGCAGCCAGTTAGCTTGTTCCATTGGGTTTTGATTTTCTTTACCATGCTTCTGTCGAGATCGTCGTGCTGATAATGTATTGGTTTCCCAATGTTGATAACTATTCACCACACTATCCTCGGCAGTAACGTCCACTATTTAATTGCCCCCCGATGCCTTTTTGGCCTGGCACCCAGTGGAAGTGAAGTTGCTGCTCCTATAAAAGACTTTCTTATCATCTTCATTATGAAATTTAAAGCTTGTCGCGTATTTATTCGTGGGCGTGGTTATTATCCGATTTTATCCATTTTTACGGTGCATGAAAAACTACTAAACGGACGTCTGGTCTCGTCACCCTGGTCATTTATATATGTTATAAAGTTATATGTATATAACTCCATATTTATCTCGATTCATTTTAAGCGTAAGAAACATCTGTTGAACACGATTTTTCTATACACTTTTACCGATAGAGGAATATTGATATCGGTCAAAGAAACTCTTTAAATAAATATCTTAACCAATATTATATCGTAATCTAAAATTCAAAATAATCTAACATCACTTTTCATGAGTTCGCAAGCAAAAGAAACCCGATATAATAGAAAACACACACACTTAAATAAAATTATTATAAAATAGTTATGTATAAGTTATATCTGACAGCGGCAGTTGATAATTTTATCCTTCATATTATTATTTTATATTATACTATTATTCATATAATAAACTATTCAAGACAGTGAAAATTTTGTTTACGAATAAAGGCGAACACGTTTTTGACGCTATAAGAATCCAAAGGATTATAATTTAGATTTAATTTCGAATATGTCCACACAACTAAATTTCATTGAAAATAATAACGAATTTAAGGCTGCTTTCTCAATGTTTCTGTACCGTTAAGGGAATTATCCGCTAATAAATTATACTTAGTAAACATCAACAATGTGCATAGTTAATGGATATGTCCGCTTAATGGAAGGTCCATTCAATAGAGCTTTCATTGTATTTTTTATTTATGAATTGTTTTACCTATCCTATCTTCTAAGTAGGATCGAACTGGACGCAGTGTGCTAAGTTTAACTAAAATCGGTTCAGTAGTTTAGTAGTCCATCGCGGACAACGTGACACGTACTTTTTATACAGCTACGGACAATTATATAGAATCATCCATAGTACTAAATTTCTGTACCAAAAAAAATATGAATTTGATTTAAACTCAACTAAGTTATATTTTTATTATTTACTTAATATCAAGTGTTAGTGATAGCAGTAAAAAAATATGTAAAAATATATATAATTTCGATGGACAAAAAAATAGAATCAAAATTTTTTATATTAGAAAAAAAATATTTTTTAAGGGATCTAGTAGAAAACATTGTTAGCACGTTATAGTGTATTCTTTATCATTTAATGCAGATGCACATCTTCTAGGCATAGACCTAATTAGGCTACCGAAAGTGTGCTGTGGAACATAATACCAGACCTTTGTACCTTCTCTTAGAATTCTGTCTTATTTTTGGGTTTTGAGGGGTGCAATACTTTCCTTAAAAAAAAGTTTAAAAAGTTTTTGATGAGATTCAGATCTGCCAATTACTCAGGCTAAGCTATAACCCCTAACACCATGGTCTGAAAACCATTATTTATTTCTTTCGTATAACGGACGCACATTTCTTTGTTTGTTCGGTTGCGGACTGACAACTATCTAAGATATCATTTTAAATTTTTTGCATTCGGACTATAAAATGTCGAACCTTTTTTTTTAATTTTCAGCTCCGTCCTAATTAATATGTCGTTTTACCAACCGAATACGATTGCACCTATGCCGTCTCAGTAATGGCACCTTTCGGAACCTTATGCCAAAACAATTTTTCTCCACAAGTTGTCTTCTTACTGTTCTTGAAGAAATTTTTGCACATAGTTTTTATTAATTGGCTACAGAGGCCGAAAAACGGATCGCGCATCGAAAATCTTGCAACATTTCGATCGACTTCCGCAGACTTTTTTTTGTGTTTGGGGCCTATTTTTCAACCTTTTTTTTGGACATATTAAAGCAAAAAACACAAATTTTTGAGGCATATTCCATATGGTTGGAATTTGTTTTTTTACGCGTGACCCATTCCTTGCAAATTCTGGACGCAAAAATCTTTTCTCATCAGAACAATGCTTTGCTCGCTGCATTTTTTTAAATTATTTCGTAATTGATACAATTATTTATTCCTCAGATCTAATTAAGTTAATATAACTACTTATTACGCTTTTTAAATTCAATATTTTGCGTTTATGAAACCATTTCGCTATTGATTCTATTATTTTGTCACTAAGCACGAGGCACGCTATTAACACTTTTTAAATTACAGTTAACTGTAAAACTTGAAAATGCTATCTGCTCCTCCTTTCCAAAGGTACATATTATATTGTTATTATGCAGAAAAGTTACTACAGAAATGAAAATTAAAACAAAAAATGTTACCATTTTTTTCAAAGAAAAAACCTTTGATTCTATTTTATTGTCCGTAACTGTATATAAAGATGATGTAATGTATCATAAGCAATAACAAAACTCAATTTCGAATTTTTTCGGGTGATACTTTGTTTTGCATTTTGGCTGACGATATATATCTTTGCCATTGCATTATTATTGGAGTAATTTTCTTGGAGCATACGTTTGTCTTATGATGATGCTGGGATGCAAATTAACTGAAAAAATATCCCACTAGGGTTGTTGAGATTTTAAACTTTTTTTTTGTTTTATTGTTAAATACGCGGGTCTCTTAGACTATTTTTGCCAATGTCGACAAATATGCTCAAGCACAGCAATCCCAAAAAGAGTCTCCGTTGAATTGAATTAAGATTTAGATATTTGCTTTTTTTTTTTTGAGTTCTAGTAAAAGTAATCAATCAAATTTATTATATAAATATAATAGCGAAAGAACGGTAGTCACAAAAATTTGCCTTCTTAGCACCTCTTATCAATTTTTCTGGACCAAACTTATTTTTTGTTTATGTTTCTTGTGATATGGACGACAAATATGACAAATGCTTCGGCAAAAATTTATAAAAAAAATATATAAATATTTAATAAAACTACAAATAATTCAAACAATAAACTATTTCAATACACCTCAGCTACTCAAACACACATACATATGTACATAGCAGCAAGCAAAGGTGCTAAAATAGAATTGTATTTGCTCAGCTGACTAGTGTGTGTTCCGCCTCAAAGACTAATGAACTTAAGGGTCGAGTAAATGTCAGCTTAGCTGAGGGGCGCGGTCTACCAACTCACCGCTTTGTTGAACAAACGCCAAGTTGACTGGCTGTCCAAATGTTTGACTAGTTGCCTTTGCCTTTAGTCTGCCTGGCCTAGCAAGCCAAGCGCGCGGCAATGCCAAAAGCAATAGCAATAAGTGGCGGCGATTTTTTCAAGAGGAAAACACACATATACATATATACATATGCATACATACATGTGTGTTTTCACTACACATGGGCGCAGTGAGCCATGGACTTGACGCTGTGTGCCCAATACAGTGAGTGAACACATTGAAACAAAGCAACAACACAAACCCCGACTAAATCAAAGCTTAGCACAGAGAGTTACATAAAAGAGCGCGCCACGGACCGCGACAGACATATATGTACATAACAACTAAGCACACACATACATACATATACACATACAAAATCGAAAAAATCGCCCGCTTGAGACCCGCGCTTGAACGCTGTCAAAAAAGTCAAAACATTTTAAGCGAAATATGCGAAGCATGAAACGTCCCAGCAAAAACAAAAACAAAAGCAACAAAGGAAGTGTAAAAAAAAATGTAAATTCACATATAAAAGAAAGAAACAAGTTGCGAAAAAGAAAACAAAAGACGCCGCTTCTCCACTCTTCAAAAAGAACAAGAAGAGTCTACAAATGGAAGAGTCTACAAATCGTTGCTGAAAAAATGGATGGCAAAATGGAAAAAGTAGTAAATTTAGAGTAACGAAATAGAGAACGATACAAGCGGCTGAACTATGGTTCAACGAACCACAACAAAAATAGTATTAGCAGTTACAACAACAGCAAACACACAGCGCGCTCAAATGGATGACAGCAGATACAGTATTGCAGCTAACGCACCAACAACAACAACTCACATTCTACATATGTAAATGCGCGGGTGGCACGCTGTAGTTGTTGTTGTTGCTTGCTAGTCGTACCGGCAGAACATCCGCGGAATACAAATCGAAACTAAAAGCCAAAGCCATAAATTCATTTCAATGCACAAACAGCCAGCAAAGGGCAGGACGCGTGCGCAGTGAATGATAAGTAAAACAGAAAGCTGAAAAACATACACACATAGAGAGGAGAGAAGTGATGGGCGGACGTTCGGTCGGTCGGTCGGTTGTTTAGTGGCCGCCCAGCAAGTGAGGTGCGGTCGAAATGTTGAAATGTGGAAGCGTTGAAGCAACGCGACACTGATGCACATGCAAAGGGACCTCAAGCACTTTCGCCGCTCATCGTCATCGTTGTTGTTGTTATTTTTTGCGTGCACTCTTGCTGTCGCTGCCACTGAAGTTTGAATACGTATGCCCTGATGAGCATTGGCACTGACAGCACTCAATGGCATGGACCGTGAGTGGTCAATCGAGAGTTCACTGTGTGCGCTGGCGAAGGCTTCGGTGGTGGTGGGGGTGTTGGCGCAAGCATTTGGTAAAAATGCGCTTAAAGCGCTTACATACTTACATATGTAAAATATTTAAGCTTCAATATATTTGGTTAAATATGGACTTGTATGCAATTTTTGTGACTTTTGTTTGAGTTTGTATGATGAATGCCAAGCTTATTTATTACTAGCCTTTGACCACGAAGCAAGTTGGAGGGCATCATAACTTTTGTGATATTTATATATTTGGTTTGAGAGTTGAAAGGAGCTTATATTTCAAGCCTCTTTTGTTTCTCATATGTATAATTGTAGCTATTTAAGCTTATTTTTTATCAAAGTAAAACCACTACGCCTCGCATTCAGACCAACAGAACAAAAGAAATTGAAAATTTGTGGACGGCATATTTTTAAGGTTTCTAGGGGGTTTTTTGTTAGTCAATTGCTCCGAACTGGCTGTTTGAAGAATTCAAATAACTAAATATTTATCATGCTGAGACTAGGTAGAGGTTTAGTATGAGATATCTATCCTTATTCCGTGAGGAAAAAATTTCTTCGAAACGACCAAAAACCCAAAGGACCTCAAACACGGTCAGACGACTTTCTTAGATATATTTGTCAAATAATGATCCAAAGATTAAGATTTTTGATACTTATATCGATTTTTAAACTTCATAAAAAAATAAATTTTTTTTACAAAAAAAATTATGAAACGTTAATGAAATAGATATATATAGATTTTTCGTATTTTATATATAGTATAATTTTAAGCAGACAAATTCATCTCACCGCCAGATAAATTTTTTCGGAGGGGGGTTTCTGAGATCCACTACGGTATCAAGAGGAAACAAAATTTATCTCATTGAATCACCGAATATTAAAAAACATTATATTCTTTGAAAGAAAAAATTAATGAACAGAAAACATTTAAGAGAAAGAGATAGAGTGAGGGAGATAGAAAAAGAGTGTGCTCAACGTCAGCTGATTGATCCGTACAACTGCAATATTTTATGAGTGTAGAACGTAACTCTCAAATGGTTAAATAGAGAATTTTGAAGATATTTAGTTTAGTGTTTGGTCGTTTTTTTTTCGAATTCTCTAGTGCTGAATTTTTAGTGAAACAACATTAAAATTTATTATAATAATAACCTTCAAAAACTTCGTATTTTATGTTACGGGAAGTTATTAACAATTTAAATGAGGAAAAATGAAGCACAATATAAAATCAGACAAATCCCCATCCTTTTGGAAAATTACGGAACTGTTGTAAATTTTGAAACTACCTGAAATAAACCTGAAGCAGGAAGACCGATCACATAACCTTAGATTCTTTTAAGGGTTACATGGGTTTCACGGCTTCAAAAAAAATATTTTTTTTTTCTTATAGTTTTTGATTCTATAACAGCTTTGAAATATTTTCCAAAAATCTGAAGTTGACCGGATTATTAATTTCAAAGAAACCCGCCTTGAAAAGCTGCGCGCTCAGGTAGCTATATAGTCACTTAAGGTATCGTCTCAGTGTTACCCGCCGATCCTGCATGATGTTAACAATTTCGGTCGTAATTTTGATCGAAAAAAAAAAATTTAAAAAGATTATTAATGTGTAGGAAAGTCGCTATTGGCAAAATGGCGGTGGTTTGAACAAAAAGTATGGAATTTGGCTCTTTTTTCGACAGTTTTTTTATTGAAAAATAAAAAAATTTGAAAAAAAAACGTTAAAAAAAGTTCTCTCCAAATTGGAACTGATATCTTCAAAGATATTCTTTGAGAGTGGAAATCGTTTTGAAAAACACCGTTCTGAGAAAAACGCGTTCAAAGATTGGAGTCGCTCCCCAGTCTGTTTCCTTTCTACAAGAAATGCTGTGACAATCGTAATAGTTTGAATTTCGATTTTAAAATTTCAGATTATATTTATTACAGTGTATGCTATCCGATAATACAACCAAAAAAAAATAAAAAAAAATCGCTTTTAAAGTTTTCAGGGATTGTCCCAGCGTAAAATTAAAAAACAAAAAAAAAAAAAAAAAAATCCCTGAAGGGCTTTAAAAGCGATTTTTTTCGAAACTGTGTTCTCAAAGTCGGTTTTTAAATTTTTTCGCAAGTTACATAAATGATCCAGATGAAATATCACACAGGTTTTAGATATTTAATTCATAAAGTCTTACTGAAATTTCTTTTTGCTCAATTATAACTATTTTAGAAAACCACGTCCAGAAATTCTCAACAAAACTTTAACTTTTTTTTTTTTAAAATGTCTGCCAAAAATCGAATTTTCATTTCTTTTTGGTTTTCCTTTTTCCAATAACTAGTTTATGGTATTAATTTAATTTTTTTTTGATGATCCTGTAATCCTTTATGAAGTTCTATAAGCTTGTAGGCACTGTTGGAAATGACGTCATAATGGCCAAGTTTTGAATACTTTTCGTTGAAAGCTTCAAAAAAACTTTTTAAAATATATGTTTTTGGAAAAATAAAAACTGAAAAAAAAATCTTTAATTTTTATATTAGAAAAAAAATTACGCCGTGTTTTGCTAGAGGAATCCCACGAAAATTTTTTCCATATTTTTTAAAACTCCATTTTAGTTCCATATCTTTTCACTACACATCGTAGATTCTACTTCACTTCATTTACTACCTTTAATTACTTCATTTTGGTATACTTATATTTATACAATTGGTTATAACTTGCAGAGGAGTTCTTTCAGACTTTTTTGCGAGCACATATTTTCAACTGCACTTTAACTTACATATCATATTTTTGCTTTATATATAACTTCGGCCACGCTAATTGGCGCTGAGATATATGAAACCCAACTCCCATCAACAATTGACCTTTGACTACTCAATTTTGAATGCTTTCGATAGAAAGTCACTGCAAGCACTCATAAATGGAGTCATTCTTTCGCTTTTCGCCAACATAAATTTACTCCTAGTTTCCTCTCACCATTCACACGAATACTTGTGCCAAAGCATGCTGCCAAAAACATTTAATATTTCACTCGCCAACAATGAATGAAATGACTTTGAATCCCCGTAACAGCATTTATCAGTTTTAACAGCGCGCCGTACTCGCAATTTGAAAATCAGTATCAAAAATTGTATTATAAATGTATGCAAAGCTTTTGCGAAAACTTGCCTTTAACACCACCGCCACCCGTCATCACTTATGCGCTCGCGTAGAGAACTTGGCGCGCCCAAACTTTGCGCTTGCCATCACACCGCGCGCAAGTGTTCCAAAAAACCGATATTTAGACCATAAATTTCGTTGGCATTGCGGTTTTAGCGCACGCATACACACACACATGCATATGTGAAACTCTGCGCCGCATAACGGTATGTATGTGCACCTCGCGCTCCAACAATTTCCATTTTATTGTCCTGCAATAATAGTCGAGCAAATTGCACTGCCATCCAGCCAAGCCAACAACTTCACCACCCGCTGCCAACCCGAAACAAATGCAATACACAGCTGCAAAGAACACACACACACATTCGTCAATAGCGTTCCTAACAAGCTTTGTGCGCTTGTAGTTGTCCGCATTCACGTTTTGTGTCATTTCATTTGAACAGATGTTTTGCCAAACTCAATCGAAAATATGATAGATGACAATTGAGTTCATCCCGGTGATCTCCTGCACACTCTGACCCTCCTTCATCACTCTATCACTCCACTCCACCTCTCGCCCACCGAGCAATCCGCTTGTTTTCCCTCTGTTTTTTTTCAGTCCACTTGACCTAAGCGCTTACTGGTCAACTGTGCTGTAAGTACCAAAGGCCAAATTGATCGATGTTACCACCGTTAATGTTTTGTTATTTGTTGCTGCTCTCCACTGCTCCATTGTTTTTTTCGCTGCTCTGCTTGTTCATCCGCCTGTGTTGTACATGTGAGCTATTTGCCGCTGCTGCTGCTCTTGTTGGGGGGCGCCACCAATCGCTGCATGCGCTTGTGTTCTATTGCATTCGACATTTCCGCTGTGCATTCGTTTGTGAATCGAAATTTGATTGAGTTTTCTAGTTTTTGTGACAGTTAATTGGTATTGCGAATATCACAATTTCATTTCGTTGTTCAAAATTGTGAAGTGCAATCTGTTGTTGCGCCACATTTTCGCTTGTGTGTGATGTCGTTCTGTGTTCGTTAGTTTCTATGCTAGCTTGCTGCGAATTTTGAAAATTAGGGATATTTTCCATAAAGTTTCAATTCGATTTTTCGCTTAAACCGCAAATTACCTATTTTTTTATGAAAAAAAAATTTTTTTTTCTGATTTGAAGTTTTTTAAATAAAAAATAAATTTACATACTGTTATCCATTTGTGGGAAAGATATATTTTTATTTTTATTCCCTTCATCATCAACCCGAAAATCAGAAGCTAATTAAATATTTCACCCTTTGGGGATGAATTGGAGTCAGTAATATAAGTAATCGACTTCGACTACTGAAGAATCAGTTCCGAAAAATCGATTATTTCACGAGAAAACTCGATTCTCGAGTAGAATCGGAATCGAGTTTACCATCCCTACTGGCAGCCATCGCCCCGCACATATAATAACCTCCGCACAATAACTAACACAAAAAAAATTATTTTTTTTTCCCCGTTATTTATATGGAAAAAACCCAAAATTTGAAAGAGGCACCTCTTAATGTTAATATTAAGAGCTCGTCTTTTGAGTGACTTTTTTTTTTACATTTTCGAAAGCTTTTAGCCTGTTTTTTTTAGTTGAAAAAAAGCTTGCCTCAGAATGACACAATCATAATAAATACATATACATCTTCTTCTTTACTGGCGTAGACCCCGCTTACGCGATTATAGCCGAGGAGGATGGAGTCATGTGTAGAAGTTCACGCAAGTGAGGAAAGTTTTCTGATCGCCATTCACTTGGGAGTGGCCAGAAACGATTCTTTTACATATGACTCAAGCAGCTCACGACTTGTCTTTGACCAAGTATACTCTGGGTAGCCTAAGAACATCCGTTTGAAGGCGAGCTAAAGTGAGAAGGCGAAATATTCCCTACTTAGGGTTGTGCGCTGGGTTTCGGACCCGCCATGTAAAAAAAAAAACACCCCCAGTGAATAATACATATATATAGGGTGGGTAATTATTAGCTTATTATTGACCTATTGGTCTTTAGTAATGCCGTTGGAGGTTTAGTTTTAGGGGTTATATACAGTTAGAAGGCCGAAAAAAAAAAATTTCTAGAGTTTTTTCTGAGAAAACTTTGAAATTTTATTGATCCAAAATTCTTATACATATAATAGTATTTTCAATTGTATGTTAAGATTTACTCCAGTAAAAATATATATTTGGATAGTAACTACAGCTGATATCCGGGAGCTCCTCGCAAAAATGATTTTTTGTGGTTACCACTATATCTCTGAAAATTAAAAAACAAACAGAGCCATTTATCAATCTTATGAGCCATTTCGCTTCCCGGAATTATATTGTGGCTTTGAACCGAGCATATGGTATAAGCAGTCACTACATCTACTGCCTGCCTGTCAGAATATTGTCTCTTGACTATCGACGTATTGGCATTATGTATGCAAATTTCCTATGTTATTAGCTATCTCAGCAGCTTTCCTAGCCTCAAATACTTCCACCTGGAAGCTACCGAAATTTTCTTAAAGCTTTAAGGGTTTGTTGCTTGAGAACCAGCTGCGAGCGATAGATTCCTCCGTCTACTCTATTAGCCATTTTTGATTCGTCTGTGTAGAATTGTAAGCTCCACTGATTTTTTACATGTTTCTGCATCATCCGCCCGCGTTTAGTGATCTGAAACCTTCGCTCCCAGATAAATTTTCAGGTTATGTGTTTTATTTTATCCACCAACCCTCCGCTTATCGAGCTGTGCCCAAAGGTCATTAAGAAGATTTCGAAATTTTGTTCAATTGTCATAGTAACTCGTACTAATACTTAAATATGATTAATATTTGAAAAATATTTAACTTATTTCATATTATAATCGATTTTCGAATGATCCTAATCAAACTATCTCTGTACTTCACCTAACGCCACAAGTCTTGCAGTTGATTTCCATGTAAAGCTTTCTGCAGGTGGTGGGTTGAGTTGGCTTTCATATAAAATATTTAATATATATAAAACTATAATCCAAACTAATTAAAAATATTATTTTCTTTCTCTTTTCAGGTATTAAAATTTCTAATAAAATTATGATAATTTGTCGTTTTGTCCACCTCTGAAGATATATTCATAAATACAATAAATCCGTAAGTGAAATGGATAAATTATCATTATCTTAAGTTTAGTAGAAAGATATTCATATATTGATAAGTGGCAATTTCACTACAAAACATACCAAAATTTCAGACTTTAGAATATGGTCTAGGAAATGTTCTTAACCCTAATATTTACGAGTATGCTAGACGTTTTAAACATTTATAGTTTCACTTTAATCGAAATATGGTAATTCTACTAAAAAACTATTTAAATTTCAGATCGCATGTAAGACGAATACATTACTGAATGCTTTTTGAAAAGTCAATGAAGAGAAATATATTATTTTATATATGCAATTTTTCCTTTATATAAATATGGAAACTTCATTAGTAAACATGCTAAAATTTTAGACTTCTTCATACTTTTATTGAATTATTTTATAGGCTCATCCACTTCAAGGCTCCCTGCCTTTTTAAAGAAAAAATACAGAATTTTCAAATTTAATGGGGAATGTTTATTGTCATTCGAAAGATCATTCTTTGCCATTTATTTTTCGAAGATTATCTGTATTAAATTTTGGCCGCTTACATTTCAAACAATCCACCCGATAAGTCCAATTTTCTATAACTCGTTCGAGCATTTTGACTGGTAACTGGCCAAAGACACGCGCGATGTTTTGCTCCAAAGCCTGAATCGAAGCGGAATTGTTCGCATATATTTTACATATCCCCACAGGAAAAAGTGTGACATCTCGCGATCTTGGTGGCCAATTGACCAGCCCACAACTTGAAATTATCTGCACAATAAAGCCATTAATTCTTGCGATTTGTGCGGAGTGGCACCGTCTTGTTGAAGCCAAATGTCGCCGAGGTTATCACTTTTGAAGAAAAATATACCAATGATTCCACAGGCCCACAAACCACAAAAAATCCTTATTTTTTCTATATGAAGTGTCAGCTCTTGAATTTCTTTAGGTTGCTCTTCGTCCCAAAAACGGCAATTTCTCGTATTTACACACATTGAGCCACAAACGGTCATCACCGCTGGACAAAATTTGGCTCGAAAACGTCGGTTCTTCTTGTAACTTATCAAAATTAAAAAAACTGGTATCTTAAATAAAAGACTATCTAGAACTTACCAGCTAAATTTTTGAACGCTTAAAACTATTTTGTAATATTTTTTATTTTTTAATCATTATTCTGATGACTTTTTTTTCTAAAAATTTGATTATATCAAATATTTTCTAAAAAACTTACATTTAAAGACCGAGTTCTATTATTCTTAGCTTTGCTTTAAAATTGATCACTAGTCCGTTAGGAATTTCTTCCTTCAACTCCTTCTAAAACTTCCAACAATTGACTCAATAAGAATTCGCCACGCTTAAGCTTGTTAGTAAACAAATATGCTTACGTTTTAAGTGCCTTGTTTATTTCATTTCTTAGAGCATTATTTAAACTAGAGCATAAAATGCGCAGAGCAAGCACATTAGAGCCAAGCAAGCGAGCAATAACGACACAAGTTTTATTGTTTTCAATAAAGCGAAACTCCGAAATGCAAAGCTACAACTAAAGAGAATGGCAACTGTAGAATATAGAGTTGCAGGAAAGTTTGCCATTTTAAGCGGCAAAGAGCGCCGAAACGACATTAAAGTCACCTAGGCGAAAGGGAAATAAAATTGGGGCATTAAAGTAGTTGCCCTGCTCAGAGTATGAAGAGAAATATATATGTGTGTGTTAGTATATTTATATCAAAGTATATATATATATATGTATGTGTGTGTAGTTGGATTTGGCGCTGACACGAAGTAACAACTGTTTTTATGAAGCTGCAAATTGTCGCTATTGTTATTGTTGTTTGTGTTATTGTTGCTAACTTGTTTTGCGAAAAAAAATCGGAAACAAAACACACGCTAAAAATGGGCGAAATAACAATTTGGGGTGTTGATGACAATGAGGATGACAGTAAAATTGTTTTCTTTCGCATTTTTTTTTCAATTCTTTTTTTTGCGATAGAAATTGTTTTCCTGTTTTTTTTTTGTTTTTTTTTTGCAACTTTTGCTGTGGATGCCATTGTCGTTGCTGGCAGCTGCGCTGACACGCCAATCACTATCATCGCTCGCTGCAATAACATTTCAAACATTTGACATCTGAGTGACATTATCATCAACAACAATTGCATGCGCCACTGCAGCAGCGGCGCACTTGTATAAAAAGCAACAACAAGCAGGACAACAATGGCAACAAAACTCACTAGAGACTAAAAAATATACGCAAATCAGCAGAAATGAAGGAGTGGAAGGCGCAAACTACAAAACAACAGCAATAAAACTTGCTGTTGTCGCTGCTGATTTTATGCTGTTCGTCCGAGTGCGCCTAAATGTAGGCTGTGCAAACAAAAGCGATTTAACGAAGTGCAAGAGTACATTGTTCAGAAATGTCACTGCTGTTGTTGATGCCGGTGACAGTGACAGCGGCGGCAACAAAAGCAACAACAACAATACAAATTATAAAAATGAAAAACAACTAAAATGACAACAACAAGAATAGCAATATACAAAAACAACAACTCGAATAGAAATGGCAACAACCACAAGAAAAAAAAAACAGTTAAAAAATGCGACAACAACAAAACTAACAAAAACAGCTGCTAAAAAAAAAACGACAATTACAACAATAAAAATAACAAAAATTTAAACGACGACGACAACAACAACAAGAACTAAAATAGAAAAGTCAACAACAAAAATAACAAAAAACAACAACTCAAATAGAAACAACAACCACAGCGCCATGTATATAATGAGCATAGCAGCGATAGCAGCATAGTTAAAGTGAATGCGTTTGCAATTGTGACTGCCAAAAATCATCAGCACAAATTCATCACTTTTGTCAGCAGCCAGCACACGTGTCGGGCCACTTCATTTTGTTCGTGTTTTGTTATTGTTGTTTTTTTATTTATTTTTCTTTGCATTTTCTCTTATCTTGCCAAATATTGTTGCCAATTTGCGCGCATTGTTTCTGTGACACGTCGGCAACACACACACTTGCGTCTTTTTGTCTGCCTACAACTGTGTGGCGAAGGCAAAAAAATATCACGCATACGCAGTGGCGCTCCCTTGTATGCTTCAAAACAGGCAAACAATACCCATAGCTCATGCCGCACACATAAATGTTTGTGACGCAATTGTTTCAAACATTTTGCATTTTTTTTTTTTTTTTGCTGTTTTATAATATTTTTTCTTTTTTGCCAATTTTTTAAATAAAATAATTTCACAAATAAATTTAATAAATTTCATAAATTTTTTTATGTGTACATTTTTTCAAGTTTTTCATTGAATTTTTCTCTATTTCCCCACTTGCACGAAAAACTGCGTCTCTTACGCCGCAACGCACAATGTCTGTTTAAATCATGCCACTCGCCTGCTCGCCACACACTGCGTTCATTCAAACTCAAAAACAATTGCTTTAGTCTTTCAAAACGTTTTTTTTTTTGTTTCTTTTTTCCTTTGTTTTTTGCTTTGTCGCTCGCGTTCCCTTTTGTTTTTGTGCTTTTTATTGTTATTTAAGTGCTATTTTATGCAGTTTTTGTTTTTGATTTGCACTGCACTTGCACTGCAGCGTCTCGTTTGCCCTTTGTTTATGCCTTTAAACACTTTTTTGAAAAGTTTATGAGTTAAAAACGCCATGGAAGCGTGAAGTGTGATAGCAGAGTGCAATCTAGCATCTTTATTTTGTTAACTTTGCGTTTTTTAAAGACTTTAATTTCATTTAAATATGTAAAATTATTGAATTTTTTTCTGTAAAACCTCAATTGTAATATCATTAGAGGCATTTAAAGTCGAATCTATGCCAACAGCACTTAATAATATAATATAAGGTGACTTATTGAACACAAGTTATGCACGAGTACGTTATACCAGAAGCCCTCCTCATAGAAACTGTACCCAATATTCTAACTAATCTTTCAGTCTAACCTTTTACGAAAAAAATCAGCAAATTAGTGGGAGAAAAAATTTAAAAGAAATAAAATAAAGGCTGTATTGGACATATTTGAATATAAAATAAAATTTCCTTCTAGTAGAGACTTTACATTCAGTACTCTACACATACAATCGCAATTTTTGCACATAACCTCAATTGATCAAAACTCGATTTAGGCAATATTATATTTCTCTACTCAAAAAGTAAAACACAATATGCTAGAACACTACGGCGCATTATCAAAGATAAAATTTCATGAACTTCCTACCCACAATTTCTGTTGTTTACATCTTAAACCGGTCAAGTAGTATTCCTTATTTATCGTGTGTATCTTTTCCCTGTGTAACGAATGAGCATCACTTTGATTTTTCGCCGACTTAGACGTGTTTTTTTTTTTAATTTTCTTCTGCATTAACAGTCCTTGACCGGATAAAAACTCAGGTCCGTTCCGTTTACGTAGACCCGACTGTGGTGGTAACGACACGTCTAGTCACAAATGATTGTGGGCTTGATGAATGTAGGATCCTCCACTGCGTTGTCAAGCATTTATTTTGAGATCTCTCCTCGATGTCATTTTTGCAAAAAATTCGGATGTTTTGATACTCCTACATAAATGAGTCTAGCCTCACAACGCTTTGGGTCCAAAACCTTAACCAAAATGTGTTCAATTGATCTAAAAGTGATATTGAAGTCCTCTTCTATCTCTTTGACGCCAAAAAGGCGGTGTTAAAAACTCTTTCTTTAACCATATACGTCTTTATATGTGCATCCAATATTTTTATGGTTTTTTTTTTCAATCCGTTTCCATAATATTCATACAAAAGTCTAACTCAGAATATTATATATAAACACTGCACCTGTTATGGACTTAACTTTTGTTTGAAAATAAATTATAAAACGATGAAGAAGATTTTTCTTGTTAGTTTAGATGTTTTAACTCAGTAACCTAACTTTTATTTTTATAGTAATAAAGAAAACATATTTGAGGGCAAGGATAAAATTTTCTTAAAAATTGTTTTCCGATATGATAAATAGTATATTTTTCGCTTCTCCAAGTGATGTCTCAACACGTTCTTTTTATTCTTATTTATATACTATATATGTAAACAATATAATAATGAGGTGTTTATTAAAGTTTAGGATTTTTTAATGACTTAGCTGTGAAACTAGCTGCGAAAGTGAGCAAAAAATTCTTACCTTAAATTCGATATACATTAGTAAATTCCCTTAAAAAGGACTAACAACGTTAAAAAACATTGGAATTTGTTTCCAATTTAACACTTTTTTAAAAATATGCGCATACGATATACTGACAAACGAACATGCTTCCTCGTACCAATATTAACCTTTTTAATACTTAATGGTTTTGGCAGGATGGTGCATAGGAAAGGAAACAACTCATGACGACCAATTAAAATAAAACTAATGGCTTCTAAATTGACCAGTTGGGTCACGAGATTTCAGTTTTTGGTGATGAAGCTCCATCAAAGATCAATGTTTATCGATGATATACTGAACTCGCTCAAAGTCGTAGATCACTCCAAATTAGATTTCATGAAATTCATTCCAACAACAATAACAAATGTATGTATCGCAACTATGCTACTATAAAAAGCAGCGCAGTAAATTTTAAATGGTACATCATCATTTATTTGCCTATTGCCTCTCAAGAAATCAGGAAAACCAGCCACCAAAGACGGTTCACTCTTCACCACAGGAATGCATTCTCTCACACATCGACTGAGGCATTTTTGAATGTTCCTAATGGAGAATATTTTGAAAAACAGCAACGAGATTTTCGATATTTAAAATTTGTTTTTGTTCTCTAATCCCAAACTATAAAAGGCAACCCTCGTATTACAAACCATTAACCTACAAATCATATCAGCTTTAGTATCAAAAATCCATGTTTCGTGGATTATATATATTATATAGATACCTTATTCCCTGAATAATATAAAAACAAATTTATTTCACACAACCATCTCACTACGGTTATTGCATATCCGTCACTGGACAGTCTCACGCCACAAACTATCAACTAAATTCTCTGCCACAGGCCACACTTTACTGTTTCAAATACTATATCACCTACAGCGCTCATGCCGCGTTTTATTGTTCTCAATGCGTTTACGGAATTTTTGTTTGGCACCGCGTGAACGTCACTTCTGTGCCATAACAGTACTTTGGAGTAGCGTTGGAAGCGGTGTAATCGTCATAAGTGTCATTCGGTCGCTATTTGATGGCACACTTGATGTGCGCCGTTGATGCCACAAATTCTATGTGCATGTGTATGTGTGCTAGCACAATTCGTAGTCAAGCGATTGTTACGAGTATTGCTGTTGTTGAGTCCATTTTGGTATATGTTAGCCTACATTTGTTATTGCTTTAATTTAAATTCTGCTGGCAACAGCAGCACTTTGCTTATTTTTCGTTGCCGGGCGCAGGCTTCTTGCCACTAGCTGATAGTTGTTGGCGGCTGACTGCATTATTGGGGTCATTAGAAGTAAATTGCCTGTAGAATTTGTAAAATCTCTGGCGAACAATAACATAAAAGCAACGCAAATGCAGCAAACACAACAAAGTCAAGCTACTAAAGTGAGTGAGGGAGACGTAGATAGAGAGAGGGAGAGAGAGATAGAGTGAATGTGCTATAACTGGCTGTAACAGTACTCGAATAGTTATTGTTATGTTTACAAATGATGTGCAAATAAATTGAGAATTTTTAAGTGACACTAAGGATTTTGGTTGCTCATACGCCATGGCGCACTATGCGATTTGCATTGTAAATGGGTTTGTGCGCTGAGCAGCAATTAATGCAGGTACTTTCAACAAACCACATACATGTATTTATAGCTTTATTTGTGTTAATAAATTGTTATGGCTTTAATTGCACGTTGGTTGCCTGTTTGTGTAATTTGCAAAAGCCTTTACGTTGATTACGCCAACCATTTTAAAATAGGTCATATACTAACAAATACTACAGCTTTTGAAATGGTTGTTCTAAATATGTATTTTTGTTATCACACAAATTTACTTTCCTGCTTTAAATGCTACTTTATTTGCCAAAGCTCAATTTCATAAAATTTTTCAGCAAATATTGCAGGCTCTTAGTAAAGCAGAGGCTTTTAGGCTTCAAAACAAGGCAAAATGTAATGAACAATTTTTACGTATAATTTATACGGATATGTTATATACTACATATGTATATATACATATATAAATCAGCTTTTATGCTTTCAAACTAGCTGTGTATTTATATTTTGCTTTGCAAGTGCTCTTTACAGCCCACAATATTTTGTCAACAAATTGATGACATAACAAGACTTTGTTTTCGTTTTTCGAAAAGCAAATAAATCTACTTCATTTTATATGATTTGTCGGTATATATTTAGTATAGCTGGTTTTCTAGTTTCAGAAATGTTCTTGTGCAATAGCTCTATCAGGCTCATGAAGGTATATGTAGGCTCATAAAGCTTTTAGTTTGCATATTTATTTTGAGATTTTGAGAGAACGCATTTAGTTTCGGCTTAATTATGAAATATCTGATGACTGTTTGCAAATCCTTGGCTTTTGATATTGCTAACCATTTGTGAAAGTAAATTAGTAATTTATGAAAAATTTTCTTTCCAATAGCAATACTTATTGAAAATTCAAAATTAGCTGCAGAAATGTTTAGAAATATGTTTCCTCTTCTTAGCTATAAAGTTGAACTGAGCGTCAACATTTTTCATTTCATTACTTTTTCTTTGCAAGAAAACTATAATATTATTCAAATAATGTGAATATCCCATCATTTTGGTCTCTTTCGCTTTTTAAGCATGGCAAATTGTGGCACAAACTTGAGTTTATGGAAAAATTTGGTTTTTATAATTCAAACGAGTGGATTTTCCCAAACAAAAATTGCACCTAACATCGTTCAAAGCCTGGTTTATTGGTCCCACTTATAGTAAAGCTATTCAGAATTGGATATTGTTACTAATCATCCCATTGAGACTACTTGAAAATTGTTATTAATTACAGAAAAACTTAACTCAATTTTTTTTTTTCAAAAAATTAGTTTTCTACAAATAAAATGTCGCTAAAATTTCGAAGGTAAATTTTCGACAAATAAAATGGCGCTGAAAACGCAGTTTTCGCTATAAAAAAAGGTCTCAAAAAAGCGATTAGTTATAATTAATTCTCATTCAGTTTAAAACTGTACTGAATTCCAAAGTTTATATGGGTGTTATATTGCAAACTTTTAACAGTTATTTTTTTTAAGATTTTATATTGCCAGATCTAAAAATTAAAAAAAAAAAAAAAAAAAAAAAAAAATAATTTATTATATCCACTTGGCACTAAATTAACCAAATTCTGTAATTTTTTCTAAATTAATAGTTTTCATTTCACATGTCTTGCACTTTTTAAATCAGTTGGCAACCCCTAAAATGTATTTTCATACATAAAAATTTAATTTTAAGTGGCATTAAAATTATAAAAAATATACTTCACGTAGTTTTTTGATTTATGAATCGATTAAGGGTGGCAACTCTACACCAAATATTACATGTCATCATTTCGAAATTTTTGCACTGTTTCTACGGAATCTTTAATTCGAGTTTTGTAGCCATCTATTTATAAGCAAGTCGCTTTTAATCAGAAATATGTGGCAATATCGTAATAACAAATTTTGTTAAAATACTTAAAAATGCGTTGTTCATAATTTTTTCTGACTTGTTAGTTTCCAGTCACAGTACTATATTTTATATATTCGGAAACAGGTGGCAACATCACTTAAGTAATATATACTTTATTTGTATAAACAAAAATGAATTTTTAAGTGACACTAATGTTATACAAAATACGCTTCTTTTAGTTTTTCTTATATCATATACATATTTATATGCCAACAAAAATGTGGCATCTCTGCCCCAGATATCACTTTTTCTAATATTTTTTTTCTGTGGAAATATTTTATGCAATTTTTAATTTTGTTTGACTTATGAGTTTCCAGTCTCAATGGTAAATTTAAAATATTTCAAATCAGATTGCAACATCACTTAGGTATTTTGATATAGTATGTATGTAAAAAATAAATTTGTATATAAGTTAATTTATAAGTCTAGCTAGTATTATACAAAACACACTTATTTTATTTTATTTAATTTTTTTTTTTACATGCATGAAATAAGGATGGCATCTCTGCTGCAAATATAACTTAAGCTCCAATCAGTGAGAATATTTTAACTTTCACGTAAATTATATCTTGAATTTTTTACAATTTATTTATATGCAATTATTTTTTAATTAAGAAACATGTGGCAACTCCGAAAATAACATTTATGCGATAAAGCTTAATTTTGTGCCGTTCATTACATACCCACACTTTATTTATTCATTATTTTTTTTTTTTTAATTTTATATGATGTTCATTTTTTGTTATTTACTAAATGTGGCAACATTTCATGCATTCCTGCGTAAAATTTTTTTTATTGATATTAATAGTGGAAGTCGCCTTATGTAATGTCGCAACCTATATTTCGAATTTTTTACCATTTATTTATATGCAATTATTTTTTAATTAAGAGATATGTGGCAACTCCGAAAATATTTTTTATGCAGTAAAGCTTAATTTAGTAACGCTCACTACTCACACAAACTTTATTTAACTACTTTTTTTTTATTATATTAATTTTTATTATTTCCTAAATGTGGCAACATCCACTATATTCCTGCGTTAAAATTTTTTTTATTGATATTAATAGTGGAAGTCGCCTTATGTAATGTCGCAACCTATATTTCGAATTTTTTACCATTTATTTATATGCAATTATTTTTTAATTAAGAGATATGTGGCAACTCCAAAAATATTTTTTATGCAGTAAAGCTTAATTCAGTAACGCTCACACAAACTTTATTTAAATATTTTTTTTTTATTATTATTTACTAAATGTGGCAACATTCACTATATTCCTGCAATAAAATCTTTTTGTAATCGTGCAAATAGCCTTACGTAAAGTCATATATTAAGAGCATAAAAATTTGAATTATTTCCACATATTTAATGGAAATTTCATTCGTGTATAGTCGGCGGTGGATAATTGGAAACCGATCAAAAATCAAAAATATTTTCGCGACCTCAGCAAACATATGCCTTTAAACCAAATAAAATATTATTACTGAGCTTCTCGTCTCTCCAAACAACTTACTGCGTTTAACTCAACTCAAAGGCAACTCAAACCAACCGTTTATACAACGCAGTTCTACTCCCATTTCATACAATGTATAATTTTTACACGCCCTGCATGCCGCCGTAACACTATTCATTAATCTGAATTATGGAAGTCATTAGCACTAGTGGTATTATTTGCATGCGTGCCTAAATAACGGGACTGACTTGATGCAGACACAGATTATGGGCATTACATAATGCCAAATTATTACAGATCATTTTCCAGGCCATTTGAAAATCTTATTAAATGCGCATAACTGGCAACGCTGTAATGCACATTAAGCCAGAAATATCAGAAGACAAGAGCGTGTGTGTGTGTGAGAGAAATGTCTACGTTTCTCATCACATTAATAAACATCCGTTGGTCAAGCAATGTAACAACCAAGGGACATTAATGCCATTCAAGAGCGCTACATCAACACACTCGTAAAGCCCACTGACGTTGGTAAGGGATCGCACCGGCGAAGTGCAGATGTCAGTGCGTATACGTAACTTGTAAGTGGCAGTTGCGGACAACGGTCAGCTGGATGGCAATAAGGTGCTATGAGTGTATATGCATATGTATATCTGTCTTCGTGGTTATATGTATATGCGTATGTACATAAGCATGTGTGTATGTATATACAATCATTTGTGTCTGTAGACGCCTGCGATTGTATATGTAGCATCCTCAAACAATGGTCACAGCGGTATTAAGCACAAAAGCAACACGACAGCTGTGTTGTTGTTAATGATAATGATATTTACGCCGACCGGCATAAGGCCGCAATGGCTGTTGATGAGCAGCGAATGACGGACGACTTCAGAATGTATTATGCGCAGTGCGTGCGTAATGTGCTAGCGCGCAGGACGTAGCCTTTCCTAGCGGGTGTACAAAGTGCAATATACTCTTACACAGAGATTTTCGCTTCGCTTTGACTGTTGCTTACGCAGTGCTCTTCACTTACCGCATTTGAATGCAACAGCATTATGAGTGGCTGTGTGTTTGGCTAATGAAGTGAAGAAGGGCGAAATATCATTGCAATGCAGACAATGAGCCAGCTGAATGCCTTTGCGGTAAGCGAGTAATGTGTATTGGTTGGTTGTTGTTGCTGTGTTTTTCCTTTTTGCTTGCGAAAAAGCTTATTTTGTTGTAAATATTTTTGTATTTATGCATTTGCACCGCGTTGCCAACTGATTAAGCTCATTTTGCCTTGTGGCAAACCGGCAGGCAATTGTGAAATCGAGCGAAGCGTCTCATTTACAAGTATATATGTGTGAATAAAAAATATTGGTTGTGTGAGCTGTATAATTACTTGCAACATGCCTCGAAAATGTTATTTACCCATTACAGCAGAAGCAAGTAGTATAATTTGTGTGATGGAAGAACATAAATGTCAAATATAGGTAAAGTAGTGACCTAAATTTGATTTTTCGGTTCCTTGACTAACTGTTCATTAATTTTTATGGCTTTATAAACGTTTACTAACCACAGTTTATAGATTTCTTTCATTTGGATCGAAGCTCCTCAAATATTTTTCGAAAAAAATCATTTTAAATCAAAGTCCATATTTTATCCTGATGAAAAATGCAAATATTAATACCAGAAAATTGAAAGATTATGAAAAGATTATTCTGAGTGTACGATTACTTCCAAACGTTCACCACACCATTCTACAGTGTAACTAAATTGACTTTTTTTAATCAAAAGAGTTTTGCAGGTGTTATCATTATTTATTATAAACTTTGAAGGACCATGGACACTAAGAAAGCCTTTTTTTATTCATTCGGAGTCATATTTATTTTTTCGGAGGCATAATTTTTTCCATATAACGTACCGTTGCCTTTGCCCTTTCTAAGTCGAATATGGACCGAAACAAATAAAGATACGGATTTTGTGCTACCGCGCCATCTAGCGGGCTTGAACTATACTGGAATTTTGTCTATATTTCCAAAAAAAAACGTTTTGCAATTCTTGAAAAATAGGTTAAATTGTCTCGGAGCTTTTTCTATATATGTAGTTATACTTTTTAACACCAAGCCAGAGGTAGCACTCGTCACATCTAGAAAAAAACATTTTTTTTGTATTAATGGAGGCCCAGTTAGTATCCTCTCCCGCAAATAGTGATTTTTTAATTTTTATTAACAGCCTCTATTTAAATTAAAACGAAAATACTGCAAACATTTTTTTGCAAGATTCGAATTTTATTTTTCAAATACCAATTTGGACTGAGTTTTTCAAAAATCAAAAAATCATTCATCAAAAGTCACCTTAAATGCAAAACATCATATCAAAAACAAATCGTATATCGCTGTCAGACATGATAACCAATATATTGGTTAGTCGAATTATCTATTCGTATTTCTATTCAAACTTTAACTTTTTTTTTTTTGATTTATGCTAAAAAATATATTACATATTTGTTTATTTATTTTGGTCAAACACTTTTTGCCATTTTTTTCGCGTTGTCCAATCAGTGTAAAACTTTCATCAGAGTAAATCGAACTTTCAAAATTTCTAGAGCGGGAGCGAGCGAACTATTGTTGTGCTACACGAACTGATACAGCATCGTCTCCATAAACTTGGCATTCTTAACTTTTTTATACAAAAATTTTAAAATATAGCGAATTTCTTCATCTCTTTTTTGAACAGCTGTAACTTTTTTTCAACTTCCCTGAATTTTGTTTTTTTAGCTAAATGAAGCCTATGATCTCACCTTTGCAACACTATATGGTATGATAAAATATGATTGGTAGCACTGGAGATCTACGACAGCAACATCAATTGACAAAATACGAAAATACTTTTTCGACTACCCAATATAACCATTTTATAACCAATATATAACCAATACTCAAATTCTGTTTCAACATGAGTGGTTATACCGTTTTTTCTTCGCCTGTAAACTTACGAAAAGCAATGTCACGTAATTTAAGGTGACAATATATATATATATATATTTATTTCTGCAGACATTTCCTCCAATAAAATGCAATTATACATTCTTTTATATATTTTTGTAAGTCCTGTGCTACTTCTGCTGTATTTACAAGTCATTTCCAATGATAGCATATATCCCCAGGAGTTTCGTCTGTTACGTGTATAAATCACAAATTTATGGCTTTTCGTAATGCACTCGCCTTCGCCGTCAAATAAGTGCACATAAATTTCATATTTCTGAGATTTTCAGTTTTTATATTTTTGCACGCCGCCTGTGGCCTGCAACTGCCACATGCAAAAGCTCTCTCGCTTTCACACAAG
>CM050325.1:95563279-95600840 GCA_027475135.1 Bactrocera correcta
TTGTAATTTCGTTTATAAAATAAGAATTTTTTAACAGCTGTTTGTGGAAACTTATAAAGCAAACATCTCCTTCTCCGACTTATTACCTCCCATCTCTCTCTCTCTCTTTCTCTTTCTAAATATTACAAATTCTTCGCTAGCATATACGGTTTCTGGCGAATTCTAGTATATTCCGTTAGATAATTTCTTTTAGTTTGGGTAGGTCATTTGTAAATAATTTCTAACGGAAATATGTAAATTGAATGGAAAAGTTTAGATATCAGGCAATCAGCTGTTTGTCGCCAATGTGTTTACTAAAATATTTTTATGGGGACAAAAAACGCTCAATACTGCTCTCAAATAAACTAATTTCCAGAGAGGGTAATGAGAGAGTAGCACAGCTGCACATAATGAGTAAATGAGAGGAAAAGAGTTTAAGATTTTTGTTTATCAGTCGCATATTTATTCAATTAGTTTTTGTACAAATTCTCGCACCAAGTATCACAACTCAATGGAAACAAACAAATATGAGAGCCGAAAATTTAATTTTTTTACTATTTCGTTAATTTAACATTTATATTTTTTAATGTAATCCACTAGAAAAAGTTACAACTTCATGTAGAGTAAATAATAATAATAGAAATGAACAATTCAAAAATGTTGTAGCACTTATTGTTAATAATACATATAATTTCATGGATGCGCCTTTGTGTCATTAGCTGAACTTGGTTGGTTTTGGTCTAATTAGCAGTCATAAAGCTGAAGATTTAAATGCGCAAAGTTGGAATTTATATATTTTTCAATCAAATTTTGTTACATCGTTTTGTTTTCGTTTGTAATGTAATTAAAGAAATACGTATAGATTCTTGAACGTAAGTTATATGGTTATTCTCAGCTCCAGCTGAACTAATATGTAAGTCAGCGCACAATCTTCACTGCTGCAACAGCATTTATTGCTTCTCCAAGTACTGGTCGAATAAGTAGATGCCCAATGAGGGATCGGGTTGGTTCATGATCTTCGACAGATCGTTGACGAAGCCCGAAACCTTGCGCACGGAATCAGCCTGCTTGTGCAAGAATTTCTCCTCAATGTAGTGAGCGGTCTGTGGGTCATGTGGGCGTCCATGTGTTGACTGGTAGTGTACGTGGCCAGCATCAGCGGTCAAGGTCTTCTCAATGTCCAAAGCAATGCCCAATGAGTGTAATTCATCCTCCTCCAATTTCAATTTGCTTTGAGCAATAGAGTTGGGATGCTGACTGATGGCACGGAAGTCAACTTGGCCACCGCGACGTGTTACATGTTTAATCAAATCAATAGCATCATCGAAAGAGCGGTCCGACAAATCACGGTAGAGCTTGTAGAAACCGGGACGATTCTTCTGGTATGAGTTGTAGAAGGAAGACAACAACAGATATTGATAGGACTTGTGCAGATTCAAGTTGATGTAGGATTGAATGGTAGATTCGACATTTTCAATGCCGCCATAACGGGAATGGCAAACCACGGGGGCTGTAGGTGTAAAGGAAGTAAAAAAAACACAAAACAGGAAATAATTTAGTAAAACTCGGTAAAATGAGCGCTTTCTCGTGTTTGAGCAGGGAGTATGCATTTGTGTTTTTATTGTTGTTTTTGTTGTTATTGTTTTTGCTTTACTTACTTGAGACACTGTTGCTGCAGCCGTAAGTCACATTGGAGTGACAGGCGTAGTTGTCAGCGCTGGCCAGGGCGATAATGCCCGCAAACAGAGTAAGCGCAGTAAAAGGCTTCATAACTTTGGTTTTAATTTTTTGAGTAATTCACTCTGCAAAGAAACGAAGAAATTTATACCAATTAATTGTTGTTAAATATTTTTGTTTTTTTTATTTTGTTTTGTAAAATGTGACAAAATTTGAAAAACATATAGTTTTGTTTTCATGCACTTATTGCGTTTCAAGTATTTTACTCGGTATATTTCGCTTTGTTTTCTACCTTTTCGCTTGACACACTAAAATTCAATTCGTTTGTTTCTCTGGAGCAACAACCGACGCGTTTGAGTTGTATATTCGAAATAATGTCTCTTTTAAAGTGTATGGCAAATTTAAAAAGGTTTCACCTCAGCCTCAACAAACTTCTGATAAACTTCCTAGCACTTACCTAATAATTCACAAAGGGCTTATTGAATATATCTCAATGTTTCAATTAAGATTTAGTGCAGTATTTAGTTTTTTTGCTTGTTTTAATAACACGCTCTCTTTGTTTTTATATTGTTAAGCACAGATGTGTTTCAATGAAAAGAAAATTTCCAACTGTCGCTTATAATGCCTGGGTCTGGCCGTTTCTATTCGATCGATAATAACTTTACACACACACACACACATACATAAGCGCATATGTGGGGCCATATTGCTCGTTCGTTGTTTTTGCACTCGTCGCTGTGTCTCTCTATTGAGGAGATAACACATTGCCGCAATATGGCGGCCACTTTAGTGCGCTCTTAGTAGAGTTGTTTTCCTCAGTAACACACACACATATTTAGAAGCGTAGTGTATAGAGATTTCGAGAGATTTTAGGGTTGTCGTTAGTCATCAAGTCTTTGACTTGTTCATATCGCACGTGTGTCTTATTTGATTGATTTATCTTCGACAACTTAATGCAGTTAGTGTAGGCTAGTCTGCAAATTAAAAAGCCCTTGCTACTAGAACGCATTTTTGTCTATGGCCACCTTAATTTCTGTGTGCAAAATTTTTGCTATGTACACGTCATCTAAAATGTGCGTACTCTAATAAGGAATATTACTAAACTGCTTTCGAGAAACTATCAAACTGTACTAAACCCAAAGATTATATTATATGATTAACCTCAGGTTTTTTATAACTCATATTTCTTCCATATTTTGATAGGTTATTTTCACCTTTGACTCTGGACTAGGGGCAAAATAGCGAAGACCGTCGAAGTCGATATCTCAAACAGTTCACAACCTTCTAAAGTCAGGCCGCTGATTTTATTCAGCTTCAACAGTTCAGTTTTTAGCATTTTTCTCGAAAGTACTTTTTTCAAATTAGCTTTAGTGATTACTCGGAGGCAAATGTTCTCATCATAGTCACTTTTTCTGCATGTTTCTTGTGAAATTCTCTATATTATGTTCTACTATTTTTTTTTTTTCTTGAAAAGACGAGTTTTTTCAGACCAAAAACATAGAAAACTGTATTCGAAACAATCTTCTCTTTAAAAAAAAAACTTCGCCATTTTGTTATTTTTTTGTATTATCTTCGACTATGCATATGGGCCATGTCTCCTTGTTTTTGTATGTTCTTTTTCAGATTGCATCCCCAGACAATGCAAAAATCACAGCCAGAGGCGGACCTTTTTCTTAGCGTCGTCGAAAATCACGTGTCAGTCGAATAAATATGCCTAAAACTTAAAAAGAATTGATACAGTCAATTTTTTTCCAAAAATTACCTTTTGTTAGTCTGTAACATGGGGTGCGACCTTAAAATGCAAATTATAGAATTATTCATCCAATGAGGCTGTAAGAAACTAATCTAAATAATTATTTGTTTGTTTTATGCCATTTTAAGTACAGCCAGATTTATCACTCCCACATTTTCGAGATAAACACCATTAATTTCGTATTATTATATTATTTCTCTATCCTATGAAAATTTTCCTAATGAGAACTATATAAGTACATATTTCGAGTGTATAATGTCCTGAAGGAATCGCTGAAACATTTTCTAACTCAAACTATAATTATGTAAGTAATATATGTATGATTAGACTAGAATTAGTACTTAATCTTAAAGGCGCCTGCCGATTTAATGTACTATTAAGACAATGTCATTTCTCATGATGATTTGATCTGTTGTCAGTCAAAGTGATATGTTAGATTTGAGAAGAGTTAATGCAGATTATAACATTTCGAATGATAATGGTCTTATAGTTATAGCGCTCATAGCAACAAACGTTTTGTCAAAGACATGACTACGCTTCTTGTGCACACGGCAACTCTAGACGACCTTTGTTTTGATGTGCAATAGCAACAGCCATGTGCAACCAAAAACAACAAAGGAAAACAAAAACCAGCTGACTCAGGTCATCGGCAGCCACCATTACGGACGCCATATTGGATTACACAATTTGAATGCTCTCCATATAACGTCTATCTTCAATACTCACATCTCCCATGAGCATGATTTCACAAGAAAACAAATCACAACTGACGAATTGATTGCATACCGATACAACAAGTACTCATACTCATATACGGACGTGCATTGGAGTCGTGTGTATGGCATATAAAAAGAGTCCAATTTGATAAAAACAATATTACTAAAAGAACCAACCTCAACGTAGAAACAAACAAAGAATCATACGAGGCCGACATATTGGCAGACATATTAACGATAACGAAAAATACATACAAGTGAGTGGCGAAAGACCCAACGTGTGCAAGTACTCGCTAGCGCTAGTGCTGAGAGATTAGTGTGGGCATTTAAAAGTGTTAGGTTCGTCTCGCCAGCAGTCAGTACGTATTCGCATTCAGTAACAACAAAGAGAGTTTTACGATAGCGCCGCAAAAAGATTTTCCTTTCAAGTCAAATATTCATAATTCAATCAATTTGTGATTACTAAAGTGTACGACAATTGTGTCTAGAACTCTATTATCAGGCGATATACTAACGCATTAACTCATCAAAGGCCAACATTTGCCTTCTATACCAGTGTGTATAAAGGCACAGAGGCGGTTGCGAATCAGATCAGATCGAGCAGTCGTTTGAAGAAATTGTCAAAATCTAAATTCAATCAAAAACAGAAAAAAAAGTTCGTGTTTCCTACACTCACACCTCTTTTATCATTCACTTAGTGATAGTAAATCGATTATTTGTTTTCCAAATTTGTGCACATAACCAAGCTAGTGTGAAGTTGACATTTAAAAATCATAAACTTTTGAAAGATATTTAACTACCGTGTGTTAATTAAAATTATTCATTTTCTTTTGTGCAGTTAACGCAGAGACACGCCATAGAAAGAGTGCAAGAAATCCTGATTTTCGCCACAAATAATACAAAATAACAAAGGAAGATAAAATGATGAAATTATTAGCCGCAGTGTTGTTGCTGACCGTAGCGGTCAACGCACAGATGACATGTAAGTATTGAACTCAGGACTAACAAAAACTATTAAAATTATATTCAATTTAAAGTGTGAAAGTGCAAAGTGATTGTTTTTCTTAAATAAAATGCATAAACATGAAAAGAAACTTAAAAATTTCATGTTGCTGCGCATTTTCAAGTCATATCCGCTCAGAGTGTAGTAGTGTCACAGGAACAAGAGAGCGTGTGAATTTCCGCTCACAAAAATATGCTGAGAATTTCAACGAGTGCGTTTCAGCGAGCAAAAGTCATGTCGTTCTTAACAAGGGTGAATTTGTTTGGCTTTAACCCAGAAAAAGAAAAAATAAGACGTGAGAACCTCTTTGTTTTGGTAATACGTAGAATTTTTTGCTAAGGCTTGCATGTTGACGAAAGGCAAACGATTTTGTTTACAAACAATGACAATTGAAAAGTTTTCGACTTTCGGCGCTTTGCCAAGTGTTTTATCAAAAAAGCGGTGATATATGCAAATATGCAAGTGTGTGTTTTAATTTTTTGCCGGTCAATATTGACTGACTGTATTTTATTGCAATGTTATTTTTTCTTAACTTAATGAACTCGCATGTTTATTATACATATATTTCTTTTATTTTTGCCGGAAACTCTTAAAATTTCTCCATTGCTTGATTGCTTAGCTTAGTCAAATAGGTAACAGCTGTTTTTGTTTAATTTTTAAATTATTTTTCCGTTTTCCGTCTCAGCTACTCAGACTCTTTGTTTGCAAGCATGTTGGCTAAACCGGTTAGCTTTGTATGGCAGCTCATACGCATACATACATATTTGGTATTAATCACTAGCAATGGTTTAGATCTGGTGCAAATGAGTAAAAATACCGTAAATATACAGTATTTGTTGTGTTTGTAGCGGCAGAAAATATTCTTGTAGTAATTTCGAGAATGGTTCCTAGTTGACAGACCTTTCCGGTTAAAAATCTGGGTATGCCCCGGTTACTTAGAGCTGACAGTAAATTTCTTTTCAAAATTTTAACATTCCGTTATTCGCGGCATAGACGAAATAAAACAAAGCATATCCACCAAAATCTGTTTAGTCGTATACCTTCGAACTCAACTTTTTATACAAATTTTGTATAAAATAAGTACTTCGAAGTATTTATATTCGATATAAAAGTCATCACCCTAACCCAGGGACAACATACAACTTTCAACTTACTCTCAAGTCTTCCTTTTGAATTTAAATTTTTTATTTCACTTAATTTCACTTTCATTTCCTATATGTGTGTATATATTTAGCATAAAATGTTAAACTGTAAATTATTGACTTCACCGTATTCCCACCTTTTATATTCCCACTTTATATATGTACATATGTATGTATGTTTGACGTACTTATGTATGTATGTAGGTTTGCGAGCATTGTCTTGACAAGATCAAAGTACCACATTGATTTCACTCAATTAAATTTAATTTCGCTCTGAGTACTTACTGAGCAACACAAAAATGTTTATGTACTCATAGTGTGGAGTATTTTACTCGAGAGATTTTTGCACACGGCACTACAGGCTAGTGGCACCAAACGCTACTTTGGTAAATCCCCTTGCCCTCAACTATGCTGCCCTAGAGCTGCTGTTGTTCGGCAAGCCACTGTGGGAACGTGTGAATCGATATGCTACGTGTTGTTGTTGTTTCTTTATTATGTCTTTCCTATTTACAATCCTGACTTATACACCCGACTTTACGTGATAAACATATGTATGTATATAAACCAATATATATACATACATACATATATGCAAGCAAATTATAAACATATTTTCTGTAATTACACGCTAAATTCAATTGAAATGCCGAAAGGTGGTAGTAGAGGCAGGGCGTTATAGGGCAATATTTTGTTTTGTCGCCAATTGATAAGCAGATGCTGATTTAGAGGTTCTAGAGAAAGGCATTTACATTATATACATACATACATACATACATATTATATAATATGTAGAGAGATATGCACATAGAGCTTCGGAAATTTTGTGCTACGTCACAACAAAACTGATTGAAAGTGTATGTACATATGACATTGAAAAGTTCGAAAAATTGTGCAAAACTTTTACACTTTTTTCGCTAATTTTCAGCTAATGCTAATTTTTCAAAAATTCTCATCTCTCAACAGGCCGTTTGGAGCAGCCACGCATTCCCGTCGAGTGGATAGGTCTCAATGACAAGAGCGGACAATGTTTGGAGGAGATGCGCAAGCAAATCCAAATGGAGATCAATGCCTCCAACATCTACTTGGCCATGGCTGCGCACTTCTCGCGTGACGTCGTCAATCGTCCCGGTTTCGCTGAGCACTTCTTCAAGTCGGCACGCGAAGAACGTCAGCATGGCTCGAAACTCATTGAATACCTGTCGATGCGTGGTCAGTTAACAGACAGCGTCACCGATTTGATTCAACTGATTGTAAGTGCACACAAACAGATTTTTAACATCTTGCTTTTTGAAAATTAAAGTTTTGAATTTAAAATTTTGAAAATTAAAATTTTGAAAATTAAAATTTTGAAAATTAAAATTTTGAAAATTAAAATTTTTAAAATTAAAATTTTGAAAATTAAAATTTTGAAAATTAAAATTTTGAAAATTAAAATTTTGAAAATTTACCATATTCGAAATTGCCACTAATGCATGTTCATTTCCGTTATACTTATTTTTCTGTATTTTTCCAGGATGTTGACGTTAAGGTAGACAGCGGTGTTGATGCCCTCCGTCAAGCGCTTGAATTGGAAACTAAGGTCACCAAGAGCATTCGCTCATTGATCAAGGTCTGCGAGAAGACACCCAACTGGTACCACTTGGTCGACTGGCTAACCGGTGAATTCTTGGAGGAACAACTCACCGGTCAACGCGATTTGGCTGGCAAATTGAGCACACTCACCAAGATGATGGCCACCCAAGGCCCTTTGGGCGAATTCTTGTTCGACAAGCAATTGTAAATTACTTCCTACAACAACTACAACAATTCTACAAGCAGTCAGTTGGTCATCAACATTTAACATTTAGACCAAACTCAACACCAACAGACGAACGGCATGTGCTGTACGAAAGGGGAGCAGTGTTTACCTCTTATACTTATACCAACTAAATAAATAAGTGATGAAATTATGTATGAATTGAAATTATGAAAAAATAATAGTATTCTTTTTGCATTATTGTGTTCTAATATATTAGTGTATTAAAAAAATCGGAAATGAATTTCAAACTTTAATTTTCACTTTTTTTTCTAAATTTTATTTTCTATAAAATTTTCTTCTAAAATGTCAATTATATAACTACGTAATTGGTATTGAAAACACAAATAAATTTCTAAAATACTCCGCACAAAAACACAGTAAGCCATGCATTTATGTATTATTTTCTCATAACGGACCATGAAGGCGGGGGCTCCATTTCTTGTCGAAATTCATATGCTCTAAGTGCCATTAGGAACACTAATTTATCTATTGAAGTTTATTTAAATGCATTTATTATGCTTTTGTAGCGACAAACATTGAGCATCGTAAATTATTTGTTATTAAGGTTGAGCGTGTGCGCTATTTCTGTCACTAAGCAAACCTGTATGTAACATATGTATGTATGTGTATGAAAAGCGGAAAGAATATTAAATACATGTGGCTACTGCGATTCAAAGTAGTTTAAAGTAAACACGAGTTTCACTTATCAGCATTGTGTTTTGTGGCTTTTGGGAGAATTTGACAGCCGACCATTTATTTGTCAATCAAAAGTCGTGGAACAGCGGACTTAAGATAACGCCTGTGTGAGTGATAACAATGCAGTACCCATTAATACGTGGGTAAACACATAGAAATGGCTATGCCTTGAATATCGTCAGTTAGGCAGATTTTAAAGCTAATAAAGCAAGTATCGAAAATATTGTCCCTACCTATTAGGATCCATCACTATCCTTTCGGAGATGTGCAGTTTTGAATTGGTATTGGATATGGTAACATACTTGGGCGGTCCTATAAGTGTGTAGGTCATTGTCCGAGTTTCAGCGTGTTCGCGCGTCTTTTTTTGTTGACCGTCTGTGTCATACCTTGCATGCAATATTCTTCTTTATTGGCGTCGACACAGCTCACGCGGTTATAGCCGAGTTTACAACACCGCGCCAGTTGAATGTGTGGTCAGTTGTTGATTTTCCAGGTCTAAAGCCACATTGATAATGTTCAATCTGTTTGTTAACGGGAGGCTTTAACCTTTCACACCGTCCGCTCGATAAAACTTCATTTGCGATGTTGAGGTAATTGCCGCAGATTGTCTCCCTTTTAAATTCTGATCGTCGGGCATGCTTTCGTTCGATCATATTTTACAAAGAAACTGCATGCCCTTATCTGTTCCTCGCTGCCGTATTTGAATAGCTCGGCCGGCAACCCATCGGCCCCTCCGCTTTATTGTTCTTCAGACGGGTAATTGCTATTCGAACTTCTTCATGGTCAGGCAATGAAACGTCCACTCCAGGTTTCTGCGTAATTTTGGTACTATCAACGAAATATAGACTTACTGGTACACGTCAGACTCTAAGAAACCGTCCAAACAGAGAATTTCATCCGCTAAACCTGCTCCTAAAAAGGCGAATTCTGTCTTTCCGGCCGGAAAGGTGATGGTCATGATGTTATGGAATTAAAACTTGTATTTGTTAAGGTTTAAAAAGGTCACAACGCCCCACTATACCAACTTATTATCGACGAATAGCAAAAAAGAGCCAATTTGGTGAAGAAAAAAGTACTTTTCTGCCATGACTACCGCACTGACATATGTACATACACCTCCACTTACACCGTGGTCAACTTAGTTGACTTACTCTTTTCCATGTTTAGCCTCGAGGGAGTCTTTTTTTGTTTTTATAATTGAAAAATTTACTCACTGGATTTGATTCGATCAATGAGCTTACGCCACGAAAGCAGAATTTGCAAGCCTCCAGACGAGTTAAAAAAGTTGGAGCATAATATGGTTCAGTCGGTGAAATCATCATAGTGGAAAGAGAAGGTGCGAATTAGAAAAGTGTAAATTGATCCGCACTGAACAATTTTTTCCTATGTCTCATTCAAAACGGAAAAGTGCCACTTGATTCTGATCGTTAATTTGTCCAGCAACTATAGGCTATAGTAATCAGATATCGGCGGTTTCGACGAGAAAAATATATGTGCAAAATTTCGTATCCATATCTCAATAACTGGGGGACCAGTTCGTGTTATATAGACGGACAATCAGACAAACATGGCTAAAATTACTCAGCTCGTCATGCTTTTTTTTATATTAGGACGAAGCACGGAAAGCCGGAGTGCGGAACTTTAATCAGCTAAACCAAACCTACTCCCATCTCATGTCTCTCCCACGGGACCACTAGATTAAATATTATTTCATTGGAGAGAAGAAGACATTTAAGTCTCCTCTATTGTACAGTCTGACTGACAAATAATCAGTTGTAAATGTCTCAAGCTTTTCAGATTTCCATTTTACAGAGGACTCGCACATAAGCGCAGTAAAATTTTCCACGGGGAGACTACTTCCAATTTCGTTTTTCAGCTCTTCCCTTATACTTGAAAGCCGAGGGCAAAGATAAGATACGTCTTCAGAGTCTTCTATACACTCTGTACACGTCGGACAATATGAACCAAAGTCTGATGGAAATCCAGGGCCGCATGTGAGTCCACCGTCCGTTGCATGAAGTTTGCCATCGTTGCTGCCGCATTGTGGTTTGGTTCTCTTCTGTACTTTACACTAAATTAAATTTCATTCAGCCCGAATGAAATTAGCTCCACCATATGAAATACTCTATTTTTAAGGGGATCTTTCAACCCTTATCTAAATTTCCAATAGTTAAAAAAAATACATAATAGATGTCCATTAACCCTTCAATACAGCCTTTCTTCGCACACAAAAAGAATAATTTATAAGTGAGCAAATTATCTCGAGCAAAATTTCTCTTGCTGCCTGAAGCATAACTATTTGAAAAAAAGAAAATATGTCAGTACAAATAGAGTCGCAGGACATGTATTGAATTATGATAACTTGTTGCTGCTGTCAATCTGTTCAATCACACATACCCTCATGCATAAATAATATTAATATAAAAAGGATTGAAAGCCGAGTAAAAGCGCTGACAACCACTCATCATTGCTTAGACAAATTTGGAAATGAGGCATAAAGGGGCGTTCGGTCATTTGCCTTTATTCACCGATTTGTACGTGTCCACGATGAATTCGTGTTTCCTTTTATTTATTTTTTGCGTTTTTAGATAAAGCAAATAGTTGTGTAAATAATCGAAATGGTTGACATGCGGTCACCGTAACCAAAGCTACGGTGACCCTGGGTGGATGTGGAGAAAATTATATCCTACAAATACATATACATCCGCCAACGTAGTTGAGTTGAGTTTAAATAAAATTTTCATTTGTTATTGGAAAATATTTAACGGACTAGTATCATTAATAATGTGTTTGTACTTAGGTGTGGAGACATGTGCTCGTGTAAGGCGAATATGTAAAAGAAGAAAACGCCTTTTGAGCAATCATAAGCTTCTACTATTTTTAAGAACATTATTCTAACAGAAAACAAATGATGTTGTTGTTATTGTAGCGGCAGAATTCTGCCGAGTTGACAGTCCTTGGCCGGACAAAAATCCGGGTCCATTCCGTTTACGTAGACCCGACTGTCGTAGGAACGGCAAAACAAATGATGACGAATTATGCTTTAGAAAATAGTATATTTAGTTTCATTTACTATAAATCACATTAGAATAGGCATAATGGCTCCATAAACCAAGAAACATATACTCGTTCGCTATTTATAATACATTTACATGCACATATACATATACAGGGTGGGCCATATAAAATTTTAAATTTAAAAAGGCAATAAAAAAAACGGCTTGATATTTTTCAAAGGTCTAACATTTATTTAAAAGATTGTTTTATGAAATTTATTTGTGGAAAACAATTTCGGACAAATGAACACCACGGCTGAGTTTACAGTAGCTTATCCGATCCACCCAATTTTGGACTACTTTCTCGGTGGTTTCAGGCCTTATGGCAGCTACAGCAGCTTGAATCTCGTACTTTAGACCTTAAATTGTTTCTGGATGGTTGGCCTAACATTTATCTTTAACAGCTCCCCACAGAACATAGTCCCACGGAGTTAAATCGCAACTTCTGGGAGGCCAATTCACATCACCTCTTTTGGTGATTATGCGATTTTCGAAGATAGGGCGTAAAATATTGAGTGTAGGTTTGCTGTATGACACGTAGCGCCGTCCTGCTGGAACCAAATGTTGTCCAAGTCTTCCTCTTCAATTTGCTTGAAGTGAATTTCGGTTAAGATTCCGTGATATCGCTCACCATTGATGGTTACGGCGGTTCCTTCTTCTTTTTCGTAGAAAAATGGGCCGATGATTCCACCAGACCAAAATCCGCACCATACAGTGATTCGTGCTGGGTGCATTGGCTTCTCGACGATTACGTGCGGGTTTTCTGTGCCCCAAATGCGACAATTCTGCTTGTTAACGTAACCATGGAGGTGGAAATGAGCCCCGTCCGAAAAGATGATTTTTCGATAAAATTGACCATCGTCGGTCAAACGATCTTCTGCCCAGTCTGCGAACTGTAGACGGCTCGGGTGGTCAAGTGGCTTCAGCTGTTGCATCAATTGAACATTATATGGCTTCATAGCGAGGTCTTTTTTCAAAATTCGTCGCAAAGTTGTTTACGAAATGTTTAATTCTTGCGATCGACGGCGCACCAAACCGTAATTTTTTCAGGATGCAATGGTGATCAATAACGCATATTTTGCTTATTGAATAGCTTCATTCAGCCAGAAATGAGCCACTTCTTTGTCCCACTAGCCCACAAACGTTTTGTATTTGCCTATGGATTCAAATTTTTCCACTAATCGATTATGACGGCCATAAATTGGACATAGCGCTTTTTGAGTTGAGACCAGTGACTCGAAATTTCGGCAGGAAATTTTAATAATTTCGCCTCGTTGCTCGATCGGATATCTTACCAAAGAGAATTGTCAAAGGAGCGGGGAAAATCGTCATTTGCTGTCCCTATCGGTCTACTTTTGTAGCGTCCCTATTGAAAACCCTGTTATATGGAGGCTCAGGGAAGAGTTAACCGAATTCAACCCATTTTTGATAAACAGAGTTACTATTGATAGCGTTCTCTCTGAATATCAATTATATATCCCATACATTCGCCATTATTTTCGGTCAAAAGTCCTGGAACATTCGTAGTTGTAGTCCGATTTCACCCATTTTCGTACTGTAACATAGGAATGTAAGAAGAATGTCACGTACTAAATTTAGTCGAAATCGGTATATTTACCGAGATATGTAATTTCATCGAAAAATAGGCGGTGCCACGTCGATGGTGTATTTAGATATTGTTTTATCGCGTTTTTGAGTAATTTTTAACCGTACCGTTATATGAAAAGTGAACGGGGTTATCATCTGATTTCATCCATTTTCACACTATCGGTAGAGGTTCTTATAACATTTATATCCAGCAAATTTGGTTGTTGTAGCCCTAGTTGTTTAGAAGACGCCCACTTTTTCAAAATATTTTTACCCAGAGGTGGCCCCTGGTAATCCGATCCACTGTGCCAAATTACAGTTTTATATCTTAATATAGTTTTGACACTTTACATTTTTTCGGTTAATGATATTTTGTGAGCATGACAGTGGGCCTATTACGCCCATCTACGAACTCGTACTTTTTTGTCAAGGAACGCTCATATCAAGTTTCATAAATATACTTGTATTTTAACTTTTAATCAAGTTGCAGCTTGCATAAATGGACAGACATGCAGTCACCTAGATTTCAACTTTTCTGGTCATCTATGTATATATACATATACTACTGGGCCCAAAAAATAAGGTGAGATAGTATTTATTTTGAAAATTGTTTATTTATTCTTCCAAAACAATTTTATCCCCTTCAAAATAATCCCCTCCCGATGCAATGCACTTACGCCAACTGATTTTCCAATCTTCGAAACACTGGTTGTAATCACTTTCCGGGATGGCCTTCAGATCCGTCTTCCCTGCGGCTTGAATCTCCTCTATCGTATAAAAACGGTGTCCCCGGAGCGGTCTTTTGAGCTTTGTGAACAAAAGTCGCACGGTGCCAGATCAGGTGAATACGGTGGTTGCGGAACAATATGGGTTGTCTTTTTGGCGAAATGATCACGATTTCCGAGGGCAGTATGGGACGGTGCATTATCGTGGTGTAAATACCAAGAATTGTCTTTCCACAATTCCGGCATTTTTAGGCGGATAGCGTTACGCAAACGACGCATAACGTTCAAATAATATTCCTTGTTGACTGTTTGACCGGTTGTAAGGAATTCATAATGCACAACACCCCGAAAATCGAAGAACACAGTCAACATGACCTTGATTTTTGAGCGACTTTGGAGAAATTTTTTTGGTCTCGGCTCTCTTTTGGCAGGATATTCGCTCGATTGATCGGTTGTTTCGGGGTCGTAAGCATAGATCCAAGTCTCATCGCCAGTTATAATGCATTTCATGACACCCTGGTAGTCGGAAAGCATCGTTTCACACACTTCAACGCGAAGCCTTTTTCCAAAAAAATTCAATGTTTTCGGTACCAGTCGAGATTTGACGCGCTTGAGGCCCAAAACATCCTTCAAAAGGGCATTGGCTGAGCCTTTTGATATGCAAACTTCATCAGCAAGTCTCTAATTGTAATCGTCAACACCAAATCTTTGATTTTTTGAACGTGGGCTTCGTCGGTTGATGTTGATGATCGCCCTGGAAGCTCTTTGTCTTCGACACCTTCACGGGAGGCTTGGAACTCACCATACCACCTGTAAATATTTTTTTTTGACATAGGCTCATCACCAAAGGCTTTCTGCACCATCCTCAACGTATCCGCAGCAGAAAATTGTTTCCATAAACAAAATTTAATGCAAATTCTTTGCTCAAAAAATTTCGACATCGCAAAAAACGAAAAACTCACTTTTAGCAGCTCACAAAACGACACGTGTCTCAAACATTAATTAATATTTTGACGTAAATGTGACTGACAGCACTGCCAACTAAAAAAAAATAATTCTCCAAATTCTTCAACGCGCGCAGCTTAAATTCAAATGTCACCTTATTTTTTGGGCGCAGAATCATAGATAGCCTTATATCTATCTGGATGGTGAACCAAACTATTACTCTGTAGCAGCAGGTTGCAAGAGTATAGAAGTTATGTGTAATTACCTTTTCTCCGCGGTAAATTATTAAGCTACTGAACAGATATTAGTTAAATTTAGCACACTGTGTACAAATTGATCCAAGATAAAAGAGAAGATAGTTCAGTATATCACAATTATATTAAAAGTAGAACAAAGCATAAATAAAAAAGATATATTTCGAAACATAATTGTTCAAAATTCTGGGCTGATTGCATCTACTAAATAAAATGATTTATCAACCTGGTCTAAGGATAAAATAATATAACGTCAAAGACAGGCTTACAAATATTCTAAAAGCACAGATGTTGGGTTCTCTATATATTAAACTATAAAAATTGAAATAACACTAATCAGACTTCTATTTAACACCTTTACACAAACTCTAAGGGATTACATACCATATTTCCTCAGACACAAGCAAGCCACACCCAAGCGGCAAGCACTTGTTTGAGTGTGCAATATCTCTAATCTGCAATACTTCAAATGCCACAATTGATTAAAATCTCAGAGTCACACATTCAATCGCATGCCAGCAACTACATATGGAATATAAGGGCCGCAAGAAGACATTCTTAAGTAACCCTTCCACGAGAGCACGGCAAGTCCAGTGAATATAAATGTCGACTGTCCCATTGTGGAAGCTGGTGGTGATAAGAAGGTGTATGCCGGTTTAACATATTGACTTATGTGCCATTTAATACAAGATTTATGTGCTACAACAACAACCAACAAAGAAGCTCGCTGTTGGCTATCAACTCACCGCTCGCGCTGGACCGCCAGCCGAGTTCCGCCAGCAGTTAGTTATCACAGGCATTTACACGAAGCAATAAATGGATTTGCATATTAGCACTTGCCGGCGAAAGTATTCTATATGCAACCATGGATTCGAACATGTGGATTCGAAGACACATTCTTCATGTTTAATTTCCACAACTCTTCGAGTCCTTGGCTGCTACTGTCCCATTTGGGGAATGTAGACAAGATTTGCATTTGCCGGCGGACGTGGGACGGAAACGTGGCGAGGAGACAGGCAATTGTAGTTAAGATTTAAGCTGAGTAAAGATGCTTAAATTAGATATAAATCATAGAAAGTGCGCCGCACACACTTTCACACACCACATCTCCAATGCATATGTATGTATGTTTGTATTGAGATGTCCTGCCAGCGAGTTTGGCATTCTTAAGCGAAAGGGTTCTGCGACACTTAAGAATCCCAGGCACTCCGTCGGTGAATGGCTCAGCAGAATGCGGTGGTTGGGGGAAAAGTATGTGCTGCTGTTGTTGTTGCACACTTCTTTCTTCGTAAGTTTGGCTGTGCTTGGCCATTAGAAGGACACACATACGCTTTGGGTTTATGAGCGTGTAATACCCTTTGATTTATCGTGTTTATAGTAGAATATTGTCATGTCTAATTTAAGAACTATATTTATGCGCATTTTCCTATTTCAGCGTGTAAATTTATTTATCGAAACACCAAAGGTTACACAACCACCCACAAATATTTATTTATTACCGTTTTTATGTGCGCTCGAAGTCCACGCTATGGTCAATTTGGGAATCGCTCGATTGTTCCTACGGTCACTGTCCCGATGTTTGAAGCTCGCGGCTATTCTCCGTTTTATTAAGATTTCTTAGCAAACTTTGGTAATTACGATAACTTTCACTCGTTTTGGGCAATTGCGTGTGTTTGTGTGTGTGTGAATTGCTTACAAAGGGCATGTGTGTTCATTGCTCTCCAGCGCAATACTTTGACTTATTATGTGTGTAGATATAGCAGTATAGTGTTAATTGTTGTTGTGGTAATGCATTTTGGGCGAATGACATTTATTTTCAACTGACCGTTGCGCACAGAAATAGTTATCAAAGTTGCCTGAAACTTATAAATAGTTTGGCAGTTTCGCTTTTATCTCGATGTATACATATGTACGTACATATGTACTAATGTATATTTACCGTTTTCTTAGTTGACTAACTTTATATGGCTTTGATGTTTGATGCCCTTGGAATAACACTGCGGTCATCCATATTTCGGTATAAATATATGTACATATGTTTGTGTGAATAAAGTTAAGAGAATATTTCTTTATAATTAAAATATGGAAGATTATTATTTTTCAATTAATAACTTATTCATTTGTTATTGTATATTGTATTGGTTTATAACGGGTGGGCCATCTAACGTTTTAAATTTGAATTATCTATATTTCGACATTGGAAACGTCAAATGCCATTCGAAAAATGACAGATATTCTGTAAAAAGTCTAAAATTTACAAAATGGGTCGCTATTCACAAGAAGAAAACTGGGAAATATTGAAAACTTTTTTCCAAAATGGTGGGTCAAGTGGATGGTCAATTTTACGGAAAAATCATCTTTTCGGACGAGGCTCATTTCCACCTCGATGGTTACGTTTACAAGCAGAATTGTCGCATTTGGGGCACAGAAAACCCGCACGTAATGTCGAGAAGCCAATGAACCCAGCACGAATCACTGTATGGTGCGGATTTTGGGCTGTTGGAATCATCGGCCCATTTTTCTACGAAAAAGAAGAAGGAACCGCCGTAACCATCAATGATGAGCGATATCGCGCAATCTTAACCGAATTTCGCTTCGAGCAAATTGAAGAGAAAAACTTGGACAACATTTGGTTCCAGCAGGACGGCGCTACGTGCTATACAGCAAACGCTACACTCGATCTTTTACGCCCTATTTTTGAAAATCGCATAATCAGCAAAAGAGGTGATGTGAATTGGCCTCCCAGAAGCTGCGATTTAACTCCGTTGGACTATTTTCTGTGGGGAGCTGTTAAAGATAATTGTTACGCCAACCATCCAGAAACAATTCAAGATCTAAAGTACGAGATTCAAGCTGCTGTAGCTGCCATAAGGCCTGAAACCATCGAGAAAGTACTCCAAAATTGGGTGGATCGGATAAGCTACTGTAAACTAAGCCGTGGTGGTCATTTGTCCGAAATTGTTTTCCACAAATAAATTTCATAAAACAACCTTTTAAATAAATGTTAGACCTTTGAAAAATATCAAGCCATTTTTATTTTATTAACTTTTTAAATTTAAAATTTTATATGGCCCACCCTGTACAAGTGTTTATAGTTCTCTATAATATTTGTTATTCTTTTATAATAAATTAAATTACTTATTTAGTAAAGTAAGTTGACGCTTTAACAATAGAAGAAACAAGAAAGTACTTTAACTTCGGAAGCTGAAGGATTTGCCTAAATTCAAGCAAATTTAGAATTAAATAGAATACACAGCTGTTAGTCTTTCGAAGGCAATTTTTCTATTGAGTCATATAGTGCATAGTGCATATACGGCGAATGGCCTCCAAATTTCCGCTTTCCTTACATACTGCTATGAGCAAAAGGCGCATAGCCATTCACGTTTAATGTCTACAATTAACTCAAAACGGTTTCCCCGGTGCGGTCGTTTGAGTTTGCTGAATGGCCAGAAGCCGCACGGAGATAAAACACTCGAATACTGTGGTTGCGGCACGATATTGGCTGAAAATTTGGCGGAAAATTCACGAAGAATCAATGCGGTATGTGACGATACATTATCGTGGTGCAAGAATTAAGAGTTGTGGGCCCATAATTTGACCTCTTTTTACGAATAATTTCGCGCAAATGACGCATAAAGAAAACTGTCAACTTAACCTTGAAGTTTGATCTGCTTGGATGTGGTTTTTTCGGTTTCGACTCACATTTGCCACGGTATTTGGTCGATTGATCGTCTACTTCCGAGCCGTAATCATAGAGCCAAGACTCATCGCCAGTAATAATACGTTTGATCTCATGTTTCAGGTAGTTGGAAAGCATTGTTTCACAGACATTAACGCGACGCTTTTGATCGAAAAAACTGAGTGATTTTGGAACCAATCGTGCATTCACTTTCCTTGAGCCCAAATTATCTTTCAAACTGGTTTTCACTGACCCTTCCGATATTCCAACGATGTCAGTAAGATTTATTACTATAATCGTCGATTTTGAAGCATCAATTTTGAATAATTTGTATCAAACAAAAACTCTTGCTCGCGACAAACAATTATCTGCGAAGGCTTTTTCCAACATTCTGAACGTTGCGGCAGCAGAAATTTGTTTCTGCACACAAAAATTAATGGGACTTCTTTGTTGAATAATTTCACTCATTGTAAAAATCGCCAAATACACTATATATACTTAAGGGGTTAGGGGTAGTTAGAATTTTCAAAAAATTATTTTTTTTTGCGTTTTCGTTAAGTGTAATATCATAAAAATATTCCCTGAAAATTTCACGTTGATCCGATAATTAGCTTTTTGAGTTATTCGAGAAATAAGAAAGAGATCTCGGGCACTTCAAAGCGCTAGTGTGAAACTTTAAACGCGTTTTTAACAAAACTATGTTTTTTGAAACGGTGACAAATGTAACTCGAAAACCGTTCAGTAGATTTTAACTTAATTTATACAGCTTTTAGAATACGTAATAAACTCGGGCCTGATCGAAGGATTTTTATTTTTTCGAAAATTTCGATTTTTAAGACCAATTAACCAATTTAGAAAAAAAAACTCCTGAGGCCGCCATTTTGTTAATTTTTGAAAAAAAAAAATAAAATCTTTCGATCAGGCCCGGGTTTATCTATTTATAAAACTATTTTTTTTTTGTCCGATTGATTTCAGATGAATCTCCAAGGACTTATGCTTGTCACCGCAAGTACGTTTTTTTGGAACAAGGTCAACACAAACAACTATAACTTCGGAAATTAATTTTTTTTTGAAATTATCGTGAATTTAAGTCAACACATCCTATAATAATGTAATATTATTACTTTTGTAAAATAACATGATTTAGTACGAAAAAAAATACTGAAAACTCTCATTTTTTCGTGCCTCTGACTACCCCTAACCCCTTAAGAAAGACTACTACTATTAAGCACAAATGAATTTGAATCTTCTCCTTTGAAGTTTTAAATGATGATGATAACTCCATACAAAAATCGGATGGTGTTAAATACCATAAGATGGCCTCCTAGGGCCAATTCTCATCACTAAAACGAAAGAGTAAACGAGCTGGAAATGTCTCATGCAGTAATTGAAAAGGAAGACGGCTGTATGACATATGGCGCCGTCTTGTTGAAACCACATATTGCCCTCATCAGTAGCATCAAATTTCGGCAGAAAGAACTGAGTTATCACGACGCGACATCGAGTACCAGTAACAGTCACTGCTTGACCAGCTTGAAAATCCCAATGAACTTGATTTCAACAACTCAGTTTGTATGGTAACTATTATATGTATATCCTGCAGTGATCATTTCTTACGAGATTGCACTGTTACCTTGAATAAAATTCCTTGTTTTCAAATTTTGTAAAGATGTCTCGTCAAATACAAAAGTGTTCCACGCAACCACTGCATTTCGAACGTTCTATTTATATGGAAGCTATATGCTATAGTGGTCCGATATCGGCTGATGATCGGTTCCTTCTGAAGATAAGGACGTGGGCCAAATTTCAAATAAATATCTCAAAAACTGAGAGACACATAGATAGGGGCCATCGCTAAATCGAATCAGTTCATCACGCTAATATACATAAATATTTATCGGATTAATTATAAGGTTATCGATGCATGCAATCTTCGTCGGAATATAATAGTTCCAATACTCAGAACATACATACATTGGAATGATTATGTTCTTGTGCGTCATTTTCTCTTGTCTTATTCTTAAAAAAAAAACAACAATCGCATTACCAAACAAATATGTCCAGAGCTGATATAATCTTTGGAAGTAGTTCAAGTAAACATTTCAAAACATTTAAGGTGGTATTCTAGTCTAAAAATAAAATTTTGGGCAGTTTTTAGAATTTTATTAAAAAAAAAAAAAAATATTTTTACCTTCCATTTTTTTATGGTGTTTTTATTGATATCTTAAGAATATAGAAAAAAAATTTACAAAAAAATCTTAAAAATTAAAATAATTAGAGCAGGGGGAGAGACAGGCAGACAAAACATGGTGCATCCTGGTGAGATTGATGATGACTATCCTGGTGGTCTGAAAAAAAAATCAGAAGAAATTCTTAATCAGAAAGGATGCTGTTTTAGTCCCTACCTCAGGGAACACGAAAAAAATGGCGACTGCCTGAAAATAAAAATCATTTTTTATGCTTTGTTTTTGAAGTTCCTGTATTTTTTTAAAATATTAAAAACAAAAATTTTGACACGATGCTGGAAGAAACGATAAAGGATTACATATATGTATAAAGAAGGTTCACACAAAATTTCAAGTAAATCGGTTGTATAGAACTTGAGATAAAGTCGGTACCGTGTGGAAAAAAGTAGTTTCGAGAAACACGCGTTTAAAAAAGTGAGTCTACCTACCTATCGGGCTAGGTACCGCGTTACCAAAGAAACTGCAGCTCTTAAAATAGTTTTAATTTTTAAAAATCCTTTAGAGGATATATTCTTAAGGGTCTAAACTTTAAATATATGAAAAAAATCGAATTTTTCAAAATTCTAGAGAAAGAAACCTTTGAAACCTGACCGGTTAAACCAACAGCAAATTCGGTTATCAATGACTACAAGGTATTGACTGAAGAGAGCCACCTCATGTTGCAAGACCAGTAAAAAAGTATTTTGGAAAACAGCGGCTGGGAAATTTTGCCGCAGCCGTCAAGTATTCCAGACCTTGTCTCTTCTGTTAACCATTTGTATTTGGTTCACATAAAAACTAGTTATCAAAAATTGGCTTGACACAAGCCAAATGACACCAAGATGTGAGAGTTCTTTTGATTCCAGAATGATGGGAAATTCATATAGTTAATGTTCAAATTATGAAAATACATAGTTATAAATCATAGTAGTACAAACCAAGAAAGCACATGTAGCAACAACATAATGGTGAGCTGCAATACTTTATTATTTCTCAAATTTCGGTTTAAATATAAAATATGAAACATCCTCTAGTCATACAGTTGATCACTTGTAGTATTATTCGTGCTTGGAATATCGTATAACTGGCCACTTAGCCTACAAAAACACCAGCAACAAATTAATCCAACAGCGCTTTCAATACGCGTCGAAGTCGCAAAGCTTTTGATGGATCTCTAAATACTGCAAATGTCCGCAATTGGACAGCTCGATTTGCGGCCGTGAGTAACACAATCCGGTAAATATTTAAAGAGCAAGTGGAAAAAATGAAATGGAATAATCTATGCGGTGGCTGGACGAATTCCCCAAGCAACTTGACGCGTTTACTGTTTTCTTTCCATCTGAGCTATTTGTTCGTGGCCGTCGTGCATATCGAATGCGGCCGAAAGGGTTAATGGTGCGATGGGACGCGAACACACATACAAATTCATGTGTGTGTGTATGTTTGCAGTTGGTATTTTCCGTTTGCGATGCGATGACGGATTTTGATAAATGCCCTTAAGGGATCCGCTTTGATGTGCCGGACAGCCGATATTGGCAATATGAGTGCGACTTCGGAAAGGGCGCGCTTCGCGAAAATTGGTGTTATCTGATTGTTTTAGTTGATTTCATTTATTTTCTTTTTTGTTTGATTCTACTTATTTATTTCTCTGCGGTTATTTGTTCTATTTTATTCCGATTGACATTCCACTTTTTTTGGTTTGCTAAGCTGGCACTTGAGCGTATTAAATTGCGACAAATGGTCACTTTGTTTAAGCCGAACATGAAAGGGGTATGTGGTCATAGTGAGCAGATGTGGCTGTGATGAGCGAGTATCTTAATTTCTTATCTCATATATAGAGAATTTGTAACTGAAGTGGACATCATTTTCAATTCTTCTTTTTTAATTCTTCTCCAATATAATTTTTTTTTAAAGAGATTAACAAGTTATATTATTTCCATAAGTAATTAATAGCGTAAGATGTAACATTAGATAATATATTTTCTCAGACCGTAGAGATCTTACTCTGCGAACATCAGTAAGTCTTGAATTGAATCTGAATTATTTTTAATATAGGGTGATTTTTTTGAGGTTAGGATTTTCATGCAGTAGTATTTGACAGATCACGTGGGATGTCAGACATGGTGTCAAAGAGAAAGATGCTCAGTATGCTTTGACATTTCATCATGAATAGACTTACTAACGAGCAACGCTTGCAAATCATTGAATTTTATTACCAAAATCAGTGTTCGGTTCGAAATGTGTTTCGCGTCCGTGTCCGATGAGCGATGAGGCTCATTTCTGGTTGAATGGCTACGTAAATAAGCAAAATTGCCGCATTTGGGGTGAAGAGCAACCAGAAGCCGTTCAAGAACTGCCCATGCATCCCGAAAAATGCACTGTTTGGTGTGGTTTGTACGCTGGTGGAATCATTGGACCGTATTTTTTCAAAGATGCTGTTGGACGCAACGTTACGGTGAATGGCGATCGCTATCGTTCGATGCTAACAAACTTTTTGTTGCCAAAAATGGAAGAACTGAACTTGGTTGACATGTGGTTTCAACAAGATGGCGCTACATGCCACACAGCTCGCGATTCTATGGCCATTTTGAGGGAAAACTTCGGACAACAATTCATCTCAAGAAATGGACCCGTAAGTTGGCCACCAAGATCATGCGATTTAACGCCTTTAGACTATTTTTTGTGGGGCTACGTCAAGTCTAAAGTCTACAGAAATAAGCCAGCAACTATTCCAGCTTTGGAAGACAACATTTCCGAAGAAATTCGGGCTATTCCGGCCGAAATGCTCGAAAAAGTTGCCCAAAATTGGACTTTCCGAATGGACCACCTAAGACGCAGCCGCGGTCAACATTTAAATGAAATTATCTTCAAAAAGTAAATGTCATGAACCAATCTAACGTTTCAAATAAAGAACCGATGAGATTTTGCAAATTTTATGCGTTTTTTTTTTTAAAAAAGTTATCAAGCTCTTAAAAAATCACCCTTTAACAACAGTAGGACAGAATTTTAGACAGTTTTAATTCATATTTTCGGACTATCTTGTAATCTAGTCCATAAATTGAGTTCAATTTTCGATGACACGTTCGAGCAATTCGTTTAACAACTGGCGAATGACACGCGTGATGTTTTGCTCCAAGGCCTGAATCAAAGCGGGAATGTCCGCATACACTTAAGACTTTACACAATTTCACAGGAAAGAGCCTAACGCTGTGATATCACACGATCTTGGTGGCCAATCTACCGGCTCAAAACGTCGAACTATCTGTTCACGGAAGTGTTCTCTCATTTAATCTATTGACTGACGCGATGTGTGGGAACTGGGCCCGTCTTGTTCAAACCAAATGTCGCCGAGATCACGAGATTCAATTTCAGACATCAAATAGTCGGTAATTATAGCGTGATAACGGTCGCCATTGACGGTTACGTTCACACCTGCATAATTTTTGAAGAAATACGGACCGATGATTCTACCGGGCCACAAACCACACAAAAACGCTGTTTTTTTGAATGAAATTACAGCTCTTCAATCTTTTCAAGTTGCTCTTCGTCCCAAATACGACATTCTTGCTTGTCTACATATCCAATGAGCCAGAAATTTTGCTCAAAAACTTCGGATCTTCTTGGACCTTTTGAAAAGACCATAGAATCGAACGGCTGTATTTTGTACGCTTTCAATTGAAAACCTCAAAGTAAAATGCGCCAAGTCGTTCCAAACGTCAGTCCGATTTTCTGCGTCGAATCGACTCTCCACGGTCTTCGTGCACACTCTCAGCTATGGCTGCTGTATTTTCTTCACTGCGTGCTGGACGTGGTCTATGCGGTTGAATATTATCCAATAATGAAAGCTGGATCTCAAGGTGGGTATTGGTGTTGCGTGGCCGATTATGTTGAGCGAAGCACGCAAAATAAATTCTATACAGAACGTAAATTTTCGTTAAAAAGTGAATTTGAACGATTTATTACCATTGTACAAGCGTAAGTCTTGATAAAATGTCAAGCAATCTTCTTCTTATATTCTTCTTTACTAGCGTGGACCCCGCTTATGCGATTATAGCCTATGTAACAACAGCGCGCCAGTCGTTTCTTCTTTTCGTAAGGTGGCACCAATTGGAGATTCCAAGCGAAGCCAGATCCTGGTCTTTCCAACGGAGTGAAGGTCTTCCTCTTCCTCTGCAGGTATTGTGTCGAATACTTTCATAGCTGGAGTATTTTCGCCCTTACACACGACATGACCTAGCCAGCACAGCCGCTGTTTCTTTATTCGATGAACTATGTCAATCTCGTAGTATATACCTTTACGTAATATACCTTTCTCCAATTGCCTACTCAGTCCGTAGTAGCATCTGTTGGCAAGAACTATTCTGCGTTGCATTTCGAGTCTGACATGTTGCTGATAATGCTGGTTCCAAGATAGACGAAACTATGACTTCGAAGTTATGACTGTCAACAGATAGTACTTTCCTTAGTTTGTTCTGCAGTTCGAATTATTTTCTCCAAGAGCAAAAAAATGTCGCAAGAAAGAAAGTCATGTCTGAAACCTCGTTTGGTATCGAACGGCTCGGGTAGGTCCTTCCCGATCCTAACGGAGCTTGTGGTATTGCTCAACGTTAGTTTACATAGCCACATTAGTTTTGCGAGAATACCAAGTTCAGACATCGCAGCATAAAGGCATCTCCTTTTCGTGGGGTCAAATGCAGTTTTAAAATCTGTGAAGAGGTAGTGGGTGTCGATCCGCTTTTCACGGGTATTTTCCGGGATTTGGCACATGATGAATATCTGATTAGTCGTAGATTTTTCAAGCTTAACGCCACACTGATAAGGTCTAATCAATTTGTTGACGGTTGGCTTTAATCTTTCACACAATATGCTCGATAGAATCCTATATGCGATGTTTAGAAGATTTATCCCTCGCTAGTTGGCGTTTGTGGATTGGGCATAGAACACTTAAATTCCACTCTTTGGGCATGCTTTCATCCGATCATATTCCACAAAGAAGCTAATGCATGCTCCTTATCAGTTTTTCGCCGCCTTGTTTGAATAGCTCCGCCGCTTTGATCTTCTTCAGACGTGTAAGTGCTATTCGTACTTTTTCATGGTCAGTCAATGCAACTTCTGCTCCATCGCCATCGATTGGTGAATTGAGTTCGCCTTCACCTGCAATTATTCTGTCACTGCCATTCGGCACGTTGAAAAAGTGTTCGTCCTCTGAGTATCAGTCACTAAATCACCTCTGGGGGTTCTACAAGGTTATGCTTCAGCCTTGAAACCTTCTCTTAGTCGTAGAACTTTCGAGCATTATCCCTGTCGGCTAGCTGATCAAGCTCTTCGTACTCACGAATTTCGGCCTCTCTCTTTTTTTCCTGCAAATACGTTTCGCTTCCCTCTTCAACTCTCGGATAGGCGGGTGCGTATCTTGGCTGCAACAAGATAGGGGTTCCAGTCGATGTTAGGACCTCGGAGCGTACGCACGTCTAAAACGCTGGAGACCTCCTCCTCAAAAAATTTTCAAAATAATCTCCACTAATGTCTAATCGCTTGCAATGTTTAAGCCAATTGTCGAACCACTTTTTTCGTCACTCTGATTGTGGTATCTTCAAAGATGCGTTATAAACGCATCAAGCGCCTCTTCAGGTATCGAAAAAAGTTCGCCTCTTAGTTTATTTTTTCACAAGCGAATAAAAATAAGTCAAAAATGCAGTTCTTTAAATCGGTTTTCCTGATTTCTTGAAAGCCAGAAAATGGGTGTATCCTACTCAGACTGTATTTGGATAACTCCAACCTTAATGCAATCGGTCAAATGAACATTTTGAGCATATCGAACAAAGCTAAAGATCACAACCCACCGATTGAAAAGAAAACCATGCCCTACATGCTTATACAACTATCAAATTTTTTGCTCCTCAGTCCATTTTATTTTTTCTAAGGCCTCAGAAAGAATAGATTAGCTGAGACTCACGACTATTTGGAAGTTGATGGTCGCCGTGGACGCTCTTCGTCTTTGACACGTTCACGGCCGGCTTGGAATTCACTATACCACTTGTAAACATTTTTTTTACCATTCATCACCAAAGACTTTCTGCTCCATCCTCAACGTATCCGCAGCAGAAAATAGATTCCGTAAACAAAACTTAATGCAAATTCTTTACTCAACAAATTTCGACATCGCAAAAAACGAAAAACTCACTTCAACGCGCGCAGTTTAAATCAAATGTCATCCTATTTTTTTGTCACAGTAGTACATAGTTACTTTGCTGATGGTGGTTCGCGTGTAGATAAAAGGTGAAATTCTGAGTGAAAAGACGATAAGCTGCTCATTTGTCAGTACCGCCGATATTGAACAACTATAGCTTATAGTTGTCAAACCAATTGATCGATCAATATCAAGTTCTTCTGTGGAAAACCAATTTTTTTGATAGGTTAGGTTAGGTTAAACTGGTAAGCCAAAGTGCCACTCATAGATCAGTTTTGGTCTTTTACGATACCAGATGAGGAGTTGAAGAGTGGGATCATGTAGTAGGTGTTTGCAAAACCGCCATTAGCCACCGAGCTATACTCGAAGTTTCTATATGCAAATTCTCCTACAGCCAGTAGTCGTCCCGCCGATTTTGCTCCCCAGTGTATTTTCTCTTTGTTTTTTAACCTTATGTCAAATTTCAATTATCGAAATGCTTCGGTAAAAATTATGGCTATAACTTAAATTGAAATCAATCCAAAAATGGTGTGTACATTCTTGTATGGTAGCTAAGTTGCCGTCTATTTTTAATGCAGTCGTTCAAAAGAGACTAGTTCATGTAATCTATAATAAGTGCAGCTTTCAAAACAACAAAAAAAACTCGAAAATGGAAAAGTGGCAAAAAGTTGAACAAGAAAACTCAATTGCAAATAATGCACTTCGTGCGAAACCTTAAGCTATGCTTTTACAAGACTTCAATGGCAGGATAACAAGATTCCATGTAATGTCGGCGCACACCAACACACATCTGTTCTAACACAAGCGGCAACAAAGTAGTCGTCTGACACTCTTTCAGCTGCATGGAATCTTTGTGCGGAACACGCCAGCGGCAGTTAAACGTTGCGGTGGTAAAGCTCACGCACGAAAGGATAACGTGCATTTCTCGCATATCCTTGTAAAGCAAGAGAGTAAAAACAAATGTGTATGTGCGTGTGTGAGAGCTGCAAAAAGTGCGAGGTGTGCAAAAATAAAGAAATTCTCGAACACTTTTACAATTGTTTGCTCAGTGAAAGTTGACATGACGCTTGCAGCTGTGGTTGCGGCGGCGGCGAGTCTCGCTCTGCCGTGGCCGGAATGCATAATAATGAAATAGCTAAACACTAACGTGTTTGGCGGTAGAAAACTGCTATCCTTCGTCTGAGATATAAGTATGTAGGAATGAATGTGTATATGAAGTATAAACAAATATATGTGTGTATCTATAAATGTAAGCATTTGAATAATAGCTTTTAGCTGTCAGTGCAGAATTGTTTTATGAAAATCTTCTCTTCTCATATGTTTATCTTTAATGGCGAGATTTTCACTTGTTCTCTTCAATTACTTTACAAAAAACGGTAATTCTCAATGTATAAACAGTTTAATTTTTACGTTATTTTAGTTTATTGGATATTCTTATGGGAACAAAAATCCCGCAAATTCCGGACGTTTTAATAGCTCGCTTCAATTTTGAGTTATTGTCCTTAGCATTTCTTATTAAACGTTTCACTTGGTTTAAAAAGCTGTATTTTGAACAGGCCTTTTTAAATCCACCAAATACAAAGTCTTCCCTGGGGGTCATTGATATTCTGCTTTTCCGTTGATTCGGCTGATTGACCAGGTTTCACATACGATTTCTTCGCTTTTTAGAAATAAAATAAATTATAATTCATTTTATTTACATTTATTATTATACATTTAATTTCTCTCTAAGAATAACCACTTCTCTGTGCTTCTGCTTCGACTTCCCGTCTCCAGGTGTTGGCTGGTATCCCGCGTCTTCGGCTTCCTTGCTGATTCCAATCTAGCGCTGTTCTGCTAATGTAAAGGCTTTCGCAGAGTGTGGCCGATCCATTTCCATTTACGACGTCGAATTTCGATGTGGATCGGTAGCTGTTTAGTTACGGTCCAGAGGTTAGCATTGCTAATAAAGTTAGGCCAGAATATCCGCAAAATTTTTCGAAGACATTGATTAAAAAAAGATTCCACGTTCCGCAGCCATATAATAAAACGGATTTCACGCTTGAATCGAATATTTGTAGCTTCGTACGTATGAATATATGTTGATCTCCAGACTTTATCCAACATTTTGAAGGCAGCGCGACCTTTGGATATACGGTTTCGTTTATCGGCTGTTGATTCACCGTTTTTGATATGACGCTACCTAAATAGCAAAACTCGTCGACTTCTTCCAGGCATGTTCCAGCGATCTGTAGCTTTGGCGTTTCAGTTGTGTTGATGCGCATGAATTTTGTCTTCGCTATATTAAATATACATGTATTATATTTTATACATAAATTCATAATTAATTTCCTTGCTTTTCGTCTGGACCTGCTTTTAAAGGCTTAGGATAATTCTCAAAGAGCTTTTGACAGTAATCTTCAACCCGTCCTTGTTTTTCGAAATTTTTTCCCACCTAGAGGGTTCTTCGTCTTCCAAGCCAAATTCGCAACTTATGAATCGTATAAGCCACTTTTGCCACGTTCTTTAAGCAGAACATGTTCACAATAAAAGGTTATACTCAGAAAAAAGAGAAAAAACTGAGAAAACTTTTAAATTTATTGATTCAAAATTTTTTGCACATATTATGGTATCTTTTAAGTAAGACTTATTAGTAAAACTCTGATCTTCAGGAGCTCTTCTCAAAAGCAAAAAGAAAAAAAAACAACATTTGGTGGTGACCACTTTGTCTCTGAACTGAACCCTCTAAAACTAAAAAACAAACCGATTTCAGTAAAGTAGTGTTAACTGTAGTAATTAATTGGAGGAAAAAGCAAAATAATTTTTTTTTGACAAAATGGAGGTTTCTCAAAAAACAATCGATTTTTGACCAAAATTTCGCCCCTAAAATCTTTATATAAAATAAATGTTTATTGTTATTTTCGTTTATGTTATTATTAAATGTTTATATAAAAAATATATTTGAGAAGTTCATGTTAAAATTTTAGACTAATCGGCCTAGATGTTTTCGAGTAATGTACGACTTAGGAAACACCATTTTGAGAAAAGAAAACGCGTTTGAAGTTTGGAATGCACTTCCAAGCGTATAACTTCGACAAAATTTCACCGCAACGATATTAAATTTTCTGTGTGTATTAACTGTGTATAACCCCTATAAACTCCCACCAAAATACGCTGGCACTCAACTAAGATTTTCTTCAAATTAATGTAAAAAGAAGAACTTGCCACAAAAACACTTTTTCAGGTAAAAGTTCGACATTTTTTACTGAAAAAAATTATTGTTGTTTAGGCTTCAAATATGACATATTGGTGTATTCTGAAAACCACGGCCAAGGCAGTAGCTTTCCTACGCATTTTTCGGAGTTCTCGAACAATAACCAAGTTACATCGTCTCTTGGCAAGCTGCACGGATATTATTATAGATACTGATGTAAATTATTAAAGAACTTCTAAACAAAATATTCAGAATGTTTTAAGTAATGTCAAAGTACTCGAGATATATCTTTATTATGCTTCCATTAGACGTTCTGGTTCAGAGCTCAACCTAGCAGAGATAGTGTCTCTTACTTTTTAATTGCATATTATAATATGGCTTAATGGAGATTATTCGTGATCGTAGCTACACAGGCTAAAAAATCGCCAAACCTGATGAAAGCAGTGGAAATGGCCAAAATAGGTTGTTAAGGGCGAAAGAACTACAAAAATATTTAAAATCATTATAACTCACTGAAAAGTGAAGTCAATTGCGAAAGATCACACTCTGACTATATTTGAATAACATGTTGCGACATATCCTTCCTAAATATATGAGAATGCGAAACTTTTATTTATAGTGTTTGCTGTGTGCAAAAGTAATTGTGAAATTGGTTCTGCATTAACCGATCGCCTGTATTTGCTTTACTCAGACCTAAAAAGAGAGAAATGGAAGAATATAAAACAAATCGGTTTACAAGTTAGGATTTAGCACTTCCTTACTTCGGGTTATACTCTTGCAAATTGCTAAAATTAAAACCAGTGAAATACCTTCAGGTACATAAGCTTTTTAAGTTTTATGGAGTCTGGGGCAAGTTTTAACCTGATTCTATCTATTTTAAGGCATACATACATCGTTATTATAAAATTTTTATTAATATAACTTGTATATTTGCCGATATAAAGTCAACTGGAAATTCGAAAATCTTATTGATCCGATTCAACCCATTTTTGATATACTTGTACATATCATTTTGTGATTAGAAAAGCACTCTCTACGAATTTCTATAACATACAATTGGAACTTTGATCCTTATATTCGGTATGTGGGGGCTTAAATAGTTTTAGTTGGACAATTTTTGGCCTACTTTAAGCGCACTATTTGGGCAAAGCTTTATTCCGATACATTCATTGGTGCTTGATCTGCATACAGAAAATTGAAAGAAGCAGATGTAATTTATAAATGGGCTATATGAGTAGTAGGCGTGGTTGTAGTCCAATTCCGCTTGTTTTCGCTCTGATACCCATAAATGTCAAGATAATATTATATGTATATACCGAGTTGGATCGATATGAGATGGATTATTTCCTGAGATATGAATTTTTTACCGACATGTGGGCGGTGCCATGCCTTCATAAGGCATGTGTAAAAATTTGTCATCCAACAGATCGTTATTTTGTGACTTATACCACTTTGAATGAAGTAACTTTTGTTATGGTGAAGAAAATTGATAAAAAGGATAAAATTTTGCGTTTTGAACGGAAAAAACACACTGCAAACAAAACCTTGGTTATATGACGAGTTTCGGACACTGTCAAAGGAAAATCAACCATCAGACATTGGTAAGCTAAGTGAAGAAGTGGTGAAATGAAGACGCTAAACGCAGAGGACGTCTAAAAGAGATTGTTACCGACGAAAACTTCAAAAAATCGCGAAAATAAAGTGAAATTGCTTGAGATAACAGGTAATCTAAAGATATCAACTTAACGAGAAAGCTCTCTGCAAAATGTGTGCCACGTGATCTCACATTTGAGCAAAAACAACAACGAGTTGAGGATTCGGAACAGTGTTTGGAGGTGTTCAAGCGTAATAATCGCGAGATTTTGGATCAATCAGGGGTGTTGTGGAATCCAAGACAGAATTGCTTAGCTGTCAGAATTGCAAACCAATTCTGATTTTAAATGGTGTCACAGAATCTGATTGGATTTTCGTCTTTTTGAACATACGCAAAACCAATATTCGAACCAGCTGTTTACTAATATGACAAAACATGCAAATGAATACATACAAGCAATGCTATTAAAGTTTTTAATGAGTTCCGAATTAAAGAAATATTTTAAAAGATAACATTTATTCAATGAATAAAGACGCATTGGGTGTTAAATTTCGTTTTTTCATTTTTACGATTTTTCTTAATTGGCGGGCAGGATAGAAAAACAACTGAACGTCATATGGGATTGGGGCAAAGTTTATTATTTTTGGCATTAAATTATCTTCTATTTAAACTAAAAAAAACTAAGAAAAGTTAAGTTTGAACATACTTATATTTAAGGTAAAAGTTTTTTAAACCAAAAATTTTTTTTTTTTTTAATTTTAAAAATTTTAACACTTTTTATTTTATATTTTTCCAGTTTAACTTGAACATAAGTTATTAAAAAATATGAATCTCTTTGAATTTTTTGTTTCCGATAGAAATCGCGACCTGCATTCTGCCCGCCGTCTGGCACATGCACATGCGATAAGCATCTGGCAATTGCTTTTCAAAGGCAAATGTAAAAGATTTCGTATCAAAAAAATTTGCGGATGATGTTTAAATATATAACTCTAAATCCTAGAAGTTTCGCTTCAATCAATTATTTCTTTCCTTCCCCCAAAAAAAAAAAACGATTTTTTTCAAGCCTCTAAAAAAGGCTCCCCTCTTAAATATCGGCATTTTTTTTTAAACTCAATAATTAAGACATTTGGAGGATGGGGTCATGTGTAGAAGTTCACGCAAGTGAGGAAAGTTCTCTGATCGCCATTCACTTGGGAGTGGCCAGAAACGATTCTTTTACATATGACTCAAGCAGCTCACGACTTCCGGTCTTTGACCAAGTATCCTCTGGGTAGCCTAAGAACATCCGTTTGAAGGCGAGCTAAAGTGAGAAGGCGAAACACCCCTGCATAGGGTTGTGCGCTGGGTTTGGGACCCGCCACGTAAAAAAAAACACCCCCAATGAAAGACAACAACAAGCCTCGGATGAGTGACCCCCCTTTTGATGACGACCATGGCAAACGAAATAAGGACTATGATTTGAGGGCATGCACCTGGAATGTCCGGTCCCTTAATTGGGAAGGTGCCGCTGCCCAGCTGGTAGATGTCCTCGTAAAGATAAAGGCTGACATCACCGCCGTCCAAGAAATGCGATGGACGGGACAAGGACAGAGACGAGTAGGTCCTTGTGACATTTACTACAGTGGCCATATAAAGGAGCGCAAGTTTGGTGTTGGATTCGTGGTGGGAGAGAGACTCCGTCGCCGAGTACTATCATTCACTCCGGAGAATGAACGTCTAGCCACAATCCGCATCAAAGCGAGGTTCTTCAACATATCGCTGATTTGCGCCCACGCCCCGACGGAAGAGAAGGACGATGTGACCAAAGATGCCTTTTATGAGTGCTTGGAGCGCACTTATGAGAGATGCCCCCGCCACGATGTCAAAATCGTGCTTGGCGACTTCAATGCCAGGGTGGGCAAAGAAGGTATCTTTGGCACTACGGTCGGTAAATTCAGCCTCCACGCGGAAACATCCCCAAATGGGCTGAGGCTGATCGACTTCGCCGGGGCCCGAAATATGGTTATCTGTAGCACTAGATTCCAGCATAAGAAGATACATCAAGCTACCTGGCTGTCTCCAGATCGAAAAACCACCAACCAGATCGATCATGTTGTGATAGACGGAAGACACGTCTCCAGTGTTTTAGATGTGCGTGCGCTCCGAGGTCCTAACATCGACTCGGACCACTATATTGTTGCAGCCAAAATACGCACCCGCCTCTGTGCAGCAAAAAACGCACGCCAACAAACACAAGGATGGTTCGACGTCGAGAAGCTGCAATCACAACAGACAGCCGAACGTTTTTCTACTCGGCTTGCACTCCTGCTCTCTGAGAGCACTCGTCAACAACTCGGTATAAGGGAACTGTGGGACGGCATTTCAAACTCCTTACGTACAGCTGCAATCGAAACCATTGGTTTTCGGAAAGTGCAGAAGAACAGCTGGTACGACGAGGAGTGCCGTGTCGCAGCGGAGAGAAAACAGGCTGCCTACCTCGCAACGTTACGATCGACCACAACACGTGCGGGATGGGATAGATACCGAGAGTTGAAGAGGGAAGCGAGACGCATTTGTAGACAGAAAAAGAAAGAGGCCGAAATGCGTGAGTACGAAGAGCTTGATAAGCTGGCCGACAGGGGTAATGCTCGAAAATTCTACGAAAAGATGCGGCGGCTTACAGAAGGTTTCAAGACCGGAGCATACTCTTGTAGAACCCCCAAAGGTGATCTAGTTACCGATGCCCAGAGCATACTTAAATTATGGAGGGAACACTTCTCCAGCCTGCTGAATGACAGTGAACGCACAACACCAGGAGAAAGCGAACCCGATACCCCAATCGATGACGATGGAGCAGACGTTCCATTGCCCGACCATGAAGAAGTTCGAGTAGCAATTGCCCGCCTGAAAAACAACAAAGCGGCAGGGGCCGATGGATTGCCGGCCGAGCTATTCAAACACGGCGGCGAAGAGCTGATAAGGTGCATGCATCAGCTTCTTTGCAAAATATGGTCGGACGAAAGTATGCCCAACGATTGGAATTTAAGTGTGCTATGCCCAATCCACAAAAAAGGAGACCCCACAATCTGCGCCAACTACCGTGGGATTAGCCTCCTCAATATCGCATATAAGGTTCTGTCGAGCGTATTGTGTGAAAGATTAAAGCCCACCGTCAACAAACTGATTGGACCTTATCAGTGTGGCTTTAGACCTGGTAAATCAACAACCGACCAGATATTCACGATGCGCCAAATCTTGGAAAAGACCCGTGAAAGGAGAATCGACACACACCACCTCTTCGTCGATTTCAAAGCTGCTTTCGACAGCACGAAAAGGAGCTGCCTTTATGCCGCGATGTCTTAATTTGGTATCCCCGCAAAACTAATACGGCTATGTAAACTGACGTTGAGCAACACAAAAAGCTCCGTCAGAATCGGGAAGGACCTCTCCGAGCCGTTCGATACCAAACGAGGTTTCAGACAAGGAGATTCCCTATCGTGCGACTTTTTCAACCTGCTTCTGGAGAAAATAGTTCGAGCTGCAGAACTTAACAGAGAGGGTACTATCTTTTATAAGAGTGTACAACTGCTGGCGTATGCCGATGATATTGATATCATCGGCCTCAACACCCGCGCCGTTAGTTCTGCTTTCTCCAGACTGGACAAGGAAGCAAAAGAAATGGGTCTGGCAGTGAACGAGGACAAGACGAAATATCTCCTGTCATCAAACAAACAGTCGTCGCACTCGCGACTTGGCACTCACGTCACTGTTGACAGTCATAACTTTGAAGTTGTAGATAATTTCGTCTATCTTGGAACCAGCGTAAACACCACCAACAATGTCAGCCTAGAAATCCAACGCAGGATAACTCTTGCCAACAGGTGCTACTTCGGACTAAGTAGGCAATTGAGAAGCAAAGTCCTCTCTCGACAAACAAAAACCAAACTCTATAAGTCTCTCATAATTCCCGTCCTCCTATATGGTGCAGAGGCTTGGACGATGACAACAACCGATGAGTTGACGTTGCGAGTTTTCGAGAGAAAGGTTCTGCGAAAGATTTATGGTCCTTTGCGCGTTGGCCACGGTGAATATCGCATTCGATGGAACGATGAGCTGTACGAGATATACGACGACATTGACATAGTTCAGCGAATTAAAAGACAGCGGCTACGCTGGCTAGGTCATGTTGTCCGGATGGATGAAAACACTCCAGCTCTGAAAGTATTCGACGCAGTACCCGCCGCGGGAAGCAGAGGAAGAGGAAGACCTCCACTCCGTTCGAAGGACCAAGTAGAGAAGGACCTGGCCTCGCTTGGAATATCCAATTGGCGCCACGTAGCGAAGAGAAGAAACGACTGGCGCGCTGTTGTTGACTCGGCTATAATCGCGTAAGCGGTGTCTACGCCAGTAAAGAAGAAGAAGAATTAAGACATTTCGTGTTTTATTCTTATGTTTTCTCTTATAGAAATAAAGATAAATTAATTCGTAACATTAAAATAACTTGATTTCTTAACTGGCATTTCAAATCTGTGTGCGACTATCTGCTTGTTTTGTTTCTGACAGCAAAACCGATAAAATTGGTTTCCGTGACACCCAAAACCGATACAAATTCTGTTTCGAATATCAAACCAATAATATCTGAATTCATGACACCTACTGCTTTTTTTGATCGGTTTCAATTCTGATTCCGACAACTATCAGATTCCACAACACCCCTGAATATTTGACAATGAATAAAACATAGCTCCATCATTTCACTCCGAAGTCCAATCGACAATCATTCGAGTGGACTGCACACGATGCACCCGCTCCAAAGCGAGGAAAAGCACAATAGTTTGGGATGCGACGGAAAACTGTCGCATTTGAAAAGAGTTAGTGAAAACGATGGCAAAAATGCGTGAATTACTACCGCATACACCGTATTCTCCAGAACTAGCCCGCAGCGACTACTTTCTCTTCTTAGATCACAAAAAAATGATCGCTGAAAAAAAAATTCGTCCAATGAATTGGTGATGGCCGGAACTGAGGCCTTATTTGAAGCAAAGTACGATTTGTCTGTACTACAAAAATGGTATCGAAAAGATGGAGAGTCGCTATTATCTCTGGAAGGAAGCTGTGTTGAATAAAAACAAACGACATGTTTTGCTATGGTGGATCGGGAACTTTTCAATTGGCTTGTTATACACTGTGACAAAAAAGTACCCGAAAATTGTAATTAAATTTCCCGGGTAAATGGTATTTCAAAAGAAAATTTTGCTATGTTGGTAGGACTGTCCTTAATTACTATGCCAAATACGACCAGTTTGTTTATAGCAGCCGCTTAGGTGGATATACCTCAGTAGTGCGTTGAGGTTTTTACAGTGGATAAAA
>CM050325.1:95601340-95638403 GCA_027475135.1 Bactrocera correcta
AATGCACAAAAATTCGTTTATATATGCTGTTTGTGTGGGTATTTGAAGGTGGGCTAGTTGCTATCTATGTGTATACTATATTTGATGTTTTTTTTTCATTCCTGCTATGACATTCAAACTATTAATAGAAGTAGAACACGTACACAATGAATTGATAAAATTAAATGACGAAGAAAAAATTATAACAAAATTAATGACAATGTAACTAAATTTAGTTAACGGACCACAGTTAGTTGGTTAGTAGGAATATAATATAGGAAATATACTAAAAATTTAAATAATAAAAAAGAAATGGCATAAAATAAACAGGTTGATTCGAAGTTATAATACCCCAAACAAATAAAAAAGCTTTTTATACAAGCACTTGATTTAGAACGGTCAGTTTATATGACAGCTATGCAAGTAATGCTCTAATGGTTCGTACTTAATAATTTTTGAGGAGAAATTAAAATAAATATTTTATGGCTTAAAGCAAACAAAAAACAGTAACTGATAAAAATATTTATGTAAACCTCTAAAATCATATTATTAATACCTTTTATTTCATATTTATTTTCCCTTATTTTGCACACTGAAAATTTTCAAAATTTATTACGAAAATGTAGGTATACACATATTTATTTTCAACGCTTTAATTGTTAATTCTACTGTTTATTGCATGCACCGACTCCAGCAGCGGTGGTAATCGCCTCGCGCGCAATATAATTGCTACATTGGCATTGCGGTTTACTTTCAAAAACTGGTGATAACCCAGTGAGCAAACGAAACGCAACATAGTACGAAAGGAAGAGAGATGGTACACTTTCCAAATAAAAAAATGGGTTACGAATGAATTCATATATTTTTGAATGGTAGAGGAGACTCGATATTCAAATATCAGTTCGGTTAAGTCTTAAATTTAATTTTTCCACCATACATGTATACAAAATACACCAACTGTAAAAAATTTCTAAAAAAAAATATGTTTTTTTCAACCATTTTTGAACACAAAATAGACAACTAACAAAAAATTTCTAAAAAATATGAATTTTCCAACCATTTTCAAAAAAAAAGTGAGTAAAATTTCTGAAATTTTTGAATTTTTCAACAATTTTTGAACACAAAATAGAAAAACTGTAAAAAATGTCTGAAAATTTTGATTTTGCCAAAAATTTTTTGAACACAAAATAGACAACTAACAAACAATTTCTGAAAAATGTGAATTTTTTAACTATTTTCAAAAACAAAGTGAGTAAACTTTCTGAAAATTTTGAATTTTTCAACAATTTTTGAACACAAAATAGACAACTGACAAAAAAAAATCTGAAAAATGTGAGTTTTTCAACCATTTTTGAACACAAAATTGACAAACTTTGAAAGTTTTCCCAAAAAATTTTTTAATTTTCCAAACATTTTTGAACACAAAACGAATAATTAACAAAATATTTCTGAAAAATATGTTTTTTAAAAACCATTTTTTAACACAAAATATACAACTAAATACTAATTTACAAAAATTTTGCTTTTTTCAACGAATTTTTTAACACAAAATAGACAACTGAAAAAAATCTGAAAATTTTGAATTTTTCAACCTTTTTTACACAAAGTAAACCAACTGTGTAAAAAAAAAAATCTGAAAAAAGTGATGGTAGCGAAACACAGGACATGACTTACAAATTCACAGGAAACTTAGTTATAATAAAATTTTTACTTCGAAACAAATTTGTGTTGTTTTTTTGTATTTTTATTTTTAAAACACGATATTGAACAATCGAAAGTGCCCTCCGCAGTTTTTTGCAAGCGAAATAATTATCTAAAAAAATATTCCAAAAAAAAATTCACAATGCCAAGATAGGTCAAGAGTAACATTTTCAAAGCAGTTTTTTCTTCTTTAAAAAGTCTGTTTCTGAGCTTACAAACAGTTTCGCTGATCATGCTGTGCTGTCTTATTTGCATGTAAAACTTTTATGTAGATTTGTTAATGCAAATGTCGGTAAAAGTGTGGAATTTTTTTTTCTCATTTTATTTAACTTTTTTGTTTTTTATATTAACACACCTTTTCTTCGTACAATCTCTAATTAAATTTTTAACTGTAATTACTTTCTGTTTTACTTTTTTTTAATTATTATGCATTTATCAATTTTTAATACAAGCATTTTTTCGATACACACCTTAAAGGTTTTTGTTCAGTGTCAACTAAATTTACGTATCTTTATTATTTTTTTAATATTTTAGCAATACGAATTTTTACACTTTTAATTTGCAATTTGGAAAAAAAAAATTTCGAATTATGAAATGAGGTCAAGTTTGTAAAAAAGAAGCATAGCATGACGATCATTTCCTTCGCTTGTGCCCTTTGCAACTACAACTGTTTGATTGTATACCTGCTGATTTTATTTTATGGTAGTTGCATATTAGCCCTCGTGTACCTATATACATTTGTGTGTGTGTGTATAGTAAATTATAGTTTATGCAGTTGTACTTTCAAGCATTTTCAATGGCAGTTGAGTAAATAGTATATTACGAATTAAAAGCAAGCAAATAGAGTAATAAGGAATAATAATGGAGCTGTGTCGTAAAGTAATTTCAAGCATGACAAGGAAATCGTCTGCGAATACAGACATGTAGTGTTTGGAAAATTTAATTTGTAAAAAAAAAGATGGAAGAGCTAAAGACTTTTAGATCTAAAAGTAAACATGTTAAAATTTGAGCTCTTAATTAATATTAATAATAAAAGGTTCCAGTTTCTAAAGCCTTTTAAGGGTTTATAACCACTTGCAAGTCAGAAAAAAAATAACTTTTTGGAGATTTTGTTTTAAAACAAACTTGTTTAATAAATAAATAAAAGTAATATACATTCACAATATTTAATAAATTTTAATAATCGGCTATTGATTTGGTGATATTTGAGATTCACTTTCTCTTGGAAGCGATCTACAGGGAGACCTTCGAAAAAAGGTGACTGGGAGTAAAGAAGGTTTTTTTTGCTTAAAATTATTGCAGATAAAAAACAAAAAAATATTTCTATAAAGATGAATGCAATTTAAAGGCTAGTCAATTTTTTTTCTTTGCCTCTTGTGAAAAATTTACGTTTTAGAGCGACGCAAAATTAAAATTAATTTTTTTTTTTTAATTTACATGTATGTAGATGTTAACCCGTAAGCGACATCAAAAAAGAAAAAAAAAAAAAATATGCTGCCACACCCTAATGCATTTGTAATGAAATGCGCACGTAATCAACAATACAAAACTAACTCGCAAAGTTCAAAGTCGATTTAAGCGCGTAAACGTCATACATACATATGTACATACACATGTGCAAGCATACATTTTTATATTATTACATAATAAAACTTTATCGCATTTAACTTTTACTAGTCATATTCATAATTTTTACATACACACACATACCTATACACATGCTTGCACTTATTTTTTTTTAAGTTCATAAGTACCACCCAGCATTTCTCAAACCACATAAGCTAAAGTCCAGCACTTACAACACACACACACGCACGCATTCATAGCGCTGATTTTATAGCTACAATCTTTATACTGTTATTGCTTGGCAACTGTGGAAATTTCATGCAACTTCAAACAAAACTATATCTAAGCACTAATTAGCCAACTAAACTCACCCTTCTCCCAACAATTGGTAGTTTTTGTAGTGTGGAGCGCGTTTGTTTTACTTTTTCCTCAGCTAATCCGCTTAGAAAATATTTATATTTTGCTTTATTTTGTATTTGTGTGTCACTATGGTGAGGTTTCTTTCTACCACACACGTACTTTCTTCCTCACTTGTTTAATTGAAAACTATTACGCTGTGGTTGTTGTTTTTTTTTATCGTTTTGTCAAGCACTTTTCATTGTCTCACAGAATTTGTTTTTTATTTGAATGTAGTTTTAAGCAAATATTATTGCCTTAATTGAGGTTTTATTAATCCGCAGACAGTCAGGTCCACAGGCATAAGTGTATGCGCATGTAGGGTAGGTATGTACATATGTATGTAGTAAACTGTAAGTGGAGGTGTTATATGAAAAATTTAATTTACATAATTAACAATATGTGCATGTATTGGCGGTAATTGTGTGTATGTGTGTGTTTAAGTATGAAGTGAGAAAAAGGTCACACGTGTCAGGGTTGCTTTCTTGTTTACTTAAGTACTTTAGTTAGGCTCAGTTTAATTCGCCAATGTTTTATGCAAATTTTTATCTAATTGATGAATTTGTTCGAAAAATTTACCGAAGCTGTGAAAGCGTGATCAGTCATTCTAAATACTTTGCATACAATTAAATTTTAATTTAAGAAACAAGTTAGCAAACAAAAAGAAAAAAGAAACAATTGCAGTTTAAATTAAAATATGTCTGTTGGTACATTATGCAAAAAATCATTTAATATGACTCATGTGATCTTCAAAGCTTTGGGGGGTTTTCTGATGCATTTATTAGCAGTTAGACGAGGTTTCTTGCACTGCAAAGCTCGATTGTCAGCGAGGTGATTAATCACCTTTGATTGTGTTTATATCAGCAACTCGTAATATATTCATATATTCCAGACAGAATATATAGTAAATGAAAATAAAAAGGTGTGGAAATGCTCCAGATAGTAAGTAGGATTTATTACATATTTTAGAACATGAAGTACGTAAAAAATTGTTTTAATAATAAAAAAAACTAGGTAAATTGGAAATGTTTAGTATTTAATTGAATGTTTTTTTTAAACAGTTTTTTTTAATTGAAATAATTTTTTCAAAACATTTTTAATTTAATTATTTTGTAAATGTTTTTTCAAAACACAATTTTTTAATGAAATTAAATTTTTTTTCAAAACAACTTTTTCTATTTTTTTTTTTTAATTGAAACAGTGATCGCAAAATATTTTTTCTTTTTTAATAAAATAACTCATTTTTTTCAAAACACCTTTTTCAATGAAATGGTTTTTTCAAAATAATTTCTTTTTTCGAAATAAAGACTTTAATGGAAATATTTTGTTTTTGTAAATACTGTTTTATGTTAATATGTATAGTTAACTTAGAACAACGTTAGAACAAAGTTCAATCCAATTATATTTGATTTTTATTTTAATTTTCCATTAATAATTTTTGTTTTATTAATTTAAATTTGATTAAAATGCAGTATAATTGCTTTTTTAATTTATCTTTTCTAATAATAATTATATTATAGTTTTCAGTATGTTAATATGTTTAATGTATACAAAAAACTTTGTAATAAATTTTATTTTTTTTTTTTTCAAAATATTTTTTTTAATGAATTCATATTTTTAAGCAACTTTTTCAATGAAATTTTTTTAAAATTTTTTTTGTGTTTTTATATAAGGACTTTAATGAGAATACTTTTTTTTAATATATACTTTTTTATGTTAATATAATTTCCATTTTCGTTAGATTTACAATTTCTTGTAATATAATAATTTTTGAGTACTACTATAATTAAAAAAAAAATTTGTTTTGTTAATTATATTTTTTAATTTGATTGAAGTTTATTTAATTTTTTTTTAATTCTTTTAATATTAATTAAATTAAATCAAATTATAGTTTTCATTATGTTAAATGTCAATTAGGTAGAATTAAATTTTCACAGTGTTTTTTTCAAACAATAAATTGTAATTTAGAATTTTTTTAAATTAGTTTCTGTTTATTATCTTTTTTTTACTTTATAAAAATAATTTTTTGTTGTAGTTATTATGTGGCTTTTTTTTTAAATTTTATGAAACATTTTTTAAAATATTTTATTTTAACTATTGTTGAAATAATTATTTCTAATTTATGCAGTTCATTATAAGTTAAGTTATATTTTACATTTATATAAATAAATGTATATATTCTCAGATGGTTATATATATTTGTATAAATTATTTTTATTCAATATTTTATTACATTTCCAATTATGTTTATATTTTTATTCTTTACTTTATTATAACTTTTATTATGCTATAAAATAATTTTTCCTATCTTTTATTGTCTCTTTTTTTATTATAATATAATATTATTTTTAGCCTCATACATGCATATTATATTATCATTTGTATTATTATATTTTTTCTTTTTCTTAGTTTTTTTTTTATTTTTTTTAGCTTTATATATTCCATATTTTTCTTATCATTTATTTTATGAAATTTTTATTAACTTTTTGTGGGAAGTTAAATTTTTTTTATTATATCAAGATAAGTTCTATTATGATTTTTTATATCTTTTAATACAATTAAGATATTAAATTTCATTTTTTTCTTTTTTAACTCATATTCTCATCACATGAATTTATCATTAATTATTAGGTAATTAAAATGCATTAAGAAGAAAAAAAAAATATTATTTGAAATCCTGATTTTTTTTTTTTAAATTTAACAACAAGTGAAAAAAATAAATTCTCAATTTTTTTAAATTAATATCATTAGTATTTCAATTTCAGAACGCACGCTAGAAGCAATAAATAACAAAAACAGGTAAGCCGTGAGCATTTCAACTTATAGCAGTGATTTATTGACTGCAGCAAGTTCGAATTAAGTAATTTTCGGAAATTATCTATTCAATTTATTCGAACAAATTCACACAATTTTTAGCATTTTTTTTCATTAAATTTTTTTTTTATTGCATAAAATTATTTGAATATTTAGGGGTTAAAATTTTTTTTTTCGCACACATTTATTAGTTTATAAACAGTAAAACCGCTTTATTTATTAATTGACGCTTTTCACATAAGAAAATTCTGTTTTTGTTTTCGAAATTACAACTTTCAATTTTTTGTTGTATTTATTTTTACAGCACTGTTTTAATTTTTAGAGCACTCATTTGCATTGTTTTCCATCACTTTCACTTTTATTGTACCAAATGTGCAACTTTATAGAAATTTCAGCAAACATAAAAAGTTATGAATATTTTTGTTGTTATTTTTTCAATGTCACACACGCTAAATTTATGCACCGCAAAGCGTACATTCGTGGGCACCAAAAAAGATACAAACGGTAGAACACACCCGCCTCGAAACACGAAAAACTGGCAGTTAAAAGTTGAAAATTTAGAATGTTAAAAAAAAAGATGAACACGAAATTCTTGCAGACAGTTGCGGCGACTGCAGCCAAAAACCAAATGTCAACGAAAGTCCTTCAACGCGTACAAAAATCGAGCGCAACAATGCTTTCGGCTGCGATTATTTCTACTTTATTTTATTTCATTTGTGTTGCTGTTGTTGTTGCAGATTTTTAAATTTTTTATTTTTGGGTTTTGTATTGCACATCTGAGTTTTTATTTGATTTTAATGTATCTGCTTGTGCTTGTTCTTCATGCGCTGGTGTGTGCTGTGTGTCTGAAGATCTGATGCGGCTATTAGGCGGCTGATTTCTTCGCACAAACACTTCACGACGACGACGCGGCGCGTTTCAAAAGCGACAAACGACTGACTGCGCCAACCATATGTCGCCGATATCAATGGGTGTTGCTGCCACTTGGTGGCTATTGCCGCCGATGCGGTTGCTGTGTGGTGACGACAACAACAACAGCAACGCGAACAACAACATTGGCACACCGAAAACGAACGCAAAACAATAAAAGCCAAAATGTAAGGACAAACCGCGCTGATTTTTTGTTTCTTCAATTAATTATTTTTATTTTTTGTTTTTGAATTCAAAAACAGACAAAACAACGAACGTCAAAATGTTTGCGACAGGCGCAAAAATCAAGCGCCCACAACAACAATGGGCGCACAAGCCACTAGCAAATGAGATGAAAAGCAAAAACAAAACAACCGCACGATCAGCAGCAAACAGCACTAAAGTGGGCAAATACAAAAAAAAAAAAAGCAAAAAATATATAAAAAATAAAAAAAAAATGGCATAAAAATAATGTGTTTTGTTGTTTCTTAAATCTGGTGACAAACAATTTTTTTTTTTTTTTCAAAAACAACAATTTTATTTCCAGTCAATTTTCACTTAAATTATTGTTGCGGGCGAGTGTCGTTGATTTTGCTGTCATTGTTGTTGTTGCAACCATATTGTGTGCTTTTATTTACCGTTGTTTTGCGAAAGAACAAATTTCGAGGTGAAATTTGCAAAAAAAAACTGAAATTGGTACAAAAAATTCAATCAGAAGGCGCACTAAAGGCGAGCGCAACAAGTAAGGTGGGCAGCACAGTGGACAGATATACGTCAAAACTGACACAATTTTGTTCTTTTTTTTCAAAAATTCAAAAAAATCGTAGAAACACTTTAACATACCGTTATTATTTTACACACAATTTTCGTACTATTTGTTGTTGTTTTTTTCTTTCTTTTCGGCAATAAATAATGCAAATTATTTTGCAAATTCGTACAATTTATTCAATTGAAAACTTCGAAACGCTCAGAAAACGCGTGACACCGCCAACAACGAACGACCGACAATAGCGAATAGCAAACTTACTGGATCGCACACCACACACACAATAATCGAACGATCGAATCACTAAGCAAAGTAAACCAAAAGCAAGCAATTCACGCCGCACCAACCGCTCAGCACGAAAGCTCTTCGACAAGTAAGCGCTCGAGCGCAAAAGCAACCAGCAATCAGACTACCAGCCAGCCGCCAGCAGGCCAACAACAACCGCCAAACGCTAAACTAAGCCCACAGGCGGTAGTCGTATGTATATGTAGAGGTACGGGTACTCACCGCGTGGAAATACACAACCAAAAATATCAAATAAGAAAAAATAATAATAATAATAATAACAATAAAAGAAATACACACTAAAAAAGACAAATTAGCCGCACTCGCACTCGCAGCTGGAACACGCGGACAGTGGCAGACGCACACACACCCATCCATAGGCATAGGTACAACAAGCAGAAATGGCAATAAAGCACGGGCGTTCGAAGAACGGTGGTGTGGAGCACAGCGAGCAGAGTGCACGCGGCACATATGCACACACACAATCGACTGCTTGGCGATCTTCCCTGCCCCACCCCTTGCCGCATTATGGCAACAAACACGCTAATGAGGTTTTTTTTTTTTTTTTTTTTTATGGATACGCCAAAGGTGGGTGTAAATCTTCAAAAGATATTGTTGGCCCGTACCAACAATTATGCCCGATTCGCATACAGCGCATACGTGCTAAAGCACCCCCTTGCCCACAGACCTGTGTTTCCCTGCGGAACTACCTATAGGCTTTCCTTCGCAGGGCAGGTATTGTTTAAATATATAGCATCTCTTTTATATATAACTTCTTATTTTGTCATACGTTTGCAGTTTCTCGGGACTGCACTCTCGGTCTTATTGCGATCTCCTCTTCACGCAGCCTTTGCATAATATATGTTATTATCCCGCATACCATATCCCATGCTAGGTGCGATGTTAGCATAAATTTTACCACATCCCTTGAGCGTATGGGTAAGGGCTTTCCTACTTTTTCTGAAAGTATTTTCCTTTCCTTTTGGAAGCGGACACATTCCACCAGTATGTGATCTGCCGTTTCATTATGATTTTCACAGTGCATGCAGAGTGGAGATTCCACATGCTTATATTTGTACAGATAGCTTCGGAAGCAGCCGTGGCCAGATAGAAATTGTGTGAGGTAGTAGTTCACCTCCCCATGATCCCGCGTAACCCATTCTCTTATGTTGGGTATCAGAGAGTGGGTCCACCTTCCTTTCGTTGAGGTATTCCATCTCTCCTGCCATTTTTGGAGACACTTCTCGTTGATTTTTTCCATTTCTTGCTTATATTGGCTAGGTGACATGCTAGCCCTCATGGCTCGAACTGATGAGCAACGCTCTGCTGCTATGTCTATGGGGAGTCTTCCAGATATAACGTGGATTGCATCATCCGACACTGTTCTAAATGCACAGCAAGTTCTCAGTGACGCCAGTCTGTGGACCGAGGCAACTCCTCTCATATATGAGCTATGTTTGATAGCAGATATCCAAATTGGCGCCGCGTAAAGAATGATGGAGCTACTGATACTTGTCAGCAGCTTCCTGACTTGCTGTCTGGGGCCTCGCATATTGGGCATTATTCTCGCTATTGCCGACACGGATCTCGCCGCTTTGGTGTGTGTGGCTATTAAGTGCTGCTTAAACGAGAGTCTTTGATCTAGGATTACACCAAGATATTTTAGATGTGGACTTGACTTTATTGTATGCCCATCAATACATATCTCGATTGTTTCCACCTTTTTTCGACTACTCATCAGAACAACCTCCGTTTTGTGGGCTGCTAGTTGTAAGCCAGCGTTTTCGAGCCATCTTTTAATATTGCTGATACTTTCGTTGCACTTGTTCCTCGCCTCGTCCAGGGTTTTTGCTACTACTACGAGCGCAATGTCGTCCGCATAACCTACTACGTTCACCGCATCTGGCATCGCGACTCTCAGAACCCCATTGTACATAACGTTCCAGAGTACAGGGCCGAGAACTGACCCTTGCGGAACACCGCCTGTAACTTTGTATGTTTCAGGTCCACATTCTGTTTCGTACACTAAGACTCTGTTGTCAAAGTAGCTGGCTACAATTCGAATAAGGTAGTCTGGAACCTTTAGCTCTGTCAGGGCTCTAATGATTAGAGTCCAGTTCGCTGTGTTGAAGGCATTTTTGATATCCAGGGTAATGACAACACAGTATTTTTTGTCACCCCAGCGCCATCTGCTCCCTTCCAATGCTTTCCCCGCAATATTGGTAACCGCATTTATCGCATCCACTGTGCTTCGTCCTTTTCTGAAACCGAATTGCATTGGATTCAACCCAGCGTCTCCTTCCGTATATTTCTCGAGTCGCTTGCAGATAATTGTCTCGAAAACCTTTCCAGCCGTATCAAGCATACATAAGGGCCGATATGACGAGGGTTCTTCTGGTGGCTTATCACCTTTGGGGAGAAGAACGAGGCGTTGACGCTTCCAACATTTGGGGAAGATCCCTTCCTTCAGGCAGCTTGTGTATGCGTTTTGGAACAAAGTTGGCTTCCTTTGGATGATACGCTTAGTTACGAAATTGGGTATTCCGTCCAGACCGGGTGCTTTGCCTATCTTAATTCTTTTCACCGCATGTAGTATTTCTTCGTGGGACACTTCAGCGATTTCGTCCGGGTAAATTTGAAGAATTGGCACTTGCATGGGTTCGCATCTTGGGAATAAACTACGAACTATCTTACGTAGGATTATTGGAGATATAGGCGGGCTTCTTGATTTACCTATTTTCTTCATCACGATTCGGTAAGCTTTTCCCCAAGGGTCGTTATCTACCTCTGAGATAAGCTGGTTAAAGGCGTTTTTTTTGCTTTTGGCTATAGCCTTATGGAGTTCTTTCCTTTTTTTCCGGAAGTTTATTAGGAGTTCCGCGAAATCCTCTCTTCCTCTAGCACGTTGTTGTCTACGTCGGAACTTGAGACATTCAGCTCTCAGTTGAGCTATTTCTTCGGACCACCAGTATAGTGGGGCTTTGTTTCCTCCGTCTTTTCTTCTTGGCATCGTGGCATCAGCTACCGTTACCAGTGATTTTGTTATGTGTTTTATCTGGTTCCGAGCGTTCCCTTGTAAATCCTCCTTTACTTGGCTAATGGCGTATTCAAGCATTTCTGTATCACAGACTTTAGTTCTCCAGCGTCTTATTACGCTTTTAGGTGCGAAAGAACCAGAGTTTTGCTTATTTTTTATTTTGATGTCAAAAATTATAGCTTGGTGATCACTGTGTGTATACACGTCCGAAACTCTCCATGAGGTTTGGGTTGCAATCGACGAGCTTACGAATGTGAGGTCAATATACGATGATGCTCTTCCTTTGATAAAAGTTGGTTTGTATCCGTTGTTAAGGAGTACAAGATCAAGATTTGCGAATGACGAAAGTAGGGCTGTGCCCCTCGCGTTTGTGATCATACTCCCCCATTCAACCGCCCATGCATTAAAGTCACCTGCAATGACCAGCGGTGTCTTTCCTCTTGCGCGCGATGTGAGCCTAAAGAGCATATCCTGGAATTCAAAAAGGGATAGGCTCGGAGCGGCGTAGCAACTGTAAAAATGTATGCCTTTTATCTTTGCGTACACGAAGCCTTTTTCTTTAGTGGTCTGGGTATTTTCAAAAGGAATATTGTTCAATGTCCATATCGCAGATTTCGAATCTTTGTCTTCGACCCAGTTATCGTCATTTTTTGGGGTCTTATATAGTTCACTAAGTAAGAGTACGTCTGTGTTAAGGTCTAAGGCGGTTTTTGCCAGCAGTGCTTGGGCTGCCGAACAGTGGTTCAGATTTAACTGAAGGCACCTCATCTTTGCGGTCTTGCGGCAGCCTTTTTATAAGCTGGGCAGCTAAAGCTACCAGTCGGATGCTTATTTGTCCCATGTGGGCATAGGAGACATAGTGGCTCCCTGCTGCATCCTTTTGCGGCATGCCCCTTTTCTCCACATCTATAGCAAGAGCCGGTGAGATCTCTGCTGCTTTTACAGCTACGCGATATATGGCCAAACTCAAAGCATTTGAAGCATTGGGTAGGTCTTGTAATTTCCCGGACCCTACAATTCAACCAGCCTATTTTTATTTTGTTTGCGTCTAAAAGTTTTCTTGATGTTGCCAAAGGGACGCTAATAATGGCAATTTGCGTTTCATCTTTTAGCCGTCGCATAGATTTGATGGCACTACGTTCTACATGCTCTTCGTCGGGAAGTTTGTCGTTTATGGACGTACATACTTCCTCGGCTGTCGTTGCCTCGTCTAAGTCTCTAATTTCTAGCGTAACTGCTTGAGTTAGAACTTTAACTTCTGCCATGTCTTTTAGGACCTCTATTGCGCGTTCCTTGAGTATTTTAGAGGGCTCCTTCGTTTTTGCTTTAAGTTTTAGGAGAAGTTCACCTTTCGCTGTTCTCCTTGTTTTGCTCAAGCTGTCACCGAGGTCTTGAAGTCTGGGGTCTGATTTCATTTTCTTTAGCATTTCTGCGTAAGACATCTCACTGGTCTTCGAAATCACCAGGGCTTCTGTGCGCTTCAGTTTCCGGTTTGGGACCTTTGGTTCGGTTTTTTCCAACTCCGGTTTATTACGCTTGTTTTTCACCAGTTGCCATTCAGGTGCCTGATCATCCGGGGGAGCCCTTTCAGGTATTTTCGTTTGTTGCGTTTTACCAAGGTCTTTTCGTCTCTTATTCTTTGACGTTTCCTTCTCATTTTCAAGTTTTCTCTTCGCTTGCATCGCAATCACAAACCACGGCGAAGTTTGGGACGTGTTTTCCCTCCTTTCACAGGGATTTGGATTGGTAGCACACTCAGAGGCCGCTAGCTCATATAGTGAGGTTATCCGTCCTATTGTGTCCCTCATGGCCTGATGGATAGACCGTCTCTTTCCATCCTCAAGCATAGTGACCAGATTGCCAATCTGTTCTCCGAGTTGGTAGAAGGCTGGCATATTTCCGCCAGTAATGGGTTTCCTTGCTATAGGGGTTACATTTTGCTGCTTGTCTTGTTCATCACCCACTGATGTGCTGCTTTCGTGGTTGGTATGAAGTGGCGGTGTTCGCATGACATTTGAGCTTCGCCTAAAGGCCATGTGCTCGTTTACATTTTCAAGTTCAGCTTCTGTGATATTTTTAGGATTGTTTGTGGTGTTCATTTTGTTGGGTCCCCCCTCGAGGCCGCTATCTCTGCTCACTATGTGCAATCGCCGTGATGATCCCGTGGTTATCTTTGCAATGCAGGGAGGTCACGCAAGGGTTGACGTAGGTCCTTATGGGTACATACGTTCAGTGCCAGATCAGCGTTAATCGGGAGCAAGGCTCAACCGAAATTGCAGCGCCAACTCAATGACGGCAAGCATCGAACGTACCTCGAGGCCTTGCCGGGGTTTTAGCGGGACGGAAGGCAGACGTAACATTAGCCGGTGAGCCATTTCGGCAAGATTTCACTCCGCTTACTAAAGTCACCGAATGCTAGGTCTGTCAGCTCCAATGTGCAAATTTTGAAAACCGTTTCCAGTAGATTTCCACCAGAGTCTTACTGGGCTTAGAATCTGGTATCCGTTTTGAAAGAATTATTTCAATACCCGTATATTGTTGGTTGGTTCAGCCGCTCCTGACCTGGAGGCAGACGCTGCCCGGTGAGCCGCTCAATCTGAGTCAGACGCTCCCGGGATTTTTCTTTGTTTGACACGTAGTTTTGGGCGGTGTCGGTTCGCCCCATCACAGAGACTTCGTCGGGTAGATATAACCTTTTAAGCTATACCCTCCATCCCTGCTGCTTTGGTCGGGGACTGCTTATTGGTTATTCGCAGCTAACCTTCATATCTGGAGGCCGTTCAACTATCCGCCACCTGCTGACCCCTGTGCTAATGAGGTAGCAAGCTACATTTGTGTGCGCTTACAGTGCCGCTGTGTGCGTTGTATTGTGAAACCCGCGAGTACACGGCAGATGCACACACAAAGCGGCAGCGGCAATTGAGCGCCACTGCCAACGGCTATGAATGGACTACGGTGAGACAAATACCGGTGAGGTGGTCGCAAAAAATCTGCTTGCTGCGTGACGACGGACTCAAATGCCACCAATACTAACAAGCTGCGCTTAAGCGAATTTAAAACGCAGAGCGTTCGAGCGTGTGAGTGGAGAGCAATGCAAATACTCGCAGCAAAGCACATGTAATCGAAAAGTAGTACGTACCTATTCACTAGTCATAACGACTGATAAGCGGGTCGGTAGGAACACACACTTCATTGAGATTATTTTTACAGCGAAGTTTCATTTATTAAATGTGGTTAGACATTCCATAATTGTTTTTTTTTTTTATTTTTGTTTTTTGAGGTTAGAATAATAATACTATAAAAAAGCTGATTTTCACGTACGGATTCTTCTTCGGGAAGGTATATTTTACGATACTTGCCATTCAAAAGTACTGCAAACAAGTAAGAAAGGGTTAAGTTCGGGTGCAACCGAACATTGTATACTCTTGCAACTTGCAAGAATTGATTGGGGTAGTATCGACATTTTATCTATTAACTATTATCATGCCACATACTAAAAAAATGTTCCCTAGGTTTAATTAAGGTACCTCACATACAATCTTATGGAGCAGACTCAGCCGGATGTTCGAAAATCCTGATATTGGTTATATGGGGGCTAAGTCAAGTTTTCGCCCAATGTAATACATTTTAGGCACAAAAATACACTGTTATAAGTAAAAACACGCTCTCTTCTTTTCATTGGAATAACCCACTTATTGACCGATATATCCAGCATAAAGTCACCTAGAAGTTCGAAAATCTTTATGTTAAGTATAAGGGGCCTGAGGGAAGTATTGATTCAATTCAACCCATTTTTAAAACACAGAAATATTATTGTCAGAAAAGGACAATCCCGAAATTTCAATTATATATCTCACATATTGACCGATATTTTCGGTCAAAAGTCAACTATAGATACTGGGGTCCACATATTCGGTACACAGGGACTTGTATAGTTTGGGTTCCATTCATACAACTTCTGGTTAAGGTGGTGGTAACTTAGAAATCAAAGTAAAATGTCATATACCGCATTTAGTTGAAATCGGTCGGACTGGTCTCGAGATATGTTTTTTTCCCAAAAGTGGACGGAATAAACAATTCCAAGATTTCAAACTATAAAATAACTGCGCTAAGGTAAAAATTTCCACACAGTCCTCAACAGGTGCTTAATTCGCAAAAACTAGCGCACTCATGCTCGCTACAACAAAACGAATAAGACGCGTTAGCTTTGAAAGCTCCACTCTTCAAATTTGGAGTTACTTAAAGTAATTCTCTGAGATCATTTCGGCGATGGAGTGAGTAATCGCACAAAAGAGTGAGAGTACTTAAAACATATGTATATGAATGTATGTATATATTAGTATATAACTGATAAGATATGATAATTATCACTATACAAACACACTTCTGCTTTGACAAACTAAATAAAGTTATTGCAAGTGCCTGCTCGACTATTAGTACTATACAAGTATAAATTTTCTATTATTTACTTTTAACTTGCAGTTTCTGAAGTTTTCACATTTTTTTCGTTGCAACAGGTATCACCTGCAATTCTAGAGATATCTTAGTAACATTTTATTCACTTGCTAAATAAAAGCTTTAGATAGCATAGAAGTGACTTGCCAACTTTTGCACAATATATCAACTGACTAAACGCTCCTAAGCTTCTCTCTAAACAGTGTTACTTTTTTTATTTTCATTTGCTGGAATCTATAAAAAACGAGCAAAACTTTGCTGTGTGACTTTACTTAGGCATAATCATTATCTTATCAGTTTGTAGTTTTAAGGCTGTGCATGTAAGTGTGTGTGCGTGAGTGTGTTTGTAGAGGCTTTGTTTTGGTGCACGTATGTGTACGTACGAGTTTTATATTTATTTTGGCGCTACTCGCATTGATAAGATACTTGGGTTTACAATTTGGGGCTACAGCGATTACATGTTCACCGCTATGCAATGAGAGCTCAGAGAATTCATCAAAATAAGTTATGGAATGAATTTTTTTAATATTTTGATTTTTAAATATACCTACAGAATTCCAAAATATCTGACTATTCAGGATTTTGGTAAAGTTTCAAAAAAAACTGGTTTAATTTTTTTATTGGCATTGCAAATACCATCAAATTTATCATGGACTGACAAAACAAACCACATTTTCACTTATTTTAATGCTACTGAGTCAATGCAATCATGACAAAGTTTAACCCCTGACTGGGATGTCCTTCAGTGTCTTAAGGGAATTTTGGGGTTTTCGGTTTAAGCTCAGTTTTGAGCACCATACCCTAGATATTTGGACAGTTGCAACGTTGCCAAGCGATGCTGTCCAACACATTAACCAAAATACGTTGGATCTCTTTGATGATACGAACACGACGATTTTCAGGAAAAACGTATCGATTGTGTTTGTGGAGAAATCCAGGTCATTTGGTATAAACATCTATGGTATATAGAACCTTGCTCTTTAAATTCTCTAACACCACAAATGAAAGATACCAGATGAAAGAAATTCTAAGTGACTTAAATCTTATAACGGGTTTTTTTCAATAGGGACGATACAAAAGTCTACCGATAGGGATAGCAAACGACGCCATATTTTTCCGCTCTTTTGAAATTTCTCTTCAGTAAGGTTTGCTATTTCATCATGAAAAAATATACGACCCAACAGCGAGTCGAGATTATTAAAATTGACTACCGAAATTCGGAGACAGTGACCTTAGCTTTAACGTCCAATTTATGGTCGTCATAATTTTCCTGTCAGATCAACAATTGAGCGTCGAGTGGAAAAATTTGAAGCCACAGGCACAGTACAAGATATTCTCGTGCCAGTGAGACCAAGAAGTGCCCGTAGTATCGATAATATTGCTACTGAAAGCGGATCAATTGAGGAAGACCCAAATAAGTCTCTAACACGTCGTTCTCAAGCGTTGGGCATCTCTGTGACGACATTGTGGCGAATTTTGCGAAAAAATCTTGGCCTATATCCTTACAAGATCAAACTGACGCAAGAACTGAAGCCGCCTGACCACCAAAATCGTCGTATGCTCGTGAATTGGGCTGAGCTAATGGCACAATAGATTTTTTGAAAACCAAGTTTGGTGACCGTGTTATCTCTCGAAATGTCCCAGTCAATTGATCGTCTCGGACGTGCTTTGGTGAGCAGATTATTTCTCGTTTTTGGTTGGGCGATTGGCCACCAAAATCGAGTAAATCACACCGTTACATTTTTTCTTGTGGGTATATGTAAGGTCTAAGGTCCGCATAGATTGGACAATCCCGCTTTGTATCCTTGAGCAAAGCATCACGCGTGTCATTCGCCAGTTACCAGTAGAAATGCTCGAACGAGTCATCGAAAATTGGAATGAACAGATGTATCCTCTGAGACGTAACCGCGGCCAACTTTTGAAAAACTGCTTTCGACCCTAGTGAGAAATTACGAAGGTTTCGTTACCGTATTACACTCTAATGGAATTTGTGACGGAAACGTTCAAAAATCGTGGATTTTTTTACTGCATATACGCAAAAATTCCGTATGCAATATCTTCGTAAACAACGCGTTGCGTTGCATAAAATTCCGAAGAATTAAGCAAATGAAATATACAAAATCTGAAGTCACCTTTAACGAAATGCAAACAGAATGCACGCAAGCACATGCATACATATTTGAAAAGGCTAAAACAAACACCAATATTTTTTCAGTTGAACTCGCAAACATTTCCCACCCAACCCACAAAAACCGATTTCGCACCCTTTTCTGTTCGCATAAGAATTTATTGTACAAATATTTTTTGCCATATCTTATCAATTGGTTGGGTGTTAATGATAAGCTGAACTTGCCGACCATGCGCGCATTATTACTCATTCACCAGTCGCCGGTCGCTAATTTAAAAAAAAAAATTAAGGTGAAGACTTTGGCATTGCCTAACATATGCGGCCCGTATTACAAAAACTAATATTATGTGTATAGTTATAAATGAAGTTAATTGTTTGAGATAGAAAGTGACACTAACAAGTGTTAAGCGCAAAGTATGCAATCCAATGTTATTTTGGTGATAACGAGCTATTAGTTCCAGCATGAAAAGACAGTTCTAAGTAATCATCAAATTACAAAAAATTAAAGAGCAATGCTTTAAAGAAAAGAAATATAAAATATCTACATATATATCTCTCCGTAAGTTTAAATTTCCATTAGACTTCCCGAGATTTTTGGATTGTAAAAAAATAATTCGTATCAGCAGCTAAAGTACGTCATTGTGCAATTGTGAAGATTGAAAATTTTTCACCTTTTCAAGAAATTTCGAACAAAGTTCATTCAAAAGGAGAATATATACACAATACCAGTGCTTGTCGAGGCATATGGTGATCATGCTCTATCAGAAGAAACACGATCATTTCAATCAAAGATCATTTGAACGGTTGGGAGATAATGATTTTGATGTGAGAACTGAAGGACGTGGAGACCACCAAAAAAGTTTGAAAACGCCAAACTGCCAGCAATATTGGATGAAGATGAAACTTTGAGTTAAAGGCAAATGGCAGTCATGTGAAATGTTCCACAACAAACAATTTCAGACCGTTTGAAAGCTATGGGAAAGATCCAAAAGTGACGAAAATGGTTGCCATATGAAGACAAATACAACGCCAGTCGCCGTATTGACCAGACTTCGCCACTTTCGATTACCACGCAGGAAGTCGATTGATGGGCAGAAGTCGAAAATTTGGTGTCTGCTTGGTTTGTATGGTCAATACTTTAAATATTTTTTTTTTTACAAAAATACACATTTCATACTGGTACATCTGATACAATAAGACATATTGAGGTGGCCAACGTAGGAGGTAACTTAGAATCGGAATCTCACATTTTACACAAATAAATAATAATACCTTGGTTTAAGTTCAATTCAGTCCTTATCTTTACAACATTTTAATGGTAATATAACAAACTAAATAAAGCTAGATGTTTATCACATTTACGAAGTCTTAGAGATGAGATCATTTCCAGCCTAAGCCGGTAGTACTGAAGTCATCGCAGGCTACTGAATGGACAGATTATTGGCATAAAATTTTCAGCTTCACCGAAGCTTTAACTCCCTGCATGTCTTATGGCAGAAATGAAAATGAACACAAAAATTTTGGAGGAAATTGATCATGTCGAAGACTTTACCTACAGAAAACAGTGTAGGAAAACATATTTTGTCCAAAATAAATTTAGCAATTGGCATACTTATATGCACAGTTATATAAAATCTGAAATTCTAAAAGGGAAGTCTCAAGAAAATCGTAAGAAAGGCCGCTTTGAAACCAAGGTGAAGGGATCCTTAGAATATCGTGTAGCGAAGAGCAGATGGAAATAATTTATTAAGGCTCAACGCTCTAGGGATAGATGCAGAATATGATGATGATTTCTTATAGCAAATATATAAATTTTAAAACTTAACAAATGGTTGTAATGAATTTAATTCTTTTATATAAAAAACCTTCAGTCCAATTAAAGTTCGCTAATATTTTGTGAAGAGTGTTTTACCTTGATGTTGAATTGATATCGTAGGCCGATCTGAATAATTATGCTAATCAGTGCGATATCGACGGTTCTGATAAAAGAATGGGGACGTGCTAAATTTAAAATCGATACCTCAAAAACTGAAGGACTAGTTCGCGTATACACTGACAGACTGACAGTCGACTATAATAATTAGACGGATGGCTAAATCGACTATTTAATTAAAATAAAAAAATAATTGACTTTTTTCTTCGGGGACACCATGTTTTTTGCTAAAAGCCAGAGAAAATACCGAACATGACGGATCCAAGCCCAGCAAGTTGTTCGTTGGTAGATTTCATAAAACGTTTTAATCGAATTTCATCTCACTACATACACTCGTGTTAGTCACGCCCTTAACGCTTTGGAGGAAGTGTTAAATAATGGAAAATTATCTTGCGACAGTTTGGCGTTGGCGCTCACGAGTGTAACTCTTCAGTGATTAGTGAACAACACAACAAAAATTAGTTACTACACTTACAATGTTTATTTGACTTGTTATCAACACTTCGCGCTGTTCATTAGATTTGTTTGGACAGTAAATATGTGTATGTATATGTATGTAAGCACTTACATAAGTACGTGCGGTAAATGAAAAAGTATCTAATACATGATAGGTGGCGAAATACAATGCATACATACATATATTTAGCCTTGAAAAATGATCGAATAGAAGACAATTGGAATAAACACAATATTAGCGTGTGACACTTGCTGTATTAGATTACAGCGGACGGACAAGAAAACTGAGCATTGGTAGTAAACGTGAGTTTAGCAAATGTTCTGTTACTTTTCTTATGTTTCTTGTGCTTTTACTTGGCATCAGCGCATATCAGCTGTTTTGCTCCGATTACAATTAGTTGGAAAAAGCTAAACAAATAAATGGAAATAAACAAATTTTTAATAATGTGAATATTATGCGTAGCCATGTGATAGCGAGTGCGTATTTGTAAGCGTCAAGCAGTAAGTAAATAAGTAGTGTGTTCATATGTAAGAGTAAGTGGATGTGATAATTTGCTGAAACATTTTCATCAAGTGCACTCGTAGAGAGCTTCTAATGCATTTCGTCCACATGCACACTCACATAACGCACACACATGTACTTATATAAGCATTTACATATTTACGACGAATGGCCAAGTTGCCCGCTGTGTTATGGAAAGTCTTGAATGTCAGACTCAATTTACAGCTACGCATTCTCACACATAATTTGCAGCTAGAAAACGCACTTGGCACTTTCCACATATATACGTTTATGTGTCTGTCTGTATGCTTCACATTTCAATTTCATTGTTTATCACTTCACAGCTGTTGACTGTCGGAGTAACGCCTCAAGCGCACAACTGCATTCACTCATACGCACAGTTGGCCGGCGCTTGTTGCATGCACCAGAAGTGAATGCTGCTGGCACATGTGCTCTCATATATGTATGTATATGACAACAAAAAAAAAACACTTCAAATAACTGTATGCAGTAAAGTAATGTTGCTGAGGTTAATTAGATTGAAATGCCGCCCTAATGTCAAACGCACGCATACACACTGCCACACTCACCTACTTATTGGCTGGCTGACAGTGATGCATAAACGCTGCATGCCGTGAATATTTTGTTGCTAAAAATAAAACTTGTTAAAATTTGTCTGTCAGTGAGGGGACATAAATACCTTTGGTGTTTATATGAATATAGTTTGTATTGCGTACTTCCCGCGAATATTCGTTGAAACGCACACTCTTGTATATTTGTATGTGTGCGTACTTAAATTTTTATTTTGAATTCACAAATGAAAATCTGCGTGGGAAATTTTGTTTATAGCTGAACAATGAGTCAATGCACCGCGGTACATGTATGTGTGTATATATGCAAACATGTGTGTACATCTGCGCACATATATGTACCAAGTGAGCATCTATAGGTCAACAAGTCAATTGTGCACAATAATAAGACACGTATAAGTGAGAATTTTAGTCGTAAAATGGAAAGTTTATTTTAGTGAAAATTTAACACTTGCCACAAATAGCCAGTGGTTGAATTATTTTTAATAATGTTTACACAATTTATGGCTAAACGCTGTGGTGTACACATGCATACTTATGTATAGACATTTTGGATTTTGGGGAGCAGTGTGCGTTCTTTGAAATTATCAAGAAATTGTTGTTGCAGATTCGCACTTGAACTTGGAGAAATATTCAATGGTACTAGAGGAAGTATATTCACATACATAAAAATATACATTTGTATATTTTTCTAAACAATTTTGTTAAATATACATATCTATATACATTCCGGCGAATTTAATAAGACAAAACGTCGTCCAATTTAAAACACCTTAAGGTTAAAAATTTTGATTAAAATTATATTTTTGTGTTTTTCATAGTAGTATAGATAGTTTTTTCCTTTTAAAATATCTTACTTAAAATTTACATTACCATTTTATGAATGACAACATTGTAAAATGTTTATTTCAATCAGATTGGGACAGCGCATGTACCGATGGTGGACATACGCTGGCTAAGCTTCCGTGAACCCAAGCTATCTAGTAGTAAAGACTAAGAGGATACGGGAGCACCGACCCACTATCGTTATGCTAATAGCGGTTCTAGGGTGAATTTCTTTGCTAGCTCATCACCTTTACAGTTTCCTTCGATTCCGCTGTGGCCTGGCACTCATACGAATCTTATCAAAAGACACTCAATGTTATTGTTAGCGAAGTTAGGCACTCCTTGACCAACCCTGAACGCACTGTTCATGAGTTGAAAGCTAGTGTCCCCGCTCTGATATCTGAATGCCGATTGCAGACGTGGTGCCTCCGGGATTTTATATCTTATAGTAAATAAAACCATCTCGATTTTATTTGGATGGATGGCGGGACTACTTCCGACTGCCCAATTTGTTACGACATTGCGAAAACCCTGCATCAACTCGTACACTGTACTTAGGAAATTTCCTTTGACCGTAAGCGCTTGATCGTGTGCGTAGACAATCACGCAGCAGCCATTTTGTTTTTTAATCAGGTCGTTAACGACTAGAAGAGGAGTTAGAACTTCACCTACTCAATCAATAAGTTTGTATTATTCCTTATTTCGGTATTACAATATTTTTTCACTCAGTAAGCAAGTTTTTGAGATATCCACTCCAGGGTGAACATGTTGGTCGAGAACTGCTTTTTGGAACGTAAAATAACGCAATGTTGCTTGAAATTGTTGTATTTTTATTCAATCGCCTTGTGCCATTTAAAGAATATCGTAGAAAGTGTAAGAGCTGAAGTCAAACATAAGCAGTTACCTAACGAATGGGTAAACGAAATCGTGATATTTAATTTTGATTAAAAACAGAACTCATACGGAACTCCTAGCGGGAAAATAAAGCAACTTTCTGAAGGTCAATCAAGTTAATTAATATAATATTAAGCACCATACAATAACTTAAATAAACATTAAGTGCAATAAAAGCCCTAAATGTTTATTTATCTTTCGAATTGCAATTATTGTAAATTAATAGCTCTTCACTCGAATGGGTTTCGAGAAAACGGAAATATTTCCAGAATGGTGTAGATAATGCAAAGTCACGCGTCTATGTACGCAACAAAGTGTAAAAAGAGAGTGAGCTGTACACTGAAAAAAAAAACATATAAATGATAGAAGACACTTCCTTTGAAATTATTATTATTGAATTCAGTAAAACGAGTGGATTCATAAGATTCATAATATAAGAATGTTGATTTAAAACTAGAAAGAAACTTGAGGGTACAATAGACACCACAAACAAAGAAAGTGATTTACATTAGAGAACGTCCAATAAGTGCTTGATAATAATAACATATTTAAACAGAAATTCCATTAGAAAAACCAAGATATGAGTGGACAGAGTGACCCACAAAGTGGCCCACGCGCTCAGAGACCATCACTGTCTTTGCATACTCGTATATGTATGTACATATAGCATTGCAAAGTTTTGTATGTCGATTTTGGAATTACCTTAGTACGAATATTTATTATTTCCTAGCAAAATACGTCAGCAATAGACCGACATTTCTCGAGCAATCTGTGTCTGCTTTCGCCACACTTACGATGGTGAGTGTGAACTTTTTGATAGCGATGATTGCGTTGAAGTAAGTGTTCTTATTGTTATTGCTATCGCAACGTGAATGAAATTCCTAAAATTCCCATTTCAAATGATTTTATTAAGAAAGGTATTTCATGTAGAATTGACGATAAGATAAATATTTAAATTTAACACAGCGCTGGAGAGAAGGAAAAATACTAAGTGGATCATTATTTTGTGGAATAGTGCTCTAAGATATTCTATAAACATATAGTATAACGCTAATAAAATAGTTTTATATTTACCTTAACAAATAAGTGAATTATTGCAATTGGAATTTGGCCATAAGTATGTATTTAGATTGCAGTTAATATGAATCATGTTTAAAATATTGCCAATTATTGGCAGACAGACACATACTTAATAAAAAAAAAAGAAAAATCCTTAAATTCGGTAGCCGAGGCTATAATACCCTTCATAAATAAAAAGGACTCGTTATAAGTTTCTAGAAGAAAAAAAGACGATCAGATCGAAATCTCAAATATCGTGTACCCACCGACAAACCGTAATGGTTGAATCGACTCAGCTCGCCATGCTGTTCATTTACTTATGTATGCAAAGGGCCGACTGAGAGGAATAACGTGATATTAAAATGAAATAAAACACTAAAATTTGGTAAAAATTCTGGTTCTGCTCTTTTAGTGTTATGCAGATAATTTTATGCCATTTATGATTTGAACAATATGTCGGTCAAATGGCCACCATGACTCTATTTGCTCTTATTCACCCGTTTACGCCAAAAATCGATGACCCGGTGCAGTATTTCGGTTCGAATTTCGGTTATATTTAGTGCGCTGAATGTTGTTTTCAAGGTCTTCGAACGTTGCTGGTTGATTGGCGTAAACCTTGGATTTAAAATATGCTTAGAGAAAATAATCTAGAGGCGTTAAACCGCATGATCTTTGAGGCTATTGGACTATTTGAAATTATCGAGTTGCCAATTTTGCACGCAATGTGTCCATGCATGGTCAGACATTAAACATGAGAAAGTATATTTTGTTGGAAATAAGATCGTCCGAGTCGATTTCATCAAATTCCAATTAAAAAAATCGGTCAACATCGTATTATAACGCTCACTATTGATGCTAATGGCATTTTCAGAGCCAATTCGAAAGATATAAGACCATATGATGCCACAAAATGAAACGTGTAATGATGATATGGCAAACCTTACTGACCATACTGAGGGCGCGGCCCCACCCTATAAAATGCTTATAGGACATATCTTCTAAGTTTTTTAAGCAATATTAACCAAAGAAAATTTCCTTTAGTATTCCTATCGACAATGTAAAAATTGATGAAATCGGATGATAACCGGGCGGTTTTGATAAAAACTAATAAAAGCGTGGCAAATCAATAACTAAATGCGTGAGAGACATTAAATTTTACATCAGAGATGGCATGAGATGGCTTTAGAGGAGCCGGTGTCAAAAATGGGCACCGCTCACATTTAAGTCAAAAACTATATTTTAGGACCTACCCCACGATGGAAATGACCTACTTCTCATAAAACACAATTTAAATTTTACCGGTTCTTTTTTTCTTTTCAGTATACAAAATAGGCTCGATTGAAAACTCTTCTGAATTTAGTCGTTACATATTGGTGTTAGTATGTGCGGTATCTTAATGAAACTCATAGAGCATGTTTTTCTGTTAATAATACATATGGAGTAATGCCAAAAATAAATGAAATCGAGTCGATACTACCCCCATCTTCCATATACCTAATATACGATTTTTTTTCGGCCTAAATCGGTTAACATGTAAGAAATTTTCGTAAAATTAATTGAACGTATAACACTAGGTATACCATAGGTTAATGCCGAAAATATCTGAAATTACATTGTACTACATATTTGTATAATGATTCTCGTTACTCTAATAAACCGGCTTTGATTCTTGTAGTTTACAAATACATGAGATACTCGGTTACACCCGAACTTAACCCTTCCCGGCTTGTTTATGTTAAAAAGGTTATGAAATTTCAAAAAATATGTATCTTTTATTCGTTTATTTAATTTAACTTTAATGCAGAAACATTTCTTTAACATTTAGGATCACGATATTACACATCTGAGGTTAGCAACTTTCGCTTAATTAAAACAATACTAAAATTTGCCTGTTTATAATTAGACAGCCAAAACATGTGGCTTAAAATTCATTTTAATGTCAGAGCTCCGAAAAGTAGTTCAAAAAGTTGGTGCAAAAAATATGTTTTGCCTAATGCATATTTTTCGAGTTTTCGAAAAATTATGTTTATAAAAATTTATATATTATATGTGACCTGGTCTACGAAAAGTGGGCTTAGGTGTCAAAAAAAAAAATTAAAATAAAATAAAAAAAATTGAAAAAAATAAAATAAAAAAAAAATGATTTTTTGACACTTAAGCTCCTTTTCGTAGACCAGGTCACATATATAGATGTATGTATTTAATTGCTTGCATGATCTTAAAAAATTTCATCGCAATATGGAGCATTGAAGTAAGGAATTATAATAAAAAGCATGTAAAACTGCAAAAGCTTTCACAACAGTCATTCGTTTTTACCAAACCAATAAAAAGACATATGTATATAGCAACTCTCACATGTGAAGTAGTTTTTCAACAATAACAATATTTGAGAACAAATAAGTTTTCGAACTAATCTAACTAAACTCATTAACAACTAACTCACACACCCAAACCATAACACTTTCCTCTTTCTTAAATAGCACTGTGCTTTGGTGTTGCCGAGCTTAATTTTCATTTTTGCGGCCATAAAATCGATACTTCGCAGTTGCAACAATTCCACAAAAAATCTGTTTGTTATTGCAACAGCTGACACGCTTCGGAAAACACTAAAAACTACTCAGAAGTTGTTGTCTGTTGGACATGTGCTTAAGTAAGTCATGAACACTTCTTGCTTTGATTTCATGTACCGTATTTTAAAGTTGAGCGAGATGCTCTATATTTCCGCAAGACTGAAGCTGTATCTGTTTTTATTTATTTTATGGTGTTTTTGTTTTTGTATTCTATCGCATCATAAATGTAACAGTCGAACTCAAGCACTTGCAGAAGTGCATTAATGAAGCTTTCGTCATATCTTTTATATTCTCCAATCTTCCTCTTGAGTACAGTACTCAGCTACATTACACAGCATGGCAATTTTGTTGCAATCTTAATTGTCAAGACGTTAGGAGTGATAAGTTTCCATTTGATATACATATATATGCACTTATGTTTGTATGTTATTCACTTTTGTCGCCATAATTATTGTGAAATGTGAGTATCAATTACGATAACGGTTTGATAAGTAGATATTTCATTAAAAATTTCATATTAAATATACATATATACATTTAATTTAAATTTTAAATATAATTTTCGTTTAATAAAACTTTAAATGCGGTGATTCGATTGGCCAATAACGTGATTTGATGAGATCAATACGGTAGTTAAGATTACGGTCTAGTAGATCGATTAGCTCCAAATAATATTTTAGCTTGATGAAATTTTGGTTCATTATTAGTACTGTGCTTAAAAGGGTGATTCAAAAAAAATTTTTTTTGTTCGATTGGTACTCGGAAAAATAGGTTCCTAGACACTTCTAAAAAAGGCTCTCCAAATATGAGTTTTTAATTGTAACAGGAAGGTCCTCCTACATATAGTTTTCTATTTTTTCTTATTATCAGATAGAAAAATTTATAACTCGCTTCTAATTACTTGAAAAAATGTCTTCTTCTTTAGATTTTGTAGGAAGTTAAATGCCCTAAAAAAAGGTCTCTTATGATTTTTTCGTAAGCCCGTTTAAAAGATATTAATGGTTAAAGTTTGATTGTTTTTGGGAAATTTTTTTATTTCTTATGGATTTTATAACTCTATGAAAAAAATTATTATGAATGATGTACGAATTAACCTCTTTAACAGTGAAATTTTAGTTAGAGATTTTTCTTGTTATGGTCGGGTGTATTTTAATATTTATCTTAGAGAACGTCTTATTTAGTTATAAGCTGTTGCAAACGGCTGGCAGATTTTAACATTTTTAATTTCAGAAATACACTACTCGGAAAATAAGGAACAAAGTTAAATAGTACATGCCACTCAGAGAATAAAAGAAAGCTTTTCAAAAGTTCAATATCACTGGAATCTAATCTAATTAGATAAACGTCTCATAGTAAATACATCAGCAATAACTTTCTACGAAATAAATATTCCGCTCGATGGAAAAAATAAATAAATGAGCAAAAAATAGCTCACGCACACCTTCCACCAAATTCATTTTCAATGTAACCAAATACTCATTAACAAAAAATATCAGCTACTGTCATCAATTTCCACCGAGTTTGCTGACATGTTTACGAGCTACGGGCTTTTTGATGTCCAACGTACCTTTACACCACCGCATACACACATCCATACACATACAGACATATGTACATAAGTGAATATATGTATGGTCATGCATGACCAAATATGTAACGGAATTGTGTCTATTTAAGTTGGTAGTGCTACTTAAAAAAATATCTGAAATGTATAAAATTTCAATCACTGCCCAAATCTGTTGACGCTTGTAACTTTTACTCAAACTAAATGGCTGAATGTAAGCTGACGTTACGTGCCATAGATTTTTTCTTTGTCTTCGAAGCCGTCAAAAGGTATGCGCTGTGCGAGGGCGCACATGAATGGGCGGGTACGCAATGCGTGCTCATAAGCATGAAAGTAAAGTTTTCGGTAATCGTTCATGAATTCATATTTACCAAAGGAGAAGGTACAAACAAAGTAAGCTTAAATAAACTTTAGATACGTAGAATAAATGCGCGCACTGCTACCTCCACGTGGCGCGCATGCGCAATGGAACGTAGACAAAAGGTCTTAACTATATTTATGTTAGCTAACTAATCTCTGACTTTCTTGTTTGAGAACTTTAAATATTCGTGGAAAATATGAAAAAAGGGAGTATGAAACTTAAAAAATTGGGTGTGTTTTAATGTGTTTTTTTATTAATAAAAGCCCGAAAATGGGCTTGGTTAGACGCAAAACGTAAATATTTTTATGACTTTGTAAAGCAACACTTATTTTACATAGTTGGATTTGAGAACTTTCAAATGTCTATTCAAATTGCAATATTTCGAATAATTTGAGAGCAAGAAAACAAGAGAAAACAAGAGAAAATATTTAGAATTTTTTAATTTTTTTTAAGGTGTAATTATTATGAGCTACACTCATGAGCAAGATTAGGTTTCAATAGGAGTGAAATTAAAATTTCGATATCAGAAAAATTTCCTTACTTAACTTTAGAGAAATCTCGCAACACCATCTTCGATTGAACAGACCACATCCAACACGCAATGTAGCTGAGAGTGTACACGAAACCGTAGAGAGTTGATTAGGCGCCGGTCGCGGCAAATGGGACTGTCATATGGAACGACTTGGCGCATTTTATGTCGAAATCTTAAATTGAAAGCAAGCAAAATACAGTTTGTGGAAGAACTGAAGATCCTCGACCTGTTCTTGCTTCTGTCGAAGCGACAAAGCTTCGCAATATGGGCTCTTGAAAAGTTCCAAGAAGGTCTGACGTTTTCGAGCCAAATTTTATTTAGCGATGAGGCCCATTTCATTTCAATGCGTGTGTAAAAAAGCAAAATCTCCGCATTTGAGACGAAGAGCAATCTAAAGAGATCCATTAGCTGCCTTTCATCCAGAAAAAAACACGATTTGATGTGGGTTGTGAGCCGGTGGAGTCCTGGGTCCATATTTCTTCAAATATGATGCCGGTGAGAACGTAACCGTCATCGCGCAATGATTACCTACTTGAGTCTAAATTTTAATCTCGTGATCTCCGCGACATTTGGTGTTAACAAAACGTCGCAATTTTACACACATCGCATGAGTCAGCGGTTTTTTTGAGAGAACATTTCAGTGAACAAATAATTTCACGTTTTGGGCCGGTCGATTCGCCACCAAGATTTTGGAATATCACACCATTAGACTTTTGTCTGAGGAGATATGTAAAGTCGAAAGTCTATGTGGACAATCCCACACCAATTCAGGCCTTGGAGCAAATCATTATGCGTGTCCTTCGCCAGCCAACAGTCGAAATGCTCGAACGAGTCTTTGAAAATTGGACCCAACGGATGGGCCATCTGAAACGTAGTCGCGGCTAAAATTTGAGAGAGATAATCTTCAAAAAAATAAATGCCAAGGAATGTTCTTTCGAATGACACTCCTCATTAAACTTGAAGTTTTTGTGTTTTTTCTTTAAAAAAAAAAGTAGTAAACCTCGAAATTGAACGAAATTGATCACTCTTGCAATAATATATCGTACAAAATGGTAAAAATTTGATTTTTCATCGATCTATTTTAAAAGTGATAAAAATAAAATCTTCAATTTGTGGAAAAAAGGATTTGTTTTTACTGAAACAAAGAAGCTTAAAATGAGTTTTCTAAGCCATTTTAGGCATATTATCTGAGAAATGTTTGATGCCTTAGAAGTGACACCCTGAACCTTAATCTATATGTCTGTTCCAGTTTTGCTTGTGAAAATGAGAGAACCCAAAAGACGTGCCTGATCATCTGACCAAAACATCAGAAAAAAATATCTGTTAAATGAAAGGCTTTTTTCTGTCGCAATTGACAAATAGACCTTCTTTGTTTTGAGAAATATATGTGTATTTTTATTCTTTATCTAATTTAAATCGCTGACAAACAGATGATCACTAGCACTACTACTACGGCATATTCCCTACAATAACAGCTGACAAAATTTGCAAGCTTTGTGCTTTTGAAGACATTCGCAACAATTATATAACATTCGCATTTGTCATAGCCATTCAAGGTTATTCGCCGCGATCATAAGCGAGCACAAATATTTGTTTTATTTATTTAGATATTATTATTTTTTAAGTTTGTTGCTAACCATTTACGTGTAGATAACAACTTATGTCATCAATTCTATCAATTTGAAAGTAAACACAAATTATTTCCACAAATATATAGCAACTTTAATCGATGGAACACCAGAAGAAAGGCAGAAAAAATACAAAAGTGTCAACTTTATCAGTTATGAAAGTAAATAAGACCTGTTAATGCCACAGCTGACACATCATGCGCTGCTAGTAAATTATTGTAAATACATTAAAACAAATTAAATTCATTTGCCAGATAATAATTTCCGTATATATAAACATACATATATAACATACTCGTATGTGCATACATTTCTTTAGATAAACTACTGCCACGAGTAACGATTTAAAATCAGTTAAGAAACCTGCCAGGAAATCAGCTGATTCTAATGCAAGTCAACGAACTGCTATGAAAGCATATTAATTTAACAAATTGCTGAGAAAAATTTTGTACGAAAAAATTGCTGGTATTAAATTAAGTTTAGCGCAACGTTTTGCATTACGAAAAGTCAACAAACCAGCAACTTCACTTTTCAGTTATTCGATATATTTAGGGTATACATAACCACATGTGCATGCGACGCATATATGTTCACAAGTACATAGAATCATACATATCTAATTCCGCCACTCCCGGTCGTTGCACGCGCACTTTCTGAGTTATGGCGATCGAGTGCCAATAAATATTCAGTTCAAGTTCAAATTACATATGTGCGTGTATATGTGTAGTGCTAACCACTTAAAATCTCAAAAGTCATAAATCAAAAGAAACGCGATTGTCACAGTATTTATGCCTTAAATTTGAGAGTACGAAATAATGGAATTTAAGACAGTTGAAATGCCTTAAATGAAATTGATGGGTTTACGAATTTCGTGAATTTCTTTTCAATTTCGATTTCAACTTTTATTTGCGCCAATATGACGCAACTTATTGTTGTGGTTGACAACAACACATTTCGCGTTCAATTTTGTCTTATTCTTTTTCATTTCTAAAGATTCCACCGCAAATTAAGCTTGATTTGCAAAGTCAATATTTATTGACGAAAAATCGTATAAAGCAAAATGGTGTTATGTAAGTTTTTATGATTAGCAAATGGCAGAAATTGTGACTTCTTCGTTGAAATTGCAATAAGTGCGAGTATTATACGCCAACAGATTAAAGAACGTAAAATGAAGTATGAAAATACATACATTCATATGTATGTACATATATGGGGTATTCCATACCAAATCGACCACTTTTGAACCCGACCCCTTTAGATTTTGCTGAAACTTATCCATCCTTTTCTACCCTTTGAAAAACATTTTTGAGAATTTTTTCAAAATTTTTTGTCCAACTTTAAAAAAGTTATGAATTTTTCAAAATTTTTTTATTTTCAAATAGGCATAACTTTTGTAGAAATTGACTTTTGGGGACCTCTCTTTTTAATTTTTATTTTTGAATGAACTTTCCGAAAAAATAACAAAAAAATTTAACACGATCAATTATGTATATAAAATAATCGGTTAAATCGTCATTTTTTGGAAGTTCGACATTTTTTTTTTTTTCATGCGAGGACTTGACTCCGATCGTTCAGTTTGTATGGCAGCTATATGCTATGGTAGACCGACCTGAACAATTTCTTCGGAGATTACATTGTTGTCTTAGAAAATAAAATTTCGTGAATATATCTTGTCAAATGCGAAAGTTGTCCATACAAGAACTTGATTCCGATCGTTCAGTTTGTATGTCAGCTATATGTTATACTGGCCCGATATCGGCCGTTCCGACAAATGAGCAGCTTCTTAAAGAGTAAATGACGTTTGCAAAATTTCAAAACAATATCTTAAAAACTGAGGGACTAGTTCGTATATATACAGACAGACTGACGGTCAGACAGACGGACATGGCTAAATCGACTGACCATTTATATATGTATATACTGATCATTTATATGTATATATAATAAGAAATCTGCTCAACTAGCCAAATCCATGGCCAAGCCGAATATCCACGACGTCAAGCTAATGCTCTGTATTCGGTAAGATGAGAAGGGCGTGCCGTATTATGAGTTTCTAAAACCTGGTGAAACCATTAATGGAGATCGCTACCGACAGCAACTCAATAAATTGAAGTGAGCGATTGTCCATAAGATCATGTCTAGGAAATTTTTAGTCCGCTTTATAGACTTTACCCATTTTGGCTGCCATTTATTTCGGTCAATGCAGAACGACCTCACTGGAATACAGTATACATCAGTACAGGGTATCAAAAATTGTCTTGATTAATACTTGGTGAATCCACAAATTGCTCGAAAGATAGGAAAATGTTATAGGCATCATATAGACATAGGCGTGTGAATTTTGAAAAAATAAACGCATTGCGATATAGTTATAGACCCGATAGTTCCAGTAAGCCGAGCAGAGCATGCTAATCATTACTTTAAAAAGGAAGAAAGTGTTTAACTCTCATATATTGAAAACTCACTTTTTTATTTGTATTTGGAATTTTGACGTTCTTTAGAGCTGGTACTTTTGCAAGGCATATAGAAAGCGAATATTCAACAAATTTTCACAAAATTTATTAATTGCATAATTTTGGCTTCAGCCATCTCATTAATGATCTGGAATTCTCAGGGACACACCTATAGAAACAAGAGACTACACAAAAACACTGCTAACAACCCAACCATTTTCCGAAATAGTTAAGCGATATAAAAGTCATTAATTTTCGATGGCACTGATTAGACAACATTGCTACCGTTAAAAAGAAATAAACTTGCAAGTACGTATAACAAAAAGAAATGCTTAAGAACGACGGCTCAACTAAGTAAATAATTTTATAGCAAATTCCCTAACAACAAAGTGCTGCCTTAAATGTGAGTCGCAAATAGTAAAACTGGCGTGCTATTGACAGCTCCAATGCTTGCATATCTGCTATTTTAACCACATTTGCCGGTGGTCTAGTCTGCTGGTGCTGTTGGTAAGTGCAAAGCAGTGAGGAGGTGAACAAAATGCCTTGCAACAGGCCAGACAAGATCATCTGCAACAAAATTACTTCCACCAGGCAACGAAAAAATAGTAAAAATGAGTGGAAAACTTCAAACAAATCCCAAGTTAGTTAGCCTCATATTTGCCTGGCATCCTTAATACCACAGAGAAATGTACGACTCTTCGCACGGCCCGGCTGGCATTGTTTACTCATTAATGTAGCTGTCCGGTGGCTAAAGTCTAACGCATAGATGTTTCAACCTCTAGCTGTTGCATGGAAATGTGTTCGCTTACAGATACACTCTGCTCAATAAGCTCCAGGCAAGTTTACCATCTGATTAAATTTGGCATGGACTAGTCCATTTAAGCAGCTTCTTGGACAGAAAAGAACGGGACGTTATAAACATCATGGTAAACTTAATATGACCTGTTCAGGTTTGTTTTTGTAATTTAAATAGAATAAAGTGGCTTCCTTAAAACAGATTGATACTTTTTGGTGGGTTTTAAGTTAGTGATACTGGAGAAGCATGGTCGGAGTGATAAGAATAAAGTGTGGGGTAAATATGCTGAACACGTTCAGATCAGACTATAATTATTGCGAAAAATGTAAGAAGATAACATGAATAACATGAGTACACTCAAAATTTTCTATTTCGGAGTCAGTTTGTTTGTATATATCCCCAATACGAGTACTTATTGCACAGAGTGTACACTTAACAACCTCACCAATAGGTGGTAGCTAAGTTGTGCGTTGTACTTCGGTGGTGACATGGCGTCATGGCAAACAAATGGCAATGAGCTGGAAAAGCATCACTAAAGTGCCAATAAGCGATAACAACAACAACAAAAGTAGCTAACTGTTTGCCGACAACACTTGCAGTTGCATGCGAGGACATGGGACATTTGTAAATTTCTGGTGACCAGCCGCAAACGCAGATTTTATTGCTGTCTCTTCTACTGATTGCGGATTGGATAGTTTGTTGTTGTTGCTGCATAAACAAATTGTGCGAATTTGTGTTTCAATGTAGATACGTTTTATTGCAACAAAGGTGTTTCGTATGTCGTGTTGTTGGCGCGACAACGGTGTGGTAAACCAGACTTTACCGTTATTTGCCGATTGTTGCACAAGGTCAACTATGCTGGCTGGGTCATTCGACGGTCGCACCCTGCACATTCAATCGACGATTTACGGTATTTTCCAATAACGCACGCAACACCGGAAAGTGGAGACATCACCGTGGACACCTTAGTTGACACCTTCGGCTAGCGACGTCTGGACTAAGCTTACACTTTGGTATATGTGTATAGGTTTTTTACAGTGTGGATACATATGCTCATAGTTTAAGTAATAAATTTTACATAAGCGTTGAGAAAGTGAAACGAGTTTGCGGGGAAAGAAAGTATTTTGTTGTGTCTATAAAAATTAAAAATTTACTTATGAATTTGGAAAATCTTAAAGGATTGTAAGTTATGATATAATAACAAAAAATTTGATATGACGCTATTAGGAGGCACACCTAGTGTGAAGTTTTGAAAATATAGATTTTTTATTATTTGCAGATTTCGATAGTTTATACCTTTAAAAACTTTATTTATCTGATTAAATCTCAAATTTTTGCTAAAATCTATAATTTTTTAAAACACTACCATTTTGCTAATTTTTGACTTTTTTCTACCGTAGGTCTTCAAGAACTACAAAAAATGTATGTACGGATACTGAAGGTATAGAAGATGGGTTCGAAACTCTGCCGAAACAAGAGACCACGAAAAATCTAAATCTAAATTGGTTTTAGGCTCATAGGTGGAGATCGACAAAATGAAAAGAGAGAAACAAAGAACAGAGGGGATTTTCGATTATATTGTCAAGATTTGATTCTTCGTGTTTCTTATTTATAACTTTTTTCTTCGAAACTTATTGTTAATTTAAAAATTATGGAAAAAATATTACGAGATAATACTTTTTTTTATGTAAATTTCGGTTGGTTCAGTGACATCTATGCCAAGTGTCACACCAAAACCACGTCCAAGACGTCTATCAATATCACCTGATGCTCAATACATTAATAAAATAAAAGATTTGGTGCTTGAGAGTCGACGAAACAGCCAGAGATCTTCCTGGCATCCATGGAATATCGGAAGGATCAGTGAAAACCACTTTGAAAGATCACTTGAACTTAAGAAAAGTTAAAGCACGTTTGGATCCAAAACCACTCAATTTTTCCGGAAAACAACGTCAAGTTAACGTCTGTAAAACAATGCTTTCCGTCTACCAGGATGTCATGAAACGTATTATTACTGCTGAAGAGTTTTAGATCTATTCCTACGACCCGGAAACAGTTGATTCATTAGCCGAATATCGTAGAAAAGGCGAGCTGAAGCCGAAAAGACATGTGAAGGCAGTGCAAAAATTAGGGTTATGTCGACGGTCATTCGACGGTTCGATTATCGAACTCCGAATTCCACCCGACCGCCCAAAATCAACCGAAATCATCTTTGAAACTCATAGAAATGGATTTAAACATTTCCAAAACATCGATTTATCGCATTTTGACCGAACATTTGGGCACACATTTGGTGTGTTCATGGTTTGTTCCTTTGAACCATTTGTTTGTTCATTTGAACCATTAACCACTCCCCGCATACACCTGATAAGGCACCGTGCGACTTCTTCCTTTTCGGAAAAATGCATTTGCCTATGAAAGGAAAGCGTTATGCAGACGAGGAGCCATTCAAAAGGCTTGCACCGGTATACTGGCAGCCATACCGGCCAACGAGCTAAAATTGAATTGAAGCAGAAGACCATTTTGAATAAAATAAATTGATTTTGCCGAACAAAACCATTTGTTCTGTTTTTTTTTCCTGTTTACTTTGGAACACCTTGTATTTGGCCTTAGTTAATCAGGTTTTTTATAGGCATTAGGTTTTTATTAAGGATTTATAGTTTAATCATGTAAGATGTGGCAATATTATTCCAACACATTTCAGATAATAATTTTGCTGTTATTAAATTTAATTAAATAAATACAGACAGTATTTCGAATGCACCTAGTACGAAAAATGCAAATTAAATTACGTTGCTAATTGTTCATTAATTTAATATAATTAAATACAGAAATCAATTACACAAATAATAAGCAATAAATAT
>CM050325.1:95638903-95675782 GCA_027475135.1 Bactrocera correcta
TGTACTTAGGAAATATGCTATTTGGTTGGGTGAGGCTGTGGCAATGAACACTTATAATATTGGAGGGGTCTTTAGTTGAGAGAGATAGTATGGAAAAAATTTTGATAATATAGGCTTGTTTACATATATATTACACTATTTCCGATAACCAAGAAATAATGTGTATCAATTAAAAATTTTCTCATTTAATAGCGCTTCGAGAAGTGTACCATTTTTTGCTAAATTTATTGGAGAATTAGCTCAATGTCACACATTTTAATGAAAAGTCTTGTTTTTTTACGGAATCTCACTTTCAGGTGATGGTTAAGTCCCCTTAAAGGAATTAATCCGTATGTATATGTGGCCTGACATCCCTTGACTCGACCACATCCTTAGTACAGTTTGGGGAATAGTTTAACATCTGAGCAAATTTGAACCGGATAATTTTTAATTCTTCGAACAACCCACTAATCAATGTTGTCTCCAGTTCTGTGGTGATTTAAAGGTTTTGCAGTTTCTGTCACCTTTTGTTCGTTTTGTGCTTTTTCGTGGAGGAGTTCTGATATGGTTCGTTGAAGGAAAACTCGTATTTTTTTTTCACGGATGGGTCGCAGCTAGGAGAGAAATTTGGTGAAAGAGTTTTTGGTACAGAGCTCTCCGTCAAGCTTAGCGTTAGGCTACCTGACTTCTGTAGTGTCTTTTAGGCTGAAATGGTTGCTAATACGATTGCTGTAGATTTACAGCCTTCACTGATAATTAAAAAGTCGATGAGCTAGCACGAGGTGTCCCTTGAACCACTCACATCGGAGTGGGAACAAGATGTATCACTGTTATCCCTTTTCTATCTAGCAATGTACCAGGGGACCACGCGTGTGTTTAGTAGGCTGAAGGATCCTTTTGGCCTAGAGAAGAACGCAGGTGATCTATTGAACGATTTGTTCTCAGCAAGCTTCATCTTGCCGCAATCGTAAGAATTCTTACTGGACATAGTCCTATAGGCATCTACGCGGTAAGGCTAAAAATTTTGTCGGTCCCTACTGTATCAAAGATAAGGTGGAAATATTTAGCCACTTTTTCGTCAATTTCCGCCCTTTGCAGAACTGAGTTTGAAACAGTTTCAGCTCTTACCTTCGGTCTTACCAAATTTGTAATTGGCTTAAAGCGCTTTGCCGATTTACAAGTGTCTTATGATCAATTTTATAGGAGGTTTAGATGCCACAACGGACCGACGTTGTTTGAGATCCTTGTTATTATCGCCCTGTTAATTAACCTAACCCAGCGCTACTTTATAGTATTTTTATTAAAAATATTCCAGTAGAGTTTTTGCGGAAAAACTGGTCATCTCTGGGGAAACAGTTTCAAGCCAGTTAATTTCTGAAAGGTTACCATGTTCTAATAAATCTCCATTAACCTTTCGGCGATGGTCGATCAAGATCATGAAAGACAACATGGTACGATCCTATGCCATACTTCAAACAGTTCAAGTAGCTGAAGCTATTGAGATGTAAACTGACTCATTGAAAAGCTTTTTTAACCATTATATCTAATTATTTTGGTTTACTATACTTCGATCAGCAGACTTCCATAAGTCACTAACATTTGGCATCAACAACTCTAACTGAAAACTTCACAAAATTTTACGAAGACTTTTACAGCAATTTACTGTCAATAAAACACTAATTAGATTATTAATTAAATGAAAAACATATATAGAAAATTTATAACAATTAGAGACTTAATTGTCTTAATTAAGATCTTAATTGATCAGATTGGACTATGTTTTAATATCATTACACATATCTCTTATAGATGAAAGCTGCCAATTTCGGCATATTTTTAATCATATCACCCCAATACTATTGCAAGGCTTTGATGCAGCACTTTGCTCTTCCCGGTAATTGCAATTTATGACTTGTCAAGTCAATTTGTGAATCCAAACAACTCTAATTATAACTGCAAACCAGATTCAAATTACAAACCAACGCGGAAGTTAACAATAAACAATCAAATCTATTTTTATACGCAAATCAATGCTAATTTATTCGACATTTCGGGCACTTAATTGTCTCATTAATTGTGGCAATGTGTTGCTCCATCCCGCTGGTGCTGTTTCACTCATTTCAACAAGTTTTCCATATTTTAATCTTAACGTATGCGTTTGTTTTCAATCTCACGCATTCCGTTGCAATTTATTTACACGATTTGCGATTTAATTGTTGTTAAATGCTGAACAGTTACGAATCGAACAAACAACAACAGCAAGAACAGCAAAAGCAACACGCAAATACGGCGGCTGTCGGCCAACAGGAGGAAATTAATGGATTCACGCAGCGCTTAAGCGCCAAACAGGTCACACTTGGCCAGAATCACGGCAATGAAAAAAGTGAAAAACAAAAACCGCATTTGCGCATGCGTGCGCGGACAAAGTGTCCTGACACCAAACGAAAGCAGCTGCTTGCGTTCAAACGGTTGCGACCGGGTCTGGGCAAGGTTGTGGTAGCAATAGGCTGTTAAAATTGCGAATTTATCTGCTGCAAATTAACTCGACATTCGCGCGTACAAATTACGAACATCGTCAACTTTTTGTGTTGATAAAATTTATGTAAAAGAGTTGAAGAAATAAAATATAGCAAATATAATAGTTAACGGCACACCGTAAATACAGTGGCGGTTGTGGTATAGAGTTACAAGAATTGATTTTAGTTTATTGCAGCTAAAAATGGTTGGTTATTTATAAACATTTTGAGGTTATTTTGTAATATAATTAGTAATTTTTTTAAATTACTTAAATTAATAGTTCATTAAGAAATTTTCAATATATAAAAAATTAATTAAGTGAGTAAATTAACTTTACAAAAACTGACTGATATTCAGTTAGTGCTTAAATATCGTTAAATTGCGATTCCAATGTTATATATTTATTAATTGATTCGGACTTTTCTAACTGTATTTACACGTGTCCTCAACTTTGAATGTCTATATTTTAGGCATAGCATATTTCAAAACTAATTGCGTCATATTACAGCTTAATTTTCTCAATGTGCAGCGTAATTCAATTCCTTTACTCGTTAATTGACTCAATATAAAGCTTAATTGACTTAACTTTATTCGTCAATTTACTCAATTTGCGACTTAATTTACTCACTTTTATCCTTATTTGACCCAATTAGAAGCAATTGACTAAATTTAAATCCTAATTGACTCAATTTAAAAACTAATTGACTCAATTTAAAAACAAAATTCGCTCTTTACATCTAATTTTACACATCAACTACTTAATTGACTCATACCACATGATAATTGACGCAATTTACTGCATAACTGGTTCTTTTAAAACCTTACTTTATTCATTTTACGCTTTAATAGTTCACTCACTCCATTTTAAATCATAATTCAATTATAATTAATGTCTCATAACTTAATTGACTCCATTTACAAATCATTTGCAGCAGTTTACACCTTAATTTACTCAGTAAAAACTGTCTTTATTTTTTATATCATTACTTGACTCAATCAAACCTTACTTGTTTCAATTTATTTATTAAATACGTCATTTTATATCGTAATTTACCGAATACACTGCTTAATTGATTCCTTTTACAACTTAATTGACACAATTTACTGTTTAATTTACTCTATTCACCTCATTAGTCAATAAACTTACACTGTAATTGACTTGATGCCCAACATAATTGACTAAATTTTAATTAATTGACTATATTTATTGTTTCGCATATCTTAATTGACTCAATTTATAAATTATTTACATTAGTTTACAGCTTAATTTACTGTATCAAAGCCAAATTGATTCCTTTGCATAAAACTTGACGCAATCCTTGGCTTAATTAATTCAATCACAACTTAATTGAATCAATTTAGAAATTGTTTCCAGCAGTTTAAAGTTTAATTTACTGAATAAAAGCGTACTTTTTTATATTTATTCTGATTCACTTTTGACTGGCTCAATCACATTTAACTTAACTCAATTTACTTAATAAATTCGTCGCTTTACATCGTAATTTAACAAATATACCGCTTAATTGATTCCTTTCAAATTTTAATTGATACAATTTATTGCTTAATTAACTCTATTCACAATTTAATTGACTAAATTTCCACATTAACAGACTTAGTGTACTTCATAGTTGACTTCATTTTAATGAAAATACTCAATTTATTATCTTACATCTCTTTACTGACTCAATTTATAAATTATTTTCATCAGTTTACAGAGAGATTTGCTATACCAAATCTAATTGATTTCTTTCGCACGTTAATTGACACAATTTTTAGCCTTAATTGACTCAATTAAACATTAATTAAATAAATTTACATTTTAATTGTTTCAATTTACAAATAAGTTACGTCTTTTTTCTACTCAATTATCCGACACCCTAATTGAATCAATTTACATTTTAATTTTCTCAATTTGCAAATAAATTGCGTTTGTTTTCCATTCAATTATCTTAATTTACCAACATAATTTACAGTATATGAGAGGATATTCGTCTGTTAATGCAAAATAAATACATGTTTGGTACTCTTTTTTGGAACTTCGGATTTTTATAATTGTTTTCCACGAATATTTCAACCATCCAGTGAAAAAATTCTTCTCTTTGAATCAATATTTGCCCTCTCGACTAACTAATATATTCAAATATATATTTTTCATTTATAATTAATTGAATAAAAACCCTCAAAATTATATTTCTCTGCTGTGTCAAGTATTAATATTTAAAAAATTAAATAATTCTTTCTGCCACACCTAATTCCATGCCCATCACTGTTTAGATGCACAATAATTATAGCGTACAAAAATTAGACAGCAAGCGACGATGAGCTGACTACCTCGTAGCCACTAAATTAATACTGTGTAAATGAAGTAAGCCAAAGTCAAGACAAACAAATGGCAACCCGTTGGGGCAGCAGTGCTCGCATAGTGACGATGAACAGGATACGACCAGATTTTCCAGATTTGCAAGCTGGGCCGAGCGTGTTTTGAAGATAATGAAACCAAAGGAAGGCCATAAAATTAGTGGCATAAGCAAAACATAATCACAAAAGCGGCGTTGCTGCATGCCACATGTGACAAGTTGCATACACCCGGGCCGATACAATGTTAAGCTACTACAGTTATGCAGGTTTGCATAAATAAATTTCAGTCAAAACTGCTGATTGAGTGCATTAATTATGCCGGCGGCTAAGACCAAGCCGCCAGCAGGCAAGTGAATTGCAAATTTAAGTAAACGTGTGATGTGCGTACGTGTGTGTATGCGTGGATATTAATAGTTGCGCTGGCTTGAGTGGCGCTGGATGTGCCATTGACAACACATAACCGTCAACTACCAAATTGCAGGCAAGCGCAAGTGGCGCTACAAGCAGCTGCAACAGCGCAACCAGCGGAATTGACCAAGCGCCTTGGTGCGCACAACCAGCAACCTTAAAACTCCTGACGAACGCCTTGAATGAGGCATATACGTATGGGTTTCTAGCGCATTCATGTGCGTTGTGAGGTGCGCGGCAGTTTGGCGCTGCGCTGCGCTGCTACTCGTGACCGACAGCATATTTGCATGATGTTTGAAAATTAATAGGAAACTAGTTGGGCGCGAGTGGGGCGCGCGGTACGCCTGCCGCATGCCAAGACAACGAAAACTGCTTCGTAATCACAGTTAGGTGCACCACCAAAGTTCTGCTGGAGTGGCGTGGCGGCAACGCACTTGCCCAACACCAACATACCCGCATGTAATTGGGAGGCGTGCGAGCGGCGAGGCAGCGACAATGCGTGTGATGGCCAAGCGTACGGTTTGCTGGTCGGTCGCTTGCCTACCCAACCAGTCAACACGTCAATCAGTCTGTCGAATAACCATTTCAGCTGCTGCTTAGTCAATGCTATCGACACTGCTTTGGCCGCCAAGTGCTCGCTGCCACAGGCTACGTGTGCGCGCGCGCCTTTCAAATATCGCCAAGTTTACATGCGGCTCGCAAACGCGCTGGCGTACGGGCGGAATGTTAATGCGCTTAATGAGGAAATGTTCAACGGCATTAGGCGGAATGGCATTTCAATTAATAGCTAAGTTTGCCACGAACCAACGACAAAATCGCACTTGCGTTGCATGCCACAAACAGACACACATTGTGAATTCCTCGAAATTGCCGCTCATACGCATACAGTCATTTGTGCATGTTTCTGCTGCACATAAATACGTCTGTGTGTGCGTGTACTCGTCTGTGGCCAAAATTAATTGTTCGCTTGCGAATAGAGCGCGCCAACTGTCGGCTATTGGCTGTTCGCCGTTTACCGTTGGCCACCGTCGGCTGACTGTTCGTCCAAAGTGGTTTTTGCAGTTTCGGCCATTAAACCTGTCATAAACGGCCAAAGGTCTTCGCCGTTGATGGAATTTCAATGCTTGGATATGCCTATATGCCAGACCGCCGCAAGCGCGCCGCCTTCCGCGCTCCCCCAAGCGGCAAATGGCGCGCTGGTGGCCATTAAGCGCAGATGATGCAATTGGCAGCCTGCTCAGCACGCTAATTGCAAATTAATTGCAAGCTATAGAAGTAAATATTTGCCAATTTACATGTCACATCGCCACTCACACACACACACGCATGCGCAGTCGCTCAGACATACGCGCATCTGTCTAGTTTCGAATATTTTAGGCAGCAGGAGTAGCTCGTTAAAATTTATTTTATTTGCTTCACTTACATATTTTTCCTTTCATTGAAATTGCGTTTTAATGACTTATTGGCAAATAAATTGCCAAGCAAAATTAGTTTTTAACTAAATGGACAAAAGTAACGGTATTTACGGTGTGCCATTATTTGCTATTACAGTGATAAAATATTAATTTTTTATCTACTTTTTGTTGTTGCTGTTGTTTTGATATTCCGGCATTCAGATTAGATAAAGACCTTCCTAATAGGGCTAATAGAATAAATCACGTAACTGTATATTGTAACCAGAACAGATATCGATTTTTATTAATAAGGGTTTATGGCCAAGAACTCAAATGCTTTCTTCAAATCTTTTGGAAGCATTTTTTCCGCGAGATAACAAAACTAAAAAAACTCTAAAGTTCAGAAGACTCTATGTAAGACTGCGAAATTCACTTAAGCAGTTTCAAGGATTTAAGATAAATAAATTCCAGAAACACCTTGGGTTTTTTGATGACTAATTGGTGAATATAAATTTCGATAAGTTTCTATTTTTTCCACAGAACAATTGTAAACACTGCCGCAAGATGTTCTTAAGAAGGTAAGGTTAGGTTAGGTTAAGATGTTGATCTAAAAAGGGATCTCACTTGAAAAGCTTAAAACACAGATAGATAAAAGAACTCTTACAAAACGACAAAGCGATGTGCATCTATTACAAAGTTTTTGAGACTGCTAATGTCGATTTCAGCTATTTCTCCTGATTCACTGAAGTAAGAATGCCCATATCTTTCGTCCTCTGACTTGCAAAGGATGGAAAGAGAGTGAGAAATGCCTGGATTTTTCCACTTCACAACTGCTCCATAGAACTTTAACAATTTCATTCAAAGATTTTTGGACTTAACGCAAGAAAATGTCCAGCAAAAACACCGAATCTTGCGGCAAGATGAACTTTGCTAAGAGTGTGTAGCTCAGAAGAGCTCGATCTACTCTGGCCCAAAAGGATCTTGCAGTCGCACAGAAGCGGCTCATCGACCAGCGACTGCTCAGCAAACACAAGGTACATCGGCCCAGTGCTAGACCGCAAGATTTCATTGAAGATCAAACTCGGTTCCATTCTGATCTAATCGCGACAAGTGTGCCTCCTTTGTTTGGCTCATCTGCTTTGCAGTCGGCAGCGATTCCGTTCAGACCAGCACCCAAGCGAGTCTGATGATGAATTAGCTTGATGCTATATTTAGAGAGAATAGACACTTCTTAACTAGCTTCAAGCTCAGCCCTACTATTGCCACTCGGCTGACAGAGTGAATGCTCACCTCCGTGAAAGAGGTTAAACTTCGTAGAAGGCAACTTTTTAAGGCTAATATTGACAAAGAGCTATTTACAGAAAACTCTCCCTCGCTCTCTCCCATGAGAAATTTCAACGCACCTCTCTCCAGCGGGTGCTATTTAAAATATGATAGATGCGCCCTTTGGATATGTTCAAACTACTTTGAAAGTGTAGCCTTTTCGACCGCCTTCCACCCGGCGAACACACCATAGAATATTATTGGCTTGATTATGGTTTCGCAGAGCCAAAACATCATCTTTTTTCTATCTATAGCTTTTCTACAGCACTAGCAATATATGGTAACCGATGCCTTTTTATCCCCTTTTCAATATTTAACCTACATGAGAGTTTTCTATCAAGAGCTCAAAACGTTCGAGGTTAGGAATTGTTATAGTAAGTGAAAACAGTCCAATTTTCTTCTTGGAATTTTTCTAGAGCTCATAAAGCGAAGCGATATCGCTTGAGAAGGTCGAATGGCTTCAGTTCTTGCATAAGCTGTATTTTGAACGCTTTCAATTTAGGATCTCGACGTCAAATGCGCAAAGTCGTTCCATACATCAGTCCGAGTTGCTGCGAACTGCGATGAATCGACTCTCCACGGCCTTCGTGTACACTCTCAGCTAGGAATGAAATATTTGTTCCACTGCGTGCTGGACGTGTCCATTCGGTCGAATTTTATATAATAATTAATGCTGGGTCAAAGAACGGTTGATGGTGTAGTGAATAGTAATAGTTGAGCGAAGCGCCCGAAACACATTCTTTACAGAACTTGAATTTTCGTAATAAATTTGAAGGCTTCGTAAACATTGTTCAGGCGTAAGTATTTTTTTGATGAAATACTAAACAAAAAAGGCTTTTAAAAGAATACCCGTACTGGGATTATCCGTTATATAGATTATTACTTCTAATAATTGTGAATAAGGGTAGGTAAAAAAATTACTTTTTATCCTTCGAAAAATAGTTTACTGAACATCTGAAAAATTTTTTTATTAATATGAGCTTTCAATATTAATAGTAAGGTCTTCCGCTTTTTGGTTTGAATTGAGCTTTAAAACAAAAAAAAAATAAGCTCGATATTTTATTCACATTTTTTTTCACAATCATAAATTTCATGAAAAATAGTGAATTTGCCTTTAAATAATTAAAGATTAACCTTCAATAAATAGTACAATGAAATGTGAATTTTTTTCCAAAAATACATGGAAATATGTTTTTTGAGCTGTTTAACAAACAATTTTTCTTTTTAAAAATTAAAAACACAATAGATTTTTTTTTAATCACCCTAATGTATATATTTATTTTTTTTTTGGAAAAATTATAAAAACCATTAATTTTAAATATATTTGTATAATATTTATGTAAATATTTCATATTCATTTCTTTCTTTGCAGACTACTTGGAAACAGCTGCCCGAGCTCAAGGAATACTCTGCAAGTTTAGAAATAAAATAAGCAAAACCAATCAATATGGAGGAATCACTCGAGGAGAGAGGCTATAAACACAATTATTTGGTAAATAAGCTAAACTTTTCCATAAATTCCATACATTTATATGACCTACAATGTTTCTAAATGAAAAAAAAAAAATTGTGTAATCAACACATAAAATTAATGATTTAAAAAAATTATAAAAAAAATAAACAAAATTTATATTAATTTACTTGTTGTAGTTGTAAATGCTTGTGTTTAACTCATATATTCCTCAGCTCATTATATAAATATTTTTATTTTATTTCAAGTTGTATAAGTCAGCACAGACTTAATCGCATTTTATGATCTCAAATGGTTAATGTCTTCATACAAAAACATAAATAAGAGAATTACATATGTAAATATGTACGAGTATGACAAGCATTTATATGCGCCGTAGAAATAGACATTTCCTCTCGCTGATTGGAAACAATAAATGACTCTATTAAGTTAATGCAAAACTTTTTTACGCACATACTGATATACAAACATACATACAGATATACATATATGTATGTATTTATAGTACAAAAAACCGGCGCTGCAACTTCATTTGCTTGCAAACATTTGATTGCAATCATTATTATATTAATTCAGCTTTGTTTTGTGCAAACAAATAAATACTTGACTTATGATAAAGTTATGAAGGAAGCCATTTGTTAAATTCTAATAGCTGCTTAGCTGTCGTTGCAACAGGTTATGGCCGCCATTTCCGCAAGTCAACGTAGCAAATGTGCAAATAGCAATTCCTATAACTGTAAATAGTAAATACTAAGTAACTGACATAAATGTTAATACCGATTTTATGTGAGAGATAGTAAAATCAGGGGCAGATCGCATAGGTTGTTGGCGGTGTTGCAAATGAAGTTGCATTTGATGGAAGCTGGCAGTCAGTTAGTGGCCGTTTGAGTGAGTTTCTAAACAAAAAAAAAAAAAATGAAAATAAAACTGTTTTTGCCTTAATACAGTTGTTAATGGGTTCAGTTGATTCGCTTTGCTTACTTAGCCATTTCCTTTACGCTTAAAGTTGCTGTAGCAAGTAAACAATGGGATAAGTGCTTGCTTTTATCACTCAATAAATGCGAAAAGACTTCATTAGCGCTTTAATTACTGAACTAAAATTGCTGGAAGTGCATAATTGGAGGGGTTTGGATTTCCAATTGGTTGCAACCAATGGTTTTTTGAAGGTTTCGCTTTCAAGGTTCATACATACTCACGTTTAAAATATCTTACTTACACTATTCAACGCTTGATTGCATTTCTCAAATTAAGCAACTTGCGGTTCAATTAACTGATAATTAATCGGTCGTAAAAGGAGCAAAATGCAAATATGCCCTTCTTTCAAAAGATAGCAACCAATTGTCTCAGTTATTGTCGAACAATTTCTTGTTCTATAGTCCATAACTATATTCGTTATATATTCATTTGAATGGTAAACAACAATGCTGTTTTGAGTTTTCTCAGCCTCAGCCGAAAGTAATTGCATATTGGCGGTCAAAAAAGTTTGAAGATGAGAAATTAGAGCATTAATCGATGAAAATTGCGCTTAAACACAAAAAGAGTTCTCAGAATCTTTGGAAGTTACTAAACAAATTTGCAAGGAAATTCGCTGTCATCTAAATTGATCAAAATTGAACCCCAAGAAACGTTGAAAGACGATTTTTCATATTAAAATGAAGACTTTTTTTTACCGGATTGTAATTCATGATGATAACTGAGCAACCTTAAGCAAAAAAAATCATACACAAGTGTGTATAAAACCTGGCCAAAAAGCCAAATCAACGGCTACGCCAAATATGCATGTCGCCAAGGTGAAGTCCCGTATTTGCTGGGATCTCTAAACCGAACTATGTCCATTATAAGCTTCTCAAACCAAGTGGAATCATTAATGACGAGGAATACCGACATCAATTTATCAAATTGAAGCGAACAATTGCCGAGCAATGCCAAACTGAAGACGAGGCAATAATTCCTCAACATGACAACGCTCAGCCTAAGTTCTAACTCCGGTAAAAAGCTATTTGAAAAACAGTGGCGGGGAGTTCATGCTTGAAACGGCTTATAGGTCAGAACTTTACCTTTCTGATTATCATTTGCTCTGGTCGATGAAGAATGTTTTCACTGGAAAAAAGTACACATTAAACAGGGATAAAAAATTGGCTTTTTTCATTCTTGGCCGCCAAGCCGAGATGGAATGAGATAGAATCCGGAAATTGCCGGAAAGGTGAAAAAATGTTATACCTTCAAATGAGCAATACTTTGAAATACACTATTTATTGTACATGGTCCTCTAAAATAAATTTTGAGCTAAAATTAACTGGAGATTTTTAACCTCGAATCCAATTCAAGTTTCACAACCAAATAAAATCGGAATATTTTTTAGCATTTCTATAATTGAAAAAATCTATAAATTGGCAAATATTAGCAGGAAATATTATTTATCAATAAGAGATATAGAATATGTACAAATAAATTTCCTTTCACGAAATATTTCTTCAATTCTCTTACCCATAGGTTATCTGAAAGATTGCTTTAAATAGCAATTTTCGTTAGATATCTGTATACACCTGCTGATCAAATTTGACTCCAGGAACAAGGTTTTCACGGATTTTCATACAAATATTTATTATCGCCAACGATTAATCCAAATTTTCATGCAGATGTCTGATGATGAAGACTCGGCCGGATGCCCTTCAACGCTTTCAGCAAATTTTTTATTTTTTTATTTTAGGTTTCAGCTCATTTTTAGAGCGTCATTCGTCAGGTTTTTTGGGAAAATTTGGACGTAATATTTGTAAATCCACGTCTCCTCACCAGTAGTGATGTCTTTGCTGAATGTAGGGTTCTCAAGCATCCTTTTGCGACCTCTACTTGACGTCGTTTTTGCAAAACATTCAGGTCTTTGGCTGCGATTCTAACTTTGACACGTTTCATACTCAAAACATTAACCACAATGTGGGGAGTCGATTAATCAAAAAGTGAATCGATCCCTTAGATATATTGAGAGCTCAGCTGCTATCTCGCTGATGCTAACATGATGAGTTTTAAGCACATTTTCTTCACCTTTCTGCTCTCATCGTCATTTATAGAGGTAGATGGATGACTAGCATGGGCAAGTTTTCGATGGCTTCACGACCTTCAGTGATAGCTTTTTGCCACGCAAATGATCGTGTTCGTGATAAGGTAGAAAATACTTTTGCAACATTTTCAGCGATTCCATAGCTCTGATCGCATTGGAAATCAGAATTTCAAGCAAACTCGCTGTTCAGCTGTTTTATCATGGTAAAAATCACCTGTTGAGTTTACACCAATATATGAAATATATATTTATCGATTCTGTTTCCGCGCTCAGTTCAAATCATGCAGTCCGGTTTGCATTTGATTATATGGCATACCAATCGTTAGCAAGGATTCTTTATAATCAAAAAGCTATCAGCAAATTTATAATTGCAATTTGTTGAGAATGAAAATTATCCTCCAAAGGAACCTACTTTTTGGGTACTTGGTATGAGTTCAAAAGGAAAAATCTTAACTTCGGTTTTCAGATCGATATCCCAAAAAAAAAAATGGAACTAAAGTGATTCGGTTTTATCAAAAACACACTCATACAAGTGGTACAAAGCCACTAAAGACGGTCGAGAAATTGTTTAAGATATACTAGTACTGGACGACCCTCTCCTCAACTGATGAAAATATTAAAAAAAAGTGAAGAATATGTTGCTTAAAGATCGTCAACAGAATTTACAGAGATCGCAAAAGAACTCGCGAGTCTGTTCGAATGATTTTGGTGGATATTTTGGGTATGAAAAAACGTTCTTGCTCGACTTGTCCAGAAAAAGATGAATTTTTTTAAAAAGAATACCGTAAACAGGTCTCTTTGGACATGCTTGATCGTGCGAATTCTGATCGCAAATTCATGGAGAATATTATAACTGCCGAAGGCCATCACAAAAATTGCTTATGAATAGTGTTTTGTGGTGTTTTGAGATGAATTTTCGAACTTTTTAAAAAAACTTATGCGAGACGCTCTTAATGACACACGAGCGCGCTTAACACTTTAAAATTTTTAGCGATTTATTGGAAAAGGAATTTACATACAAATCATACTTAATGTTGGCAACAGGTTGCTGTCAAGCAAGCAGCAGCTGCCAATGCAAATAGAGAAACTAAATGTCAGTTAAAAATACTATTTGCAATGCGGCCAATGGGGAGTTGCACAATGCACTTAAAATATATAACGTCTCTATATATACCATAAACATATGTAGAGGGTAGGCCATTTAAAGTTGACCCATTTGTTTGTTTGCCAAAATTAAGGCGTCGCGGATAATCAGCTGGGTTTAGTTTTTGTGCCATTTGAATTTTATATGGAAACATCTTCAAATCTTTATGAATTATGCGTCGGAGAGTGGTGCTGAGAGCGGCGATAACTCGATGTCGATGGAGGTCTCCTCAATACTGGCTCGTACAGCTTCGATATTTTCATCAGAACGTCTTGTGCGTTGTCTGGATGCATGACTGGCATTACTGAGATTACCGGTGTTCACAAATTTTGCGTATAAAGACTTAATTGTGTTCTTAACTGGAGCACTTTTCACTTGTATTTTTTTTGCGAAACGCACGTTGAGTTAACACAATTGAAAAGTTATTTTGAATATAAAGCTGAACAATTTCAGCGCGTTCTTTTGGAGTGTACTGTTCCATGGTATAAATTGTCTTCGAATGACGCTTCTAACGCGGTATGACATTAGCCGATTTGTCAGCGCTGTTAAACAGTTACAGCGTTGCCAGATGGGTCAACTTTAAATGGCCTACCCTGTATATACAGACTATATTATGTAACAAAGGAGTAACGCTAGGCAGCCACTCAAACAATGGCTCAGGTGTGGTTTCACTGGGTAAACGCCTACATCACAACACACTTTGCTTGAACAATGAGTTGGCATGCGAATTTGCGCATTTTTAATTATTATGCGCGCGCATGCGCAGTACAAATAATAGACAAAAGCGAAAAGTAAACAAATAAAATAATTATATAATGCATTAAATGCAATACGCACGTTGAATGGCGAAAATTATGGTAGAAAATAAAATGTTGAAATTAATTATGTGCATAATAACAACGCAGAGAAATAATAATAATCAAAGTAATTGCAAATTATGTATATAAGCATGTGAATATTTATGTCTATGTATGTAAAAATATATATTTATATAAAAATAGGTAATCGACACGCATGCGCAAAGGTGCAAATCAGACGTTGCCAACATTTTGCGCAAAGCCAAAAACTGTCAGCGTAAGCTGCGTGTGCGCATGCGCACAAGAGCTCTTAGTGGCCGTCTCAAACTAATATATACTTACATACATATAATGCCGTTGTTATTGTCACTGTTTTTCAATGAAAATTTTTTTCGCGCTACTTATTTGTGGCAACAACTCACTTTTTTACTACACAGGCCGCATGTGGCATCCACGTACGCAGGCGCGCTTGTCAAGTTGCCATGCCTAGCTGTGCGCGCAAGACCTTGCCACACCGCAAGCAGGTGGCAATTGCTGTGTTTGGCTGTGCGGCGGCCAACTTGATTGCCAATATTGGCAAGACAATTCGTCATATTTGGAACATGTTTGCAGTGAAAATTACGCTTGCGGCTTTATACACACGCACACATACATACATGCATACAATGGTTATTGCGGCACACCAACCAGACGTGGTTTGCGGTTGTTGTTGCAGGGCAGCTGCAGCCTCACCGCCAACCGACGCGCGCAAGCACGAGTGCGAGTAACGGGTAGGCGGGCAACAATAATCCGCTATATTTTGCTTCGGCTTCATCTTCGCGCTTTTCCCCCACTTCCTTGCTTCGTACTGCATTTATGTGTTTATGTCAATTTTATTCAGGAATTCCAGCACTTATTATTATATGTTCGCTTGGCAAATGAAGTGTGTGACCAAATGGGTTTTCAATTAATCTCGTTAATATGAAATCGACTGCGTGGCGGGTGCATGCGGTCTGCAAATTAAGGCCCCGGGCGTATGCGTATAAATTAAACGTGAAGGTTTTGCAAGGATGTGGGGGAATTAATAAGCATTTATTTGTCATATTGAAGCGATATTGTAGGATAAGGACAGCAAATGATGACGGAACAGTGAGATCTGCTTTGTTGTACGGCGCTTTAAATCGTGGTAAAATAGACAAGGCTTTCGGAAAATGACACATTTCCTAGAGAATAGAAATTCCTTCTTCTTTATTGACGTAGACACCGCTTTATAACAGCGCGTCAGTCGTTTCTTCTTTTCACTATTTGGCGCCAATTCGAGATACCAAGTACAGCCGAAGTAGCTCCTGTCGGCAAAAGTTATTTTGCGTTGGATTTCGAAGCTGACGTTGTTATTATGCTGCTCTGCAGCTCGAATTATTTTCTCCAGGAGTAGATTGAAAAAGTCGTCGGATTCGCCTCGTCTGAAACCTCGTTTGGTATCGAACGACTCGAAGAGCTCCTTCCTGAACCTGACGGAGCTTTTGGTATTGCTCAAAGTTACACAGCCTTAATAGTTTTACGGGGATTCTAAATTCAGACACATCGGCATGAAGGGAGCACCTTGTAGTGCTATCGAAAGCAGCTTTGAAATAGACGAAGACCGGCCACGGTAGTTGGGGAGTTCCTCTTTTTGTGGATTGAGTAGAGCACACTTAAATTCCAATCTTAACAGTTCTTCGCCGACATATTTGAGAAGCTCGGACAGCCACTTTTTGTTCTTGTGACAAGTTAATACTATTCAAAATTGTTCGTGGTCTTCATGTAACGTCCGCTTTGTCGTCATCGATCGGATTCAGCATCTCCTGCTGTGATGCTTTCTCTGCCATTCAGTAGACAGAAGAAGTGTTGCCTCCATAATTTTAGTATGCATCGGTTACTAGATCCTCTCTTCAAGAGTATGCTCCGGTCTTGAAACCTTCTGTTAGTTGCCGCATCCTGCCGAAGAATTTTCGAATGTTACCTCTGTCAACCAGCTTGTCAAGCTTTTCGTATTTTAGCCTTTCTTTTTTGCAAACGTTCTCGCTTCCTCTTCAACTCTCGATATCTTTCTCATCCGGCACTTATAGTGGTCGATTAAGACGTAGAAATTACAAACCACAACACAAACACTTTTTTTGTCCTACATTCAAGCCCATAGTTTAATACATTTTTAAGTTATGCTATTTTTCTGAAATATACTTTAACTTATTATTTCATTTATCCAATATTTCATATATATGTACATATGTATGTATAGGGTGATTTTTTAAGAGCTTGATAACTTTTTTAAAAAAAAAAAACGCATAAAATTTGCAAAATCTCATCGGTTCTTTATTTGAAACGTTAGATTGGTTCATGACATTTACTTTTTGAAGATAATTTCATTTAAATGTTGACCGCGGCTGCGTCTTAGGTGGTCCATTCGGAAAGTCCAATTTTGCGGCAACTTTTTCGAGCATTTCGGCCGGAATAGCCCGAATTTCTTCGGAAATGTTGTCTTCCAAAGCTGGAATAGTTGCTGGCTTATTTCTGTAGACTTTAGACTTGACGTAGCCCCACAAAAAATAGTCTAAAGGCGTTAAATCGCCATGATCTTGGTGGCCAACTTACGGGTCCATTTCTTGAGATGAATTGTTGTCCGAAGTTTTCCCTCAAAATGGCCATAGAATCGCGAGCTGTGTGGCATGTAGCGCCATCTTGTTGAAACCACATGTCAACCAAGTTCAGTTCTTCCATTTTTGGCAACAAAAAGTTTGTTAGCATCGAACGATAGCGATCGCCATTCACCGTAACGTTGCGTCCAACAGCATCTTTGAAAAAATACGGTCCAATGATTCCACCAGCGTACAAACCACACCAAACAGTGCATTTTTCGGGATGCATGGGCAGTTCTTGAACGGCTTCTGGTTGCTCTTCACCCCAAATGCGGCAATTTTGCTTATTTACGTAGCCATTCAAACCAGAAATGAGCCTCATCGCTCATCGGACACGGACGCGAAACACATTTCGAACCGAACACTGATTTTGGTAATAAAATTCAATGATTTGCAAGCGTTGCTCGTTAGTAAGTCTATTCATGATGAAATGTCAAAGCATACTGAGCATCTTTCTCTTTGACACCATGTCTGACATCCCACGTGATCTGTCAAATACTACTGCATGAAAATCCTAACCTCAAAAAAATCACCCGTTATATATTCTCATGATTACCTATTTTCGATATTTTTAGCTTTGGTGGAATGAATGGAGGTATTGGGCCATTGTGATGAGGAAAGTTACTAGTCCACGACTACACACAATTGTCATCTCAGAACTTGAAAATTATGGCATTGGAATCGCTGCTAAGATAAAATTTTGTTTTTGTTGTTGTAGCAGTTATCTAGTTCTCGCAGTCCTACCTCCTTGTAAGGCTTGATTGTCATCAAAGTCATCTAATGTATGGTATCGCTTCTGAGAGGATCAGACCATAGGCAGAGCAGTGTTAGGTAAGTGGAGTTCGCTGGACATGTAAAGCGCTGGTAAGAGTTATACACGGACACGTTGCACGCTAGCCATATAATTTTTATGTTTGGGTTGATCCTGGATAAGTAAATGTTAACATGCTCTAGACCGAAACTGCCGTTGTAAATGGCGGTCAGTGCTTGTCTAAAGTTTGTCGCGTCCGAAATTTCAACCGAGAAAAGACACATAATTAGGCCTAGGATGCGGCTCTGCGAAAACAAGCCAGCAAAATTTCGGATTTCATCCGACCAAGGGCTGTTATTTCGGCGATCTAACAAAAAAAAAAAAAAAGGGGGGAAGCTGTGTTCGATTGTGGTGCAGTATTTTGACACGTGGTCTGCCTTTCACTACAGTCTGACGACCATAAAAAATTATTAAGAAGATACCTTTTTTCATTGCTGGAAGTAAGCACCGATTTTTTGTGGCCAACCAAATTGTTTAGAAATATCCTCTAAGGTTTGAAGGGAAGAATCATATTTAGTTTGTTACTTAAACTGCTCAGGTATAGTTTTAGATGAAGAATTTTCTCACAAGAAGTAAAGGGTTTCTTTCTTTGCTCCATATTCGATAAATGAAATCTCTTCCGAGCAGAAAAACTCCTTGATTTCATTTAATTTTTTATTGAAAAGCATTGTCTTGAGAAAACTTCTTAGCTATATAATAGTACGATTCGGAGATCCTATGCCGGAACTAGTATAAAAGGTTTTCGTTCTCTCAAAAAAACTTTCCTAGTTCACTAATGAGCTCAAACTAGAGCGCATGAACTCCTGATTTTCGGCCTGTGAACCTCTGGCGCAAATATAAGCTGTGGCAAAAGTAAAACGCTCTAGAAAAAGCTGCTTCTATAAGTGACTATTTGTCAGCAGATCATTTCCAACTTACCGCTGTACTTTGTGAGAGAAATTTTTCTTTGAAAATTCATCAAATGTTCGGTCTCAAGCGGTTTGAAACTAATAAAGTAGTCTATTTTTATTTTCCATGAAGTAGAGACACGTTAAAAATAAACGGAAAAGTCTGTCAACCAACTAGGAAGTATGGGAGCTTTAACCATCATCAGCCATCTTGGTCCATATTGCTTAGAGTTCTTCATTCAGAACTTCATATCGTCACCTAAAATGCAAAATAACGTAACATCACATTTCATAAGTTTACAGGCGAAGGAAAAACGATATAATACAAGCCACTCATATTGGGGAAAAATAGTTTTGGTTATAAAATGGTTATATATTGTTAATATATTGGTTATATAATGGTTATATATTGGTTATAGCTGACAACGGCAGCTCAAAATTTTATGCTACATATAAGTAATATGATGTAAGGAAGCGTAAGCAATAAAAAACTAAATTTCGATTTTTTGATTTTACGTTGTTTTGCATTTTAGGTGACGATATGCATTTTTGTTGTTATAAATTCTTTCATAAGCTTCTCACACAGCTGTGCATTGAGTTATCAATTTATATGCTCATGTATTGCCTTTAAGAGTTAAAAGTCCGTCAAAATATTCATCGATAACCTGACGCTGGCTACCTGTTTGCCGTCGGTCGCCAAATCAGCGCATTCGCCATGCATACTCATGCATTATTTCATTCAGCGCCAGATTCTAATCAGCGTGTTATTGCAATTTATGCAGTGGGCATTGTGTGTCGCATCTTAACGTAAAAATATACACACATACATATACAACTTACACATACTGAATACTAAACTTAGCCGCAGGCGATTAGACGAGCTGTGCGCATGCGCAGCATTCGGCTCATTCATACGCGGCCTCTGTGACTTTCGCATGTCTCCATAGAATACGCCAGCATCGCAATCGTGATGCGCCATAACTTAACCGTTTGCCGGCTGTCTGCTGCCAGCTGCAGGTAATTTGGCTGCAAGTACAATGTGTTGCGCGTTGTTGCCGCTGTTGTTGTTGCGGCCACATAATCATAAAGTGTGCGATCTCGCAACTTAAATTATTGCACAATTACGGCGCATACCACGCTGCTGGTCAGCGGCATCACGAGCGCGCCGCAACCGACGGCGATTTGGTGGACAGCGTCGCTGTCGCCAAGCCTTGCGCACCGCGATATGTGGAGACGCGCGCGCGCCACTGCTGCCGCGAGATAGATGACCAGCAGCCGCGCGGATTAAACGCTGTGTCATAGTAAAAGTGAAATAACTTTCCACTTATTTGACGGAATAATCTGCCGGAATGACTGAATGAGCGCATGAATGAACGGTTTTATGCGCCAGGCGGCACACATGCGCGCGTGCACATACGTTCATGCATATGCGTATATATGTTTGTGTATGCGATTTTATTATGTCGTGGCAATCTGGCAGGCAGCGGGCGCTGCGCCATTCAATGAGTTTATTGGCGATGCGCTGCAGTTCATCTTGTCGTCTTGCCGTCTCGCACGGCATGCCACTTGCGATATGCCACGGCGTTTGGCATAATTCGCTGTTTAATTTCGGACCGCATGTAAATCGTGCGCTGACATTTGCGTCGCGATCAGATCGTAATTTCCATAGCGGCGCTGTGGCAGTTGCTTTAATATTGCTCATAACTTTTTGCGGTTTATACTAATCTGGCGTTTCATTGGAAGCGCGTTGTTGTTATTTTTGCGAGCGCTGTGCGCGCCGCAAATGGAAATATATCGCAGCTTCCGACAATTGTGGGAATAATGCAAATTAATGTGGCAATATCACGTTTGTTGGCTTTTAATTGGCAACATTTTTCCAAAACGCTCAAAATTTTAATTGCCAGTTGGGCAATATTATTGACAAGCTGCACTAACGATGTGGAGTGGGCTGGCTTAGAGTCAATATTTTATTATTATTTCAATTATTTCTCTAATAAATACAATAAGCAATCTTCCCTGAAGGTTTCTACTTTGTCATATTTTGAAATGTAGTGAAGAGTGTGAAGAAAATACATAAATATGTATATACAGGTATGCATGTACGAGTATAATAAATATCTTAAACAAAGTCCAAGCACGAATAAAACTTATATAACTGAAATTTCAACGTATTATTGAGAATGCTCTAACTTTACTTGAATAATAATATTCTAAAATGAATTATTACCGACACAAAAGCATTTTATTCAAATATGTACAATTTCCATTTTATAAATGCATTTATTAAAGCAAAGCAATGCATTTGAAATGAGCTGCAGAGCAGAGAAAAATAGAAAAAAAATTAAATTTTAATTTCTTAATAATAAAATTTTCCATTCCTTGCGCATTTCCGACGATTGTGCACCCAAACACATATATAAATGTACATATACATGCATAGCTATGTACATATGGATATACACAGAATTATATATACGGCAACGGTACTAATTATTGCCTAAGCAAACTAGAAAATTCAGCTGCAAATCAATTTGACTGACACATCCGTCAGCCATAAGCAATATGCATGCGCGTGTGTGTGTGTGTTGCAAACAAACATTTTAATTATATGTGCATACACATAAGGCATAAACCAAATGCATTTTGTTGTCTTGACAGTGTTTGCCGCTTGTGACAAATGGGCATGCGCGCACCAACGCCTTGACATTAAACATGCAGCGGTGTTTTGTTTTTTTTGTTGTTTCTTGTGAATAAGTGACATTTACCAGCAATGATTGCTGAGACTTATCGCTTGTTCGACTATAATTAGTTTGCTTTATATCCATACACATATATTAGCATCAATACAATCGACGACAAGCGTGAAATTAACGCTCACCAAGGGGCGGCGCATGCAAATCCCAAGGTGCGGAGCTAAGAGGTGACTGGCGCTTGGTGCGGGCGGATGGCGGTGAGTGGTGAGTGGTAAGTGGCAACGCATCCAATTAAATCGATTGTATAGTACTAATATTTAACATTTTCGCATAAGCAGCACAACAATGCAAAAAGCAGCGCTATACAAGAAAGCTGTGATGTGAATGCGCGCTGCGCCAGGCTTTAGTTTAGCAAGCAAGCCAAAGTCGAACCAATTATTCAAAATGAATACAGCAACAATTCACATATTTATGTATGTACATACGACTCCATTTAATTTTGACTACAGTGAAACCCAGTTAGAAGAAATTAAAATATAAAATAAATTCAATTTTATCATTTCGATAAATTATCGTTAAGCGCATACTCAAAAAAATTTTTTTTACTGCGGTGAAAGCAAACTACATATAAAAATTTATAGTTTATAACAAACAAAAAATTTTATTTGACTTTGATAAATTATCGATAATTTTTTACTCACAATTTTTTTATTATAGTGTACCCAAATATTATAAATTATAGAAAAAATTTAAATTTTTTGGCTACGATATATTATCGATAGCATGAGAATTTATCGATAAATTTATAACTAAAATTTTAAAAAAAAATTCAAAAATCGCCGTCTAATAGTTTATAACACAAAACTTGATTTTTTCGCTTCGAAAAATTATCGATATATATATAAATTTACCGATAATTTATCGAAGTCAAAATAATTAAATTTTTTACCTTGAACTGGAATTTTTAATGTTAGATTTGATTATGCATTAATCGTAGCTAAAAAGAGATATATATATATCGATACTAAACATATGGGAACGTAAAGCTTATAACAAGAGAATTTCTCTTTTTAGCTACGATTAATGCATAATCAAATCTAACATTAAAAATTCCAGTACAAAGTAAAAAATTTAATTATTTTGGCTTCGATAAATTATCGATAAATTTCTTGTTAAAATTGTTTTTACTACAGTAACACCCAAATATAAAAAAAATATGGTTTATAACAAAATGAAAAAATTTTTCATTTCTAAATGTTATCGATAAATTCATAAACAAATTTAACATTTAAATTTTAATTTAACATTTTATAACAGAAATTTAATTATTTTGACATCGATAAGTTCATACTCAAAACATGTTTTTGACAATAATGAAACCCATATCTGCGAAATTAGAGTTTATGAGAAAAAATTCAAAGTTTCTAACTTCGATATAAAATCGATAAATCTATTTTTTACTACTTGAAATCCAAATATAAAAAATTTTATGTTTATAATAATAAACGTAAAAATTTTCTCTTCGATAATTATCGATAACTTTCTTCGATAAATTATCGATAAGTACCTCACAATTTTAAATTTAACGAAATTCCTAGCTCAAAAATTCAAAATATGAATTTAGTTCTCCAGATAAATTCATTGAAAATATTTCCGGTAAGCAACTATGTACTAAGCATTCCAGCAAATAATTCGCTATTTTCAAGTTCATTGAATCTGCGCAACACTGTCATGGCTTGCTTAAAATATATCGGAGGGCAACAATGCTTGCTTGCCGTTGGCAATTTAATTGTCGGTGTTTGATTTTCGGGGCTTGATATCGTTGCAATTGTCGGTTTTGTTGTTGCGGCGCCGCCAGTTACGCTGCAAACAATGTGTTGACAATTGCTGCAACAGTTAAACACAGGCATGTTCGCGCTACAAAACGCTTAGCAGGTGTGTGAATAAAATTATAAAAATACATATGTATATATGTATATAAAATAAAAAAAAGATAAGAAAATATACTGAAAATATCTAATCCTTAAAAATTCTGAATAATATGATCTACCTTAAATTAAAATTTCGAAAAAATTATTTTGTTTTAACATAAAAAGCAATTACACTTCTAGAGGCGGCTTGGGAGTGTAAAGTAAACTGGACATTTGTTACTAATTTTAGCTAAATTATCTTAAAGTTTTAAAGGCCTAACGGGAACAGTTTAGGCATAAAATTGCTTTAGAAAGAACTATATTTGGAACTGTTAAAAAATTATTTCAAGTTAAAATCCGAGAAAAAGTATTCCAATGAGTATAAAATCAATCTTTTAAATTTTCGAATCCTAATATATTGCAATGGCACTATGGTCTCTATAACTTCTTTCGAAATTTTTTTTGTCCGTTCCGCTTTCGTAGACCCGACTGTAGTGGGAACTTTTTCTCAATTCTTAGAGAAAATTCTTTCTGATAAATAAAGCCAAAAATGACTTGCATCGAATATAATAGCTCTCTCGGTGCCCATAACCCTAATAGAAAATTTTCGAACTTCAGGCTAACTTGATAACACAAATATCGGTCAATATGTGAGTTAGTTTAATGAAATTGAAAGTTCGGTCGACAAATATGTCTTCCGCGACACATTTTATTATGTGGTTTTGCCAGCCACCGAATGTATTTCTCAGATTTCGATCTTTGAAAGTTTCAAGACTATGAAATGTTCAGTTACACCCGAACTATTATTGAACTTATTGGACTATATTCTGAATTAATTAAGGAAAATTGTTATTAATGATCATTCAATTACACGCATTTTTTTCTTATAGATGCGCAAACTTCGACAAAACTAAAATTCGAAAATTCGAAATCAATGTGTATGAGAAGTTCCACGTCGAGACAGTGCCGGTAAGAAGAGAGCAGTCGACGGATTAAAAAAAAAATCACTTAAAGAGACATGTAATCATGCTAGTATTAAGAATTTAAAGATATCTTTTGAAGAATCACCACAAAATGTATTTATAATTATCTCTTCACCTATGTATTTAGATATAATATAAAAATTTGTATGTGAAAAATATATTATTTAATTCATATTAGGCATACATACACATGCATATCCACTTAAATTTAAATCCCCGCATTTGCTTGCTATAAAAGCCAAAAACAAAAAAAAAAAAAAAAACGAAAAAACAAGAGCAAATTCTTCATCAATATTCTTATTAGCTTAATCGCTTAGTCAAAGTGGCGCCATGTTTTTCCTGCCGAGCGAGTGGCAGGGCGGCCAATGTAAGCAGCAATCCGCCGCAGAGCCAATATTGAACGAATAGCTTCGATGTGCGTCAAATACATAAAAACCAAAAAAGCCAAATTATACACAAGAACACACACACACACATACTTACCCATACAGGACATTTTCAGATATGCAGATTTTCCTACGACTACTCGCTTACTCAGTACACTCAGTGGGCACACTCTGGTAAGTATATTGGTGATTTGCTTTGGCTAAGCACATATTGACGTTTGGCTGCTTACACTCCGCTTTATGTGCGCGCCTTAACGGTATTTCGCTTTGGTTTTTGCCTTTTAACTCCCATTCAGTGCGCACACATTTCCTCGCATTGATAATATTTTCCGAAAGGATGTGCATATAAAATTTTAAGACATCGTTTTATGGTGATACACAACATGTTTATCGCAAAATATCCACAAATTCAGCAGGCAAGGTACTCAAAGGACAACACACATAAGAAACACGCATACAATCACATACTCAGCCAACACACTCACACACAAATATACATATATGTATATATAAATGTGGAGTTGAAGTCCTCCGTCTGTGTAATTTGTACAACTCAAGAGCGAAGCTTAAAGCTCATAAATACTTGTGTTAGTGTTAGTGTATACATAAGTGTGTTTATATTTGTATTTGACTTTCAGCTCATAATAATTGAATCGACAGCAGCCATTTAATGCGGCTTAATTACATTATAAAACTTGAATAAACATCCCAACAAGCGGAGACCTGCGTTTAAGTTAAGCAGAGAGTAAACCACCCAAGCCAATAACAACACTATGGCTATATGCAGAAATCACCGAATTGCACTCAGGTCTCGGTTGCATTTTCGGTGATTTTTTACTTGTTATGAGGAGAGAGAGAAGCGACCTGCTCGCATACTCCGCATGTGTTTCAAGTGTTTCGCCTTTAAAGAACGCCTTAAAGCCATCAGCGAGGTATAGAGTTCCTACGTGACTTTAAAAAATTGTAGGAACTTAATACCGTGCTCTTGGAGGGCTGTTGATCAACAAGCACATTAAAAAATGTTTATTAACTCATTGTGAATAAGTGAATAACGTGAAATGTAGTGAAAAGCGAAAGAAACTTTATGAAACTGAAAGCTTTCAAAAAGCTTTGAAGGCTTTAATACAAGTATCTTAAGTATATTTAAGTGTTTTATAAACTCAAGGTGAATAAATGAATTAAGGATGTCTAGTGCAGAGCGTATAAAATTCAGTAAAACCAAAAGCTTTCAAAAAGCTTTGCAGCCATTTATATTTTTAGTATATTTAAGTGTTTTATTAACTCATGGTGAAAAAATCTATAAAGTGATGTGTAGTGAAAAGCTTAAAATTCTTTTTTTAAACCAAAAGCTTTCAAAAAGCTTTGCAGCCATTTATATTTTTAGTATATTTAAGTATTTTATTAACTCATGGTGAAAAAATCTATAAAGTGATATGTAGTGAAAAGCTTAAAATTCTTTTTTTAAACCAAAAGCTTTCAAAAAGCTTTGCAGCCGTTTTGTATATTTAAGTGTTTTATTCACTCATGGTGGAAAAATGCATAAAGTGATGTGTAGAAAAAAGAGCACCAAAACCGAAAGCTTTCAAAAAGCTTTGCTGCCCTTAATATTTTTAGTGAAAGTTTGTGCGATTTTAAAAATGATTTTTGGTTGTTTTTTAGGCTTTTCGCTTAAATATGGCGAATTCATTACACTACAAGAAAAAAACATATTTTACAAATTTATTTCACGAAAAAGTTTTCAGGTAGTTTCGAAGCCATCAATGCTGTAAGTGAAAGTTTGGTCGATTTTAACAGTGATTTATTTTTGTTTAATTAAATCTGTTGGTAAAATATAATAATAATGTTTATATCTATGTATAGAAACACAGAGTAAAAAAGCTTCCAAAAGCTTTCAAAAGCTTTAAAGTCATTAATCAACATTTTAAGTGAAATTTTAACTGATTTTTACATTGTAATTTTGCGTTAATTTATTACAACTGATTTTAAAATATGGCGACTCACTCGACTTGGCCAACAAAACACAAACAATTTTATTAATATAATATGTAAAACAGGTTGAAAATTGGTGATTGAAAGTGCTGTTGTTGTTTTTTCAAATAATCTTAATAAAAAATGTTACAAGAACTTACGGCTGGATTGAAAGCCGTGACAAAACCTTTTTTTTTGAACTTAGCAATATCTTCGTCTGACTTTGGCAGTGGTTGACTACGTAGTTGGGTCCTGATACGAGGTATCAAAATGAAGTTAGATTGGATGTTCCGTTGACACTCTTGTGGTACAGCCATCTGTCAGTTAAGTCCCGGTTAACTTAACCAAGATTTTTTCTTTCGGTAAAGAACCTTTTTTAAGTAGAAATTAACCGGAAAATGGCTGTTAGCCAGTCATTGAGAAAATACCAAAAGGTGCCCCAAACGATTGGCACACCACTCTTACACTTGGTCAACCATCCTCGAATACTTTTAGTGAATATTTCGCACAATGATGAACAAAGAGCAAATGGTTGTGAATAAATTGGAACTCGCTTCAAACAACTTAAAAGACTATTCTCATGTTCTCATCAAGTTATAAATGAGGTTCTGATATATTGACGAGAAAAAGGTGAGCAAGAAGACCTTAAAAAATGCCCACCAATAGAGGTAAAGAAACTAACAAAGTTTGAAAAAAGAAATAAACGCCTGTTTGAAGTCGTTCAGGTTATTACTCTCAACCCTCAATTAAACTTCTTTCAAGAAATAAATAAATTCATTCTTCTAAAAGTCAACGTTTAAAGCACTAACAAAGTAAGATCGTTATTACTGGATAAATCTCCTTAAAAAAACCTTCAATTAATTTGACAACTATCTCTGCTAATCCCGGAGTGGACCGATTTTTTTTTATATTTTTTTTTTTTTTTAAAAAAAAAAAAAAAAATAAAAATTAAACATTTTTTTCTGTAAACTTTATTTCTATCATAAAAAAAATATAATTTAACGATTTTATGATTTCACAGAAACAATACAAAAAATTATTTATTAATTTTTTCTCTGGCGTTTAAATATTTTACAAATTTTATGTTCAGTAGAGTTTGAAAATTTTTTAACATACAAACAACCATTTTTGTCCGGAATTATCCAATGTAGTTGTTGAGTTCTTACAATTGCTTTCGTTTTCAAAAATCTGTCATTTAAATAGAAATAAAGTTAACGGAAAAAAAATTTTTTTTTCATTTTTTTAATAAATAAAAAAAATATAAAAAAAAAAAATTTTAAAAAAAATTATAAAAAATAATTTAATAAATAAAAAAAATATAAAAAAATCGGCCCACTCCGGGGATTAGCAGAGATAGTTTTCAAATTAATTAAATTTTTTTTAAGGAAAAAAAAATAAAAAAATGGCGAACTTCCAAAAAAAAAAAATACGATTCTACTTAAAAAACCGATTATTTTAGTATAGTAAAATTCATAATTTTTTTGAAGTTGGACAAAAAATTTTTAAAAAATTCGAAAAAATCTTTTCAAAGAGTAGAAAAGGACGGATAAGTTTCAGCAAAATCAAAAGGGGGTCGGGTTCAAAAGTAGTCAATTTGGTATGGAATACCCCATATACATACATAAATTGGTAATATCAAGGTGATGGTTGTAGTTCAACCTATTCGTCGGGTTGATGTTAGGTGTTTGTTTTTAAATTATGATTGATTAACTTCACAACAAGGAGATTATGGTAATCATATGTTCAGATGATACGCAGAATTTATGACAATTTACGAGAAAAGAACTCGAAGCAGAATGCTTTTAACCGTATTAATCTTTATATTGTCTAATTAATCTTTAAAACAATATAACGAACAGAACAATTGAAGTTTGGGTTTTTAAATATAGAAACTGAAGAGCATAATAATGAAGAGTGATGGGTTTTGGAATCTGGTAGGCCAATAAGCTACGCATAGACCAGTTTGCTCCTTTGCGATACGCGAATATTAACAGATTCTACGGCCTCAATATCAATACCTCCTCCAGTGTATCATACTGTGAAGATCCTGGATGCTTACAGCGTAGTCTTGCCAATACGGGACGTTTTTCGCCACCAGACAATGATAAGTTAGTATCCCTATCATCTTCTTACATTCTCATTTATCGAGTGCCAAAAGGAGTTTTGTGTAATTCCAGTCTACCGTTTTGCACATGACTTTTGCAGGTAGCGCAATCCATCGGGTTTTGTTTTTCTTTAACATGCTTCCGTCATCGTCGTATAGACAATGAAGAGTGATAAGAATTTAGTATAAAAAAACACGTTAGTAAAACTATTAATTAATTATATGAATGATATTAAAATAAAAAAATAATTTTGCAAAAATTTGGGAGGACTGTTCTTAATTGCTTGCCAAATATGAGCGCGATTTGTCAACCAGTTTGTTTATAGCCCTTGCTTAAGTCGGTACACCTCAGTAGTGCGTTGCAATTTTGGCAATGTATGAAAATATCGAACTAAGAATTTGCCTCCAGTTTGGTATTTTTAAAAAAATTTCGTGTGCGGAATCGTTGCGAATGTTGGAAAAGTCTTGCACTGATTCAGTTTTATCAAAAACACAAACCTACGAGTTTTACAAAGCCTTCAAAGACGGTCGAGAAATCGTTAAACATCATCTGGGCGACCTTCGACTTCTTCAACATGAGGAAAATATTAAAAAGTAAAGGATTTGCTGCCTGAAGGTCGTCAAGAAAAAAATAGGGAGATGGCAAGAACGATCTGCATCTCACGCGAGTCCATTGGATTGATTTCGGTGGATATTTTGGTTATAAAACGCATTCTTTGCTCGACCCGTCTCAAAAAAGCTACATTTTTTTCAAAAATATTGCGATTGTGACCGAATTTAAAGCCAAAAACGCAATGAAAACCATCAATCAACCACCGTGTTTAGCAGTCTTGGCTCCGTGTGATTTTTTCTTGTTCCCCAAACTGAAAATGCCGTTTCGTGGAAGCCGTTTTACTGTCGATTGAAGAGATAAAGCAAAATTCGCTGAAGAAGCTGAAGGTCATCCCAAAAAGTGCTTATGAGGACTGAAAAAATCTTTGGCATAAGTGTCTTACATCTGGTGGGGATTATTTCGAAGGCGACGAAATAAATATTGATGAATAATTAAATATTTTGCGCTTTATTTACAATTTGCTTTTATCCCAAAGTATATTAACTATGGAAGAATTACAGGTTTAGTATTTAGATTACTAAGTTTTTAAGAAAGAGTTCAACAACCTTTTCGATACTACAATAGTGAATACCTAAATGGTTTGTATAATGTCTACAAAGATAGCAGTAGCAACCCTGCTGTACTGACTGTGGTTAGACTGCCACCATATAAATATATCTGTGTACAAGGAACGTTCCAAAGTAAAGAGGACTTAAAAAACAGAACAAATGGGTTTTTCGGCAAAATCAATTTATTTTATTCAAAATAGTCTCCTTCTGTTTCAATATACTATACATAGCTTTTTGCACGGTCCAAAAGCATGTCGAACGAGTGTTATAGCTCGTTGGCCGGTATGGCCGCCAGTATGCCGGTGCAAGCCTTTTGAATGGCCTCTATGTCTGCATAACCCTTTCCTTTCATGGGCAAATGCATTTTTCCGAAAATGAAAAATTCGCGCGGTGCCATATCAGGTGAATACGGGGAGCGGTTAATGGTTGAAATGTGATTTTTGGTCAAATAATCGACCTTCGAATATTAGATTCTGAGCAATTTTTGGTCGGCAAAAGTTTTACCAAAGGAATGGAATGGAATTATATCCAAATATGTGTACAAATTACTATTAATATATGTATAACAAATAAAGTTACTCAAAAGCGACGATAGCTCAGCAAATGTCTCCTTTAAATACATTGCGAATATACAAGAGAGAGAGACAAAAATTTGACAACTCAACCTTCGTTACCCAAGATCTAATGTAGAGTCCTGCTGAATACGCAGGATCATGAAAATATGCAAACGTGCTTGTACGTATGTTAAGAGACCTTCTACCGAATACAAATACTTAATTCATTACACGGCAGAAATTAAAGAGGGTTGCAAATTCTACTCCCATCTCTCCTTCACAGACGTATTGCAAATTTTAAATTTTCCGCCAGGATATCACCACAAACGGCAACCCTCATTTTAAAATCTCGACACTTTTCCGTTAGATGTCACCTATGCTTGCGTTAGAAACATATCCTGTAACATAATGTTGCCATAAAATTTATGGGAACGAATTTCTAATTAGAAATTTTTTCTAGGCAGCAACAAGGGCATACAATACAAACAAAAAGGACATAGAAAAATATCTATGAATATGTTAAAGGAGATTATCAAAAATTATGTTTTTATTTGTAAAATTGGCCACAAAAAGTTTGGTTAGATTTAAAACACTCCTAATGTCTTTTTTCAACATTTCGTTTACGGCTGCTTAAATGGTTTTGAGACCCAGCATTCATTATTGGATAATATTCGACCAAACAGACACCGTTCAGCACGCAGTGAAAGAAATATTGCTGCTGTATCTGAAAGTGTATACGAAGACCCTGGAGAGAGACGCAGTTTACGTCAATATCTTAAATTAAAAACGTACAAAATACTGCTTTTGTAAGAACTGAATCCGCTCGACCTTCCCAAACAACCCCCCTGTTCTTTCGGCTCTTGAAAGTTCCAAGGAGATCCGACGTTTTCGAGCCAAATTTTGTGCAGCGAAGAGGCTCATTTCTGGCTCAATGGGAATGTAAACAAGCAAATTAGCTCTTTTGAGGCGAGAAACGACCTGAAACTATTCAAGAGCTACCATTTTATCCAGAAAAACCACGGTTTGGTGTGATTTGTTGCCCAATGGAATCATCGGTTCACATTTCTTCAAAAATAATGCCGGTTAGAACGTAATCGTCAATGGGGACCGTTATCGCTCCATGATAATCGACTAATTGATGCCTGAAATTGAAGCTCTTGATCTCGGCGACATTTGGTTTCAAAAAGACAGCGCCACTGCCCACACATTGCATCAATCAATGGATTTATTGAGAAAACACTTCGGTGAGCGGAAAATTTCACGTTTTTGGTCGGCTGATTAGCTACCAAGACCGTGTGATATCACACTGTTAGAATTTTTCGTATGGGGATATGTAAACTCTAAAGTCTATGCAGACAATCCCGCTTGAATTCAGGACTTGGAGCAAAACAACACGCGTGTCTTTTGCCAGTTACCCCTCGAAATGCTCGAAAAGGTCATCAACTCAACGAATGGACCATCTGAGTGGTGTGGGCTAAGTTCAGATGTGACCGAACATTTCATACTCTTGCAGCTTTCAAAGATCAAAGCTTTGCAAATACTTCAAGTATTGGCATTTCATTAAGTTATATAATATCATAGTTCATTTAGTTTAATAACTATGTTTTGCTTCTCATTAGCGAAAATTAAATGAAAATCATTCTCTAATCAGATAGTGCCCAAAAAATAAGGCGACATTTGAATTTAAACTGCGCACGTCGAAGGATTTGAAAAATTATTTTTTTTTTTAGATTGGTAGTACTGTCAGTCACATTTATGTCAAATTTCATGTCAAAATATTCATTAGTGTTTGAGATACGTGTCGTTTTGTGAGCTGCTAAAAGTGAGTTTTTCGTTTTTTGCGATGTCGAAATTTGTTGAGCAAAGAATTTGCATTAAATTTTGTTTACGGAATCAATTTTCTGCTGCGGATACGTTGAGGATGGTGCAGAAAGCCTTTGGTGATGAGGTTATGTCTAAAAAAAATGTTTAGAAGTGGTATAGTGAGTTCCAAGCCGGCCGTGAACGTGTCGAAGACGAAGAGCGTCCAGGGCGACCATCAACCTCAACCGACGAAGCTCACGTTCAACAAATCAAAAATTTGGTGTTGAAAAACCGTCGATTAACAATTAGAGGCCTTTCTGATGAAGTTGGCATATCGAAAGGCTCAGCCAATACCATTTTGAAGGGTGTATTGGGCCTCAAGCGCGTCAAATCTCGACTGATACCGAAATAATTTAATTTTTTGGAAAAAGGGCGTCGCGTTGAAGTGTGTGAAACGATGATTTCCGACTACCAGGGTGTCATGAAATGCATTATAACTGGCGATGAGACTTGGATCTATGCTTACGACCCCGAAACAACCTATCAATCGAGCGAATATTGTGCCAAAAGAGAGGTGTATACATATCTTCATGTAAGGAGTAAAGTCAACCATATATTTTATTCCAAGTTTTCATCCGCTTTTGTTCAATTTAGGCACAGAGATGCTTCTATTATGATAAAAATAAAATTAAGACAATTCACATATTGGCCCATATATGGGGTGTAAAACCCACTTCAAAGCCGAAGCTTTGAATCCAAATATTAGAATCCTTACCTGGCAGAAAGATGACGTCCGAAACATTCTTGCCTCACTAGAATCTTGCACAAACCTTGCTGAAGGTCCTTCATCCTCATACACCCCCATATCAATACATTACCATCTCCAAACTTCACCGTTGGCTGAACCACACGGCTAGTCAAAGGTTTTCGAGATTTCCTCCAAATCCATTGCCTCCCATCTTTTTCCCAGACTTGGTGTATTTTCATTTCATCGGACCATATGAATCACATCCAGTTATGTTGGGTGTAAGTTTTATATTCTTTCACAAATTGGAGTCAGAATATACGTTGTCGTTTCATCAAAATTTACTTTGACACGACCGTGCAATCGGTTTTTCCGTAAATTTCTTCCTGAAGACTTATGAAACTTGTCACATTTACTCCATCTCATGCTCATACATATCTATCATCATCACCAGATCGATTTCAAATGGTTTTAGGTGAACCGCACACCCGTTAGATGAACAAAAATATTACATATACACTGTAGCAACATGTTGCAAGAGTATACAAACATATTGCTTAAAATCAAAGGAGTTCCGTTTACTGAAAAATAATATGAGTAGCGCCTAAGTAAATAGTATACAATAACTTTTATTGGAAACCAGGGTGTCAGGAGTCTATTCAAGATTGTTAGCACCCCCAATATGGCGATGTTGCTAATTTACGAAGCCTTTAAGCCAGAAAACAGCTTCATGAAAAAAATATAAAGATATTAATAAGATAGTCAAAATATTTTTTTTCGACCCAATGAGGGTGCATACATCTGTCTATAATTTCATCTACTCAAAGCTTCTTAACCTAAAAGCAGCAGGATAGGCAGCCATAAGCCCCTTAATTGAGTTATATCCGCCAAACATATGCAATAACTCAACAAATTTCCCCTATATCATTTCAGTTTTTAACTCAATTACAGAATTTCTTCAATTACTCAGGGGTTGCCTTTGCAGAACATCGCAAACGGCGGCAATAAACTGTTCTCAGTCGGCAGAACACTCATTGATGATGAGCAATTGCTGCTGATTGAGCAACGCGCACGCTATCAACCGCTAGAGGTCGCCCTTGTTGAGTAATTATTGCTTCTCGTGGAATACATCAACAAATCGGCAAATGAAAAAACAAAAAAGAGGCGGAGCTCTCGAGTACGCGCTAACGTCGAACAATACGCGCTCAAGAATTCAATGCCAACGCTTAGCCACACAAATTGATTGACGTATGAAAGCACTCACATTCGCTGGCGCTCAAATGCTGCAAATAAATAACAAAATCAACGCTCTCGCTACGAGAAGGGGCGCTGTCGATTGCTGTTTCGTGTTGGTTGACTCACGCGCTGCCACCAAATTGTTTGTTGTTGTTGCGCTGGCTGCGCGTTGGACCGAAAGTGAGTGCTTTGCGTGCGATGCGGTGCGCGTTGACACAAACAGCTGCCTGTATATATAAATATGTTTGTATATATTTATATATATATATATATATATCCAGATACGCTCTAGTTTGGGTGGTGTCATAGATTCCGCTTTGCAGCCGCGTCTTCAAACGTGTTAATTCAATTGTCTGTGGGGTGTACGCGCGCGACCAACGCTCTACTCGCCGCATAGGCATTGAAAGGACGCATGAATGACCTGACCGTCGGTCGCGGTGTCGCATCATGACGCAGCGTGTCTTATCCAGCTGGCCATCTGCCGCTAACCCAGTAATTGTTGTGCGCGTTGTTTTTGTTTGCGGCGCGTGATTTCGTTGCGCGTCGCACATTGTCCAGCCGTGCACCCTTCCAACCCTTTCGCGGGCAAGCCGCCAGCAACCCTTTCGCCAACAACCCTTTCGCCCGGCCGTGCCATAGATAGCAATACGTTAAATTTTTAACAGGTTTTCACTTGTCAAAAAAATGGGTTTCCAGAATTTTTCAAATCCTGTTTGCGCGCACATACAAATTATATATAAAAAGTACAAACATACTGTCAGTTATGTTATTATGTATGTACATATACGCATGCACGCTTTTGTTTTTGTATGCGTATTTTGTTGTTGTGTTTTCGCTTTATTATTCGATTTTCGAGAGCGTAATTAAATGACTCCTCCGTTGCGCCCTTTCGCTGTTGTAGCTGCTGTTGTTGTTCGACAAGACGCGGCGCCAATTCAGCCGCACCGCCTCGGCCTGTCCTCATTGTCGTCGCGCGCTCGCCTTTTGGTCCCGTGGAGTGTCGTCGCTCCTCGCGTGTGCCTGGCCAAATTGTGGCGATTGTGACGCGTTGGCCAACTACCGTTTGCCAGGCGACGCATTCGCCCAGTTACGCAATGGGCAGCGTTCGTGTTGGAGGTGCGTGTAAAAGTGCGTGGTCAGTCAGTCCATTCGTGAGTCTGTGCATACGTGCGTGTGCGCTTGAGTTCATCCCATGGTTGGTCAGTGCAGCAGGCGCTGCATTGTTTTTGTTTACAAAATAAACTGTTATATTTTTTTTGCCATTATGTACACATGTTATTGTTGCTATTGTTATAATTTTTATTGCTGTGATTACTGTGCTGATTATTGGCGTGTATAAAAAGCATATCGATTGCCATAAATACATTAGGATGAAAAACATTTGTGCTTCGACGCTGTTTGTAGGTGTGTGTTGTGGTCATATGATAGCTATATATAATATATATATACATATGTATGATATATATGTACATTGATTCATTGGTATATGAATATGTGGAAGTGCGAGCGCTTAATATAAAATCGATAATGAGCGTTTAATTACAACAATAAAATTTTGAGCTTGAAGCAAAGCAGTGAGTAGCTGACATTTTATATGTATGCGTGTGTGAAAAGCGCTAAAATTCATTAACTTCATTGTTTTAGTGACCTAAAAATATTTATGTATATAGAATATACGGACATCATATAATATACAAATAGGTATATGAGGGCAAACACATATGTATGTGGGTGAGTATGACATATTTAATATGACCACTGCTATACTTATGAATATGGTATACATAAGTATAGCAGTATAAACATATGCAATGTGTATCCAAAGCAGTACATATAATTGGTGATGTCACTGTGCATAACTTAATTAACTGGGACAGTGTGGCATATGAGTAAAATATTTCATGAACTCATACATAAAAATAAAAAATATATTATTAATGGAGCCACAAGCTGAATATTCGCATATTTATGAAGGAATGGAAAATTATAGAAATGGTAAGTGGCTCTTTATTTGCAATTCTTGCTGAAACTATTATAGAAGTATACACAAAAGTCAAATGAAGAGAAATAGAATGTGAACCAAAGGTTTGAAGTTAAACAATATATCATCACATAAAATGCAAAATAACGTAATATCTCTTTCATAAGTTTGCAGGTGAAGGAAAAACGATATAACGAGTAACCATTGATATTGAAAAAAAAATTGAGTTTTTGGTTATAAAATGGTTATATATTGGTTATGTACTGGGTATATCTGACAGATACATAGGTTACATATTGGTTATATTTGACAGAGGAAGCTGAAAATCGTATGCTACATATTCATACATATGTTAAATGATGTATTGCAGCGTAAGCAATAAAAAACTCAATTTTGATTTTTTTGATGATAAGTTTTTGCACTTTAGGGGACTATAAGTACGTATGTCTAAGAAACTTACCCAAAACAAGCGTTCGAACTTGATCAAATACTTATAATTCCTGAATAATTCCATTCTTTCTAAATATTTTTCTGTTGGTTTTTGTAAATATCTA
>CM050325.1:95676282-95713159 GCA_027475135.1 Bactrocera correcta
CTTTCCGACTACCAGGGTGTCATGAAACGCATTATCACTGGCGATGAGACTTGGATCTATGCTTACGACTCTGAAACAACCGATCAATCGGGCGAATATCGTGCCAAAAGAGAGCCGAGACCAAAAAAATCGCGCCAAAGTCGCTCAAAAATCAAGGTCATGTTAAATTTTTTAAATTATAAATTTCCCTTTCCCTAACCGGTCAAACAGTCAACAAGGAATATTATTTAAACCCGTTATGCGTTGTTTGCGTAACGCTATCCGCCAAAAAAGGGCCCGGGAAATTTGTGGAAAGAAAAATTCTTGGTTTTTACACCACGATAATGCACCATCCCATACTGCCCTCGTCATTCGTGATCATTTCGCCAAAAATTCAACCCATATCGTTCCGCAACTACCGTACTCACCTGATCTGGTGCCATGCGACTTCTGGCTGTTCACCAAGCTCAAAAGACCGCGCCGGGGACACAGTTTTATACGATAGAGGAGATTCAAGCCGCAGCGAAGACGGAACTGAAAGCAATCCGGGAAAGTGACTACAACCGGTGTTTCGAAGATTGGAAAATCCGTTGGCATAAGTGCATTGATTGGAAGGGGATTACTTTGAAGGGGATGAAATTGATTTGGAAAAAGTAAATAAAGAATTTTGAAAATAAATACACACAGTAGGATTCTCGCTTATTTTGCCATTATTTTGTGGAAAATTATCGCACTTTAAGTAATTTAGAATATATCAGTTATATGGGTTACTCGAAGATGGAGTCACGTGTAGAAGTTCACGCAAGTAAGGAAAGTTCTCTGATTGCCCTTTACTTGGGAATGGCCAGAAACGATTCTTTTACATATGGTTCAAGTAGCTCACGATTTCTGGTCCTAGACCAAAGGTATCCTCTGGGTAGCCTAAGAACATACGTTTGAAGGCGACACATCCCCTGCACAGGGTTTTCCGCCACATGAAAAACCGCCCCAGTGAAAGGAACAAAAAATTAAAAACCCCCGGTTATTTCTCCAGAATGGATAAGGCTGCGAAGCAAATGGGTCAGGGTCATCAAACAAACAGTCGCCGCACTCGTTACTGTTGACAGTCATAACTTCGAAGTTGTAGATAATTTCGTCTATCTTGGAGCCAGCATCAACACTAACAACTACGTCAGCCTCGAAATTAAACGCAGAATATCTCTTGCCAACAGGTGCTACTTCGGACTAAGTAGGCAATTGAGAAGTAAATTCCTCTATCGACGAACAAAAACAAAACTCTATAAGTCACTCATTATTCCTTCTATATGGTGCAGAGGCATAGACGATGACAGCATCTGATGAGTCGACGTTGAGATTTTTCGAGAGAAAAGTTCTGCGAAAGATGTATGGTCTTTTGCGCGTTGGCCAAGGCGAATATCGAATTCGATGGAACGATGAGCTGTGTGAGCTATACGACGGCATTGACGTTTTCTGAATGGACGAAAACACTTTAGATCTGAAAGTATTCGACGCAGTACCCGCCGGGGGAAGCAGAGGAAGAGGAAGACATCCACTCCGTTGGAAAGACCAGAAAGCGAAAAGAAGAAACGGCTATTACTGCGAAAGCGGTTTTTAAGCAGGTAAAGAAAAAGAAGAAGATCACTACACGATACATTGTGCAAAATGGTGAACTGTTATGCTTTTATCTAATTAATATTTAAAAATTTTTTCCGCTAACTGTAAAAAATTAAGTACATGAAATACTCGTCATATACATAACGCTATATCTATCTCGAGTAGTTTTAGATAACCGTTAGGCGAACAAAGCTATTATACCCTGTAGCAACATGTTGCAAGAATACAAAAAATTACACTTCAAGTTTTCTTTTGATATACAAACTTTTATTTTCTTACAAAATACAAACATGAACTACATTTAGAGAAGTCATTGCTCAATGCAGAAAAAGTACTTTTGATTTTTGTGAATATTTGACTTCTTGAAGGTCCTTCTTAAGTTTCCAACAAAAACCTCCCAGCTTTCCCGCGCTCTACCATTAAGAGAATGTCTTGGTTGAACCTATCGCCTTGTTTGTTTTTGTCGGAAAGAATTCTAGATGAGAGTCCAGCATATATATTTATAAGGACATATAACACCGCAAAGCTTTATATGTTATAAGTTCATTTATTAAGTCTTTATAGTTTCCTAGAAATTTTAGGACAACGTCCAAAATATTTCCAGGCGAGTCTTTCCTGATCGTTCAGTTTTTTTTGAAAGCTCTTAGCATTAATCAGTTGCCGTATTTGTTGTCCTACAATTATTAAATCTTTAATTTTTGACTAGCTTGGTTTGGGGAGTTTCTCTTTCAGATAAACGAAATCCACTGCCGAGAAATCAGTCCGAGCTTTCAGTACAATGCTGGTAAAGAAAGCCAACAGGGTTCACTAAAGAATTTACGCTTTGACCACCCTTTCTTTGTATATTAATTTTATCTGCCCCTTCTGTTCCATTCGCAAATGAAACAACGTAATCTTGTATAATCAATCTGTAGGCTAAGCAAAAGTCCATGACTTTGAAATCGAATTTTCCAAGCGGGTTTACTGTTTTACATTTTTCCATTAAGAAATTTCGTATTTCCGTAAGTCTGTTTCATTTCAAAATAACTACTTAGTACTAGTTCCAGAGTAGAATCCTAATTTTATGATCGATTTGGAGGCTTCGACATATGCCTCGGCCCTTGATAAGCCCAACTTAATAGCAGTCTCACATACATTACATAACATTTATCTGGAACTCAACAATGCTAAAAGCTAGCAAAGTTAGCTGGACATAGTTTTTGTATCAAATTACAGTTTGTTTCGATTTCGCCCACCTGCAATACCAACTTTCTCAGAGTGCCTAGGACAATATTGCATGGACGGACGGGTAGAATGATTAAATTCGTGACAACATGAGTAAATATAAGACATCTTAGTGCAACTTTGCACACATTTTAAAACGCAGTCAATGTCGAAAAGAGACTGTTACGGATGAAAACAAATACGGTAATCCAACGTTCACGGAAATATGTACAGTGTGTCCTAAATCAATGAAAGCGAATGTAAATCCAAACGAATGCGTATCCAAAGTAATGCAAAGTTTAAATTTTTAAAGAATATGAATGATTACTTCACTTTGACATAATTCTTTCGGTTCCTTGTATTAATCTCAAAAAGTCCACGTATCCGTAAAAACACACAGCTTTCATATAATTTAGTTATTTTTTTTTTATCTGTTTGCGTCTAGCTTAAATTATTACAACAATTGAAGTAAATGAGATACACATTGTTACAATAATTTACGATTAGTTCTAAGTCAATCTTAATTAGTTTAAGCACAATTTTCAAACGTCTTTAATAACACAGACCTACCTATACCCGCACAACAACGCAATAAGAAAGCTTAAAAACTTAACTGAAATATTTACATTTTCTTAACAATGCAACATGCTTTCAATTAATCATATTAACCAACACGTGATGCATTGTAGGCAATGCATGCCAACATCATTCAACGTTGGCACGTATTTATAACGGTCGCAAGCATCATTGCGTTCAGTTACTCGCTGGGGTTGAACTGGGGCGTGAAACTCGTAATGTCTGTGTAAATCGTGTCATATAAGAAATTCGTTTCAGGCTTGTTTTTGTCATAACTCTAACTACTCCTTTAATTAGTTCAAATGGTTTTTTTGGTACTAATTTTAACGGTAATACTGCTCTTTAGCATACACTTGTTGTGGAAATGCAGTTATTGGCTGCGACATGGCGTTCGTGGACCACGTGCCTTGCCGATTTTAGGCAACATGGATGATTTTTTTCCTCGGCCGAAAACATTATGGTGATGTCTATAAAAACCTTTATGAGTACGCTTTGAAATGTTTTGTGTTAACCAGTGTTATTTTAATTGTGATAAAATCTACCATATTAAAGTGCTCATCCAAATCTTCCTTACGTTGGAATTTATCGGCTCTTCAATGAGCCGGCAATATTGTTGCGCACCCAGGAAATGATTAAAGAGGTGATGATACGCTCATTTCAACACTTTCAGGATAATGTGTTATGGATCAGTCGGAAACGTGATCCTATTGTTTGTTACAATCCATTCATCGCGAAAGGCGAAATGTGGAAAAATATGCGCGCCGAAATTCTACCGATTTTCACACCAAACAAAGTGAGTCAAACTGACAACTATATCGCTCGATTTATTAATTAGATACTTATAATATATGTATATCTACATATATGTGTGTGTTCATATAGAGAAAAACACATTGTTGCAGTATGTCCAGTGGAACGGAACAAATTAGACATTCTCGATTTTTCTCATACTGTAATTCCGATTCAAAAAAAAAAACAAAAAAAAAAATATGTAACTTCAGATTCTTTACAAGCCTTTCAATAATAGTTGACAAAGTTCCCAAAATCATATCTTCATACCAATCAAATATTGTAATAATTTCATCAATGTGATTTAATTAGAAATAATTTCCTAAATATGTACTATTCTGGCGTCTTGTGGTAACAGTGTGAGACCTTTAAGTATGCTACAGAATTTTCAATCGACTAATATTACACCCGCCTTAAAGAAGAAGTTTGCAGATTACTTCTTCCTTACTGACGTAGACACCGTTTACGCGAGTTTCCTTCTTTTCGCTACGTGTCGCCAATTGGATATCCCAAGCGAAGCCAGGTCCTTCTGCACTTGGTCCTTCTAACGGAGTGGAGGTCTTACTTTTCCTCTGCTTCGCCCGGCGGGTACTGCGTCGAATACTTTCGAGCTGGAGTGTTTTCGTCCATTCGGACAACATGACCTAGCCAGCGTAGTCACTGTTTTTTAATTCGCTGAGATATGTCAATTTCGTCGTATATCTCACATAGCTCATCGTTCCATTGAATGCGATATTCGCCGTCGCCAATGCGTAAAGGACCATAAGCCTTTCGCAGAGCTTTTCCTTCAAAAACTCCAACGTCGACTCATCAATTGTTGTCATCGTCCAAGCCTCTGCACCATATAGCAGGACTTCTCAATTGCCTACTCAGTCCGAAGTAGTACCTGTTGGCAAGAGAAATTCTGCGTTGGATTTCGAGGTTGACCTTAGTGTTGATGCTGATTTTAAGAATTTCAAAGTTATGACTGTCAACAGTGATATTGAGGTCAATATCATCGGCATACGCCCGCAGCTGTACACTCTTATAAAAGATTGGACTTGATCGATTAAGTTCTGCAGCTCGAATTATTTTCTCCAGAAGCAGATTGAAGAAGTTGCTCGCTAGGGAGTCACCTTGTGTGAACCCTCGTTTGATATAAAACGGCTCGGAGAGGTCCTTATCGATCATGACGGAGCTTTTGATGTTGCTCAACGTGAGTTTAGTCGTATTAGTTTTGTGGGGATACCAAATTCAGACATCGCAGCATAAAGGAAACTCCTTTTCGTGCTGCCGAAAGCAGCTTTGAAACCCTGACGAATAGGGGGTATGCTTCGATTCTCTTTTCACGGGTCTTTTCCAAGATTTGGCGCATGGTGAATATATGGTCGGTTGTTGATTTTCTAGGTCGAAAGCCACACTGCACACTAGGGTACATTCTGTTTTACCGGTTTTTGAAAATTACTTTCGAACACTAAAGCAGGTCGGCTAGACCTAATGGTCTGGACCGAACCAAGTATGCTTAGTGCATGACCACCATTTGGGAGGCTGTGAAGTCCTTAACTGATTCGAGATTCATAATCGATCAAACTTTTTTATGTACATATATTTGAATTTTTTGAGCGTCTAGAAGCTATTTGTGTACCTCAAGTGTATTAATTTGGTTCATTAATTTCTTCCAGGTCAAAGCTTCGTTTCCCCATATTAAGTCCATTTGCGAAAAACTTGATTTGTTTGTGTCGCAGCAAATAAGCAACTCAAATAATTCCTTCGAAGCAAAAGATGTGCGTTCAACCAATTGCTATTTAGTAGAATAATACAACCACATGTATGTATATATGTATGTATGTTAATGCTCGCACTCGTTTTCAACAGCTGCTATCCAAATACACACTCGATGTGGTTGCTTCAGCCGGCTTCGGACTTGATGGTGCTTCGTTTGACAACACCAATTCAGACTTTACACAACTTGTTGAGCATCTATTTATGCCAAATACTTGGAGTTTAAACTCGAAACGATTGCATTACTGTTCTCACCATTACTTGGCGACATCATAAACTATCGGTAAGTGTGCGTAATGATGCATTTAACTGGAGAGCATTCGACTATGGCTCGTTATTGCAGCTACGTGCCGTCAGGCGTACAGCACTGGCTTCGAGGAATAATTGAAAAGGTTTTAGCAGGACGTTGCTTGCAGGAAGAGCCAAGCAAAGTCAAAATGACGCCAAAATCAAGTGATTTTCTGCAATGGCTCATCGAAGGCAGACGTAAATCGCATGAACCGGTGGATGTGGCAACAATGGTCGGACATTGTAGTACTTTTCTTCTAGAAGGTTTCGAGACATCATCATCCCTAATGGCCTTTGCCCTGTACGAGGTACGGTACAGATCACATACCCATACACGCACATACATTTACACATACAGCTGTGTAGTGCATTAATACAGAGAGATGAGAATAAATGTGCATTTTTGAATTAATTTTTTTTGGTATTAAATATTTAATTTAGTATGCTAAACACCCGTTGGTGCAGGCACGTGTTCAGCAGGAGATTGACGAAGTGTTGGCTCGGCACGGCGGCGAAATGTGCTATGATGCTATACAGGAAATGTCTTATTTGGGAGCGACATTATATGGTAGTTGCAAGATTATTAATATTCTCGACACAATTCGCCTGTTTTAACACGCAAAATTTTTTCGTGTTATTTCAATTCGTGTCTGTTTTCCTCTGTGTTTATGTGTTTACAGAAACTCTGCGTCTTTACCCTCCAATGATGGCGTTATTGAAACACTGTACGAAAGAATTCGAATTACCGCCACAGACCGTAGGTGGCAAGGCCTTTCAGGTGCCGGTGGGTATGGTCTTTATCGTTCCAGTGAAAGCTATACACTAGTGAGTATTTATAAAAGAGCTTATTAATGCTCTCAACATTGAATATAATATTAAATAAAAAAATATGGAGTAAGTGATTTTTTAGACTTTCAAATTTAATATACTTGTAGCCATAGATTGAAGCCATAAAATCATTAAACACATATAACACTTCTAACCTAATTATCTTGATGAAATCGAACTTTATAGATGGAATATATTTATAAACTTTAAGATAAAATCTATTTTTTCTCTAATTAGATTTTGACAACTCTGATTACTTTTAGAAAGTTAAAATGGTGTCCGAAAAAAGGGAATATTACTCTCCTTTTACCACGATAGAAGCTGTGCTGACAAAAACCATACTTTAAAAATATGAAAATGTATCAAATAAGTCGGTATTTAAGTTTGACACTCCCCTCGGCGTGGGCGTTGTCACAGAAAAACTGAGCTTTCCTAAGCCACTTCAGAGAGAGTTGAGTTTCAGAGGTTGTTACTGCGGTCACACTATTTGGTCATTATGTGCAAGGCAATATTGTCAATGATTTATGTAGGTATTAGATTAGGATCCTTACTTTCGCCAGATTCAACCCAAGCTTGATTATTCAAAAATATAGATTATAGAAAATATTTGTCTGCCAAAGTATTATTCCATATTTAATCCATATTCGATAATCTTGAAAAAATTTAGGATTTTTTATCAATATAACTTAATTTATGTTAAAAGTGTTTCAAACTAATTTTGTATATATTTTTCAGTGATGCTGATTTGTATGAAAATCCCTCGCAATTTCAACCAGATCGGTTCTTAGACCCAAGCTTTAACTCAAATAGGAGTTTATTTTTAGGATTTGGAGAGGGACCGCGCATGTGCCCAGGTAAAAAGTCTACACACTTTTTAACCTCGATCATAAAATATGAAATACTAATTTAAGCATTTTGTATTTCTCAAGGAATGCGATTCGGCTTGGCTCAAAGCAAAGCTGGAATAGTGACATTGTTGTCAAAGTATTCTGTTAGCTTGAGCGAGAGTTCTAAGCCGTTTCAACTTTCAGCAACAACCTTTTTAACAGCTCCTAAGGATGGCATATGGATTTCGTTTAAAGAAAGGAAGTAGTTTTTCTTTCAAATTGTAAATATTTTAAGAAAAGGAATTTCCGCAGTAAAATCAATAAATGTAGTGGCATAATCACAACTCTTTATGAATTTGTGTGATTTGATAATCTTTTTAACTATAGTAGTAGTTATTATGAAGATTGATTTTATTGTATTAAATAATTTTCTTAATGTATTGTCAATAAATTGCATCAAGTATTATGATGATTCCTAAAAAAACTATTGAAAATGGACACAGAAATAAAGAGGTTATTATTGGAAGTCAATCATGAACCATTTCTTATTCTGTACTCAAGGACAAAAGATACGAAAAATCTACCCTTAAATTTAAAACTTTTAAAAGAATTTACCGTTTTTTATCAGTTATTTCAACGGTGTTTTAAAGTGCGAACAAGTCAAGCAATTATACGTTACAAAAATAATAAATATTAATTTTTATGACAAGTGAGAAGAAGAGAAAATACGCCATGTTAGGTTGTCAAATATCTCCCTTCCGCTTTTTTGTCTTTTGAATTTTGCGGCTATGTATAAAGCGCTTCAGCAAAAGAATGTTCAGGTGCCGCATGATTTAACGCAAAAAAACCTTCTGGACCGAATCAACGCCTGCGATATGCTGCTGAAACGGAACGAACTCGATCCATTTTTGTAGCGGATGGTGACTGGCGACGAAACATGGATCACATACGTCGATATCAAGCGAAAACGGTCATGGTCGAAGATCGGTGAATCGTCCCAAATAGTGGCCATGATGGGATTGACGGCCAAGAAGGTTTTGCTGTGTGTTTGGTGGGATTGGAAGGGATTCATCCACTATGAGCTGCTCCCATATGGCCAGACGATTAATTCTACAATCTACTGCGAACAAATGGACCGCTTGAAGCAGGCAATAGACCAGAAGAGTCCAGAATTGGCCAACAGGAAGGTTGTAGTGTTCCACCAGGACAACGCCAGACCAGACACTCGTCAGAAGCTACGGGACCCAAAAGAGGTTTGTGAAAAGTGGCTGTGCGAGTTCTTCGCAAATAAGGAGGGGGGCTTCTACGAAGGGGGTATTATGAAGTTGCCGGGTAGATGGAAACAGATTATCGAACGAAACCGCGCATATTTGAACTAAATCCGATCACTGTTACACTTTTTATAAAGCATTGAATAAAGAGCAAAAAAGCGGAACCTAATATTATCCAGCTTTTCTGCAACAAAGGCGAAAACGCAAGCCAGGCAAGGGAAAGTCATGTCAGGTGTCTACGACGACATTATACTACTTTCTTCAAAAAGCAAGCTAGCGAACAAAATGGTACATATTTAATTTAAATCGGGTCAAATAAAACCTTCGATTTAAAGCAATAATAATGGAACTATTTTTACTACAACTCGCCATGTATTATATTGGATATTCAAAATATATTTGGGGATGTGTATTTGCGACCAATACTAACTTTCAGGAATCCTATACTGGGACAAAAGCAGGAACACTTTCTTTTTATATGTCGGAATAGTGAAATCAAAAGTCACCAATTTAACACGTTGACTGCCACTGTTCCACCAATGATCACGACACAAAGCTGCCTCCAGGTGGCAATTTTACACCGGTATATACCCCTTGGCCACAAAACGCCATATGTATTTTTCTTCTTGACACCACAGAGTCGATTTTTGTCTTGATCACCGATGACAAACTGACAGCCATCGTGTTAAACTACTGAACAGACAGTTGAGAACTGATAATCGAATAATCAGCGAGCTTCACATATATGAAAGTGAGAGTACATGTATCTATAATAAAAATAAATAAGTAGCTATTTGTTTAACGAGTATGTTGGCATTTCAATAAATTATTTACATAAGAAAGGGACGCTAATTTAAAAAAGGTTTTAGTACTAAACCTAACAATCGCTTTTAACGTGAGGCCTTTCTCAGGTATAACTTCTATTATAGTTATATGATGGAATATTAATCTTAAACCTATACGGCAGAACACAAGTAATTCCAGAGATGAAATGTAGACTTAAAAGCTTTCCAAAAATTATAAAATTATTGATGGCTTTGCAGCAATGTTAACCGGGGGAGCTTTGTTAATCAGCTACTGGAAAGTTGTAGAGTTTATAATCATTACTCACATAGCTTGCATTACAAAACCTTGAAGTCATGAACGATAACCTATGAAGTAAGCCTCCTTCAACTGTGCTATCAAGATATTTATATTTCGCTAATTCTGCAGTTTAAGCAATGCGTGCACGAAATGCGTTCGGGGTTATCCAGTATACAGGTATGTGGCATGTAAGTTATTGTTATTGTCAGCGGAAAATTCTTGACACGAATTTCGCACATTTCGTTGTTGAAATGTGCTTAAATCACGCGAAAATCATTATGCGTAATCATCATCTCCGGCCTCACCGTGTCAACATGTCGTCCACTGGTTCGCTTGCACGCGTAGCCTAAAGCCACACTTTGTACACACATGAGAGTGTCAGTTATTGAACGGATTCAGGTGGCGTGTACTCGTAAACAAATTTCGAATCAATGTGCACGCGAATATGTTCCTCGGCTATAACACTTCGCGCACGTATTACTGAAGCCATATACTGCAAAGATGTTTGCTCACAAGTACATATTTATACTTACATATGTATATACATACATTTTCTGAATGTAATTTAAAAACTTTGACGCGAAATTCTTTCACTCCATGGAATGGAATTTTCATCATTTGCGGTACAACATATGGCATGTAATAACTTTCAAAGCTTTTTACTAAGTGATAGTTTTAATATGATACGTAGATAGAAAGTTTGCATGTTCTAAAATGACGAAAGAACCTCAGTATACACCGACGTGTACTTGAATTAAACATATGACTATAACGAAAACAAGTAAGGAAGGGCTAAGCTCAGGTGTAACCAAACATTTCACAAAATTTCCAAAAAAATCGGTTCGCATCTTTGGAATTTGCGAAACTGCATATCAATGGTATGATTGGTCTGTAGAGCAATGGAAGTCGATGTTGTTTTCAGATAAGTCCAAATTTAAACTGCAGAACTCAGATGGAATGACAGGTGTACCAAGGCCAACAGGAAAGCATTTAGACCGTCGATATTTGAAGGGCGCTGTAAAGCATGGTGGGGGTAATATAATGGTGTGGGAATGCTTTTCTGGTCAGGGTATAGGACCAATTTACAGTATAGAAGGGAACATGGATGGGTTCCAATATAAAAATATACAGCAAGTCCAAATGTTACCTCACGCTATTCAAAAATTGCAGCCTGATTGGCAGTTTCAACATGACAATGACCCCAGACACACCCTCAAAGTTGTGAAGGATTTATTTTTGGAATAAAAAGTTTATGTTATAAGATGGTCCAACCAGTTTCCTGACATGAACCCGATTGAAAATTTATGGGAAATCAACAGGTAAATTAACAGGAACAGGTCCACGGTTATAGAAACAAGCTTCCTTATGTCTTAAAACAAGCGTAGAATGGAATAAATGACACACATATTAGTAATTAAGTTTCATCTGTGCTTAAAAGATATGTTGCAATCAAAAACAGTAATGACTACTCAGAAAAATATTAATTTAAAACTAATTTATAATAATGGCCACTCAGTAAAACATGCTCCATATCGGTTCTTTGCCATCGTATTTTAAATACAAGATTTTATCCATTTTAAGTATAAATATACATTGTTATCAGAAAAACACACTCTTTCAATTTCATTAAGATAACTCACATATTGACCGCTACTTCCGTTATAAAGTCTGCCATTCACTTGGATGTGGCCAGAAACGATTCTTTTACATATGAGTCAAGCAGCTCACGACTTCCGGTCTTTGACCAAGTATCCTCTAGGTAGCCTAAGAACATCCGTTTGAAGGCGAGCTAAAGTGAGAAGGCGAAACATCCTCTACATAGGGTTGTGCGCTGGGTTTGAGACCCGCCACGTAAAAAAACACCCCCAATGAAAAGTAGCAATCAGCCTCGGATGAGAGACCCCACTTTTTATGACGACCATGGAAAACGAAATAAGGACTACGAATTGAGGGCATGCACCTGGAATGTCCGGTCCCTTAATTGGGAAGGTGCTGCTGCCCAGCTGATTGATGTCCTCGTGAAAATAAAGCCTGACATCACCGCCGTCTAAGAAATGCGATGGACGGGTCAAGGACAGATACAAGTCGGTCCTTGTGGAATTTACTACAGTGGCCATATAAAGGAGCGCAAGTTTGGTGTTGGATTCGTGGTGGGAGAGAGACTCCGTCGCCGAGTACTATCATTCACTCCGGTGAATGAACTTCTAGCCACAATCCGCATCAAAGCGAGGTTCTTCAACATATCGCTGATTTGCGCCCACGCTCCGTCGGAAGAGAAGGACGATGTGATCAAAGATGACTTTTATAAGCTCTTGGAGGGCACTTATGAGAGTTGCCCCGCTACGATGTCAAAAATGTGCTTGGCGACTTTAACGCCAGGGTGGGCAAAGAAGGTATCTTTACGATCGGTAAATTCAGTCTCCACGAGGAAACATTAGAAAATGTGTTGAGGCTGATCGACTTCGCCGGCCCGAAATATGTTTATCTGTAGTACTAGAATCCAGCATAAGAAGATTAATCAAGCTATCTGGCTCTCTCCGGATCGAAAAACCACCAAATAGATCGATCATGTTGTGATAGATGGAAGACAGGTCTCCAGTGCTTTGGATGTGCGTGAGCTCCGAGGTCCTAACATCGACTCGGATCACTAATTTGTTGCACCCAAGATACGCACCCGCTCTGTGCCTCGGTAAACGGTCCCACAGGGACGGCATTTCAAACTCCTTACGCACAGCTGAAACCGAAACAATTATTTTCCGGAAAATCCAAAAGCTGGTACGACGAGGAGTGCCATGTCGCAGCGGAGAGAAAACAGACTTCCTACCTCGCAACGTTACGATCGACCACAACACGTGCGGGATGGGGTAGATACCGAGAGTTGAAGAGGGAAGCGAGACGCATTTGCAGACAGAAAAAGAAAGAGGCCGATATGCGTGAGTACGGAGCATACTCTTGTAGAACCCCCAAAAGTGATCTAGTGACCGATGCCTAGAGCATACTTAAATTATGAAGGGAACACTTCTCCAGCCTGCTAAATGGCAGTGAACGTACTACGCCAGGAAAAGGTGAACCCGACTCCCCAATCGGTGACGATGGAGCAAACGTTCCATTGTCTGACCATGAAGAAGTTCGAATGGCAATTATCCGCCTGAAGACATTGATGTAAACACCACCGCCGTTAGTTCTGCTTTCTTCAGACTGGACTAGAAAGCACAACGAATGGGTCTGGCATTAAACGAGGGCACTCGCGACTTGGCTCTCACGTCACTGTTGACAGTCATAACTTTGAAGTCGTAGATAATTTCGTCTATCTTGGAACCAGCGTAAGCACCACCAACAATGTCAGCCTGGAAATCCAACGCAGGATAACTCTTGCCAACAGGTGCTACTTCGGACTGATTAGGCAATTGAGAAGCAAAGTCCTCACTCGACGAACAAAAACCAAACGTGTAAGTCACTCCTATTTCCCGTCATGATATATGGTGCAGAAGCTTGGACGATGACAACAACTGATGAGCCGACGTTGCGAGTTTTCGAGAGAAAAGTTCTGCGAAAGATTTATGGTCCTTTGCGCGTTGGCCACGGCGAATATCGAATTCGATGGAACGATGAGCTGTGTGAGCTATACGATGACATTGACTGAATGGGCGAAAACACACCAGCTCTGAAAGTATTCGTCGCTGTACCCGCCGGGGGAAGCAGAGGAAGAGGAAGACCTCCACTCCGTTGGAAGGACCAGGTGGAGAAGGACCTGGCTACGTTTGGAATATCCAATTGGCGCCACGTAGCGAAAAGAAGAAATGACTGGCGCGCTGTTTTTAACTCGGCTAGAATCGCGTAAGCGGTGTATACGCCAATTAAGAAGAAGAAGATATGGGGACTGAGGGAATTATTGATCCAATCTCCAAGTCTCTATAACGTATCTCACATTTTTGGTTCGATTTGAAAAATTTTTGGTCATAAGCTGGCACATCTCGTTCAAAGTTTTATCCCGATATCGTTTCAGTTTGTATATTGGAAAGTGAAAGAACACGTGGAATTTAAATTGCGTTATACCAGAAGTAGGCGTGATAATAGTCAGTTTTCGCCAATTTTCTTGCTGGAAATTTGGAATATCAATCTAAAATCATACATATAAAAAATTTGGTCGATATCGGAACATACAAGGTACGTTCCAAAGTAAACAGGACTTTTTCTACTAGTGCCTTAGAATTTGCTATCTTTACCGATTGTCCAGTGAGAATTTAGAAGTGAAGTTATTGCGTTTTAAATGTCAGTATGTTTATGTTATCGGTGCGAAAATTCGAACAAAAAGCAAACATTAAGTTATACTCTGAACAGGGTTTATTAAGTTTGGCACGAAGTTTGTAACACCCAGAAGGAAGCATCGGATACCCTATAAAGTATAAATATAAATAATCAGTATGTTGAGCTGAGACGATTTAGCCATGTCTGTCTGTCTGTCCGTCTGTATATATACGAACGTTTTTAAGATATGTTTTTAAAATTTTGCACACGTCATTTTCTCTTCAAGAAGCTGCTCATTTGTCGAAAGTGCCGATAAAACTGTCATACAAACTGAACGATCAGAATTAAGTTCTTGTATGGAAAGCTTTCACATTTGACAAGATATATTCGCGAAGTTTGGTAGCTTCCATACAAACTATAATGTTACGTAAAGCTAATGGAGAAGCTTAACCTCATTAAAAGAGAAATCTCGAAGATATTTAGGGGTGTTGTGAAATCTGATAGTTGTCGGAATCAGAATTGAAACCGATCAAGAAAAGTAGTAGGTGTCATGAATTTAAACATTATTGGTTTGATATTCGAAACAGAATTTGTATCGGTTTTGGGTGTCGCGGAAACCAATTTTATCGGTTTTGCTATCAGAAAGATAGTCACTCACAGATTTGAAATGTAAGTTAAGAAATGAAGTTATTTTATTATTACGAATTTATTTATACATATTTATTTCTATAAGAATAAAACATGAAATGTCTTAATTATTGAGTTTTTGGAAAAACAAAATCCCGATATTTAAAGATATCAGATTTACAAAACGTCATAAACGTAATTTAATACCTAAATACTTCTCTATTTATTCGATAAATTTTTATACTCTCGCAACAAAGTTGCTAAGGAGAGTATTATAGTTTTGTTCACATAACGGTTGTTTTTAAGTCCTAAAACTAAAAGAGTCAGATATAGGATTATATATACCAAAGTGATCAGGGTGACGAGTAGAGTTGAAATCCTGATGTCTGTCTGTCCGTCCGTCCGTCTGTCCGTCCTTCTGTCCGTCCATCCGTGCAAGCTGTAACTGGAGTAAAAATTGAGATATCACAAAACTTGGTACACGTATTTCTTGGTTCCATAAGAAGGTGAAGTTCGAAGATGAGTAAAATCGGCTAACTGCCACGCCCACAAAATGGCGAAAACCGAAAACCTATAAAGTGACATAATTAAGCCATAAATAAAGATATTAAAATTAAATTTTGCTCAAAGGATCGCATTAGGGAGGGGCATATTTGAAAGTCATTTTTTTGGAAAAGTGGGCGTGGTAAGTTTTTTGTACATGTATATCTCGGAAACTACTACAGCTGTGTCAACCAAACTCTATAGAGTCGTTTCCTTCAGGCATTTCCATATACAGTTCAAAAATGGAAGAAATCGAATAATAATCACGCCCACCTCCCATACGAAGGTTATGTTGAAAATCACTAAAAGTGCGTTAACTGGCTAACAAAAAACGTCAGAAACACTAAATTTTACGGAAGAAATGGCAAAAGGAAGCTGCACTCAGGCTTTTTTTAACACTAAACCTAACGACAACACTTATGTATGTATATAAGTACCTATACCTACCGCGCGCCGTCAAATTGACCGGTGATTATAAAAGTTATGGATTTTATTATTCAATGCAGATAACTGCTGATTTATTGCTGAATATATACGTATATGTAAAATAAAAAGATTTCATGAAAATTCGTAAAATAAATTTAAGTAATTTTTAAAATTTATTATAAAAGAAAAAATAAGACTAAATCTTTATACAGAATGTTATGCATGTATATTTAATATACTCTATTCGGCTTCCTCACATTGTTTACAAATTATTTTAGTCTGGAATGTGCATTTTCTATAAACATATTTTTCGCACTTTGAACAAATTTTTGTTGTTTATCATCTTTACAAAAATGGATTTTTCTTACAGACAAATCAGAACATGAAGACGGTGTTGGTAAAAGCTTTTTTTCTTGAGATTTTATACAAGCATCGCCGAGTTCTGAAGATAACTGGAACAAAAATTCTTGCCTCGAAATATTTTCACCCGTTGTTTCCTTGTACAAAATCCAAGCATTTATTCCAGCTAGGTCTTATATGTATATTGAAAAATACCTGAAGTGGCCACCTACGACTTTTCGACTTCACGCTATATTTTTTTGCCATCTGGTCTGCCACATCTACACCAAATTTTGTACGACTATAAAATCGAATAGTTTCTGGCATAAGTTTGTTGCTTTTTTCTATTCTTCTTATCAAATCGTATATACTTCATAATTTAAGTCGTTTCGGCTCATTGTTTTTGAAAAAAAAGCGGGTCCCCAATATTTATTCCACAAATATGAGATATACAAACTGTTTGCCTCATATGCGCCACGAGCAAACAGCAAAGCAATGAATGCATCCATTTTTGTTGCATTTAGCTCCCACTTAGTTCCTAACACCCTAAATGCTTCTTCTTCTGTACATTTTATTATATGATGCATTATACTCTGATCAATAACAAGAGCCAATGCCGTCTGCATTTGTCCTTTCATTATATGTCGTTTAGCATATCCCGTTGGCTCTGATGTATCCCTGAAAATATTATGCATTGGTAACCTGCCCGGCTTGGAACTTCCGTTTATTTCTTCCCAGACTGTTCCATCAGCAGCTGTTTCCATATGTTGATCCTCTAAATCTGTTCACTTTCGGATGTCAATAAAACTCTCTTTCTTTTCTGTCCTGGACGCTTATTTATAATATTCTCTTCTTAACTATCTCTTTCTGATTCCAATTCACTGGTTGTAAATACCTCTGTTTCCATGTTTTTGTTTTCATTTCGAAAAGTTTCTTGCTCATCATATTCTGAATCCTTTTCTTCAATTTCCGTTATTTTTCTTAGGTAATTTGTAAATTTTCAATGCTTTGACATTTTTAGGGTTATTATCAACAACAAATTATTACACTATGTAAGGAATAAAAAATTTACATCCAAGTCTTGATGCTTTACCTTATCTCCTTCAAATAAACAGTTGTAAAAAAATTACAAAAGAAACTCTTTAGAAGTGCACTACATGACACAGTAATCAATACTACTTATTGTCAAGTCCTTTCCATTGAAACCCGCGCTGAGATAATTATAAAACATTTTACTGTGAAATAACTGTATAATATTTTTGACCACTGGTCACATTGACCGGCTGCGGTAGGTAGGCCACATGACAAATTTTTCTTGGAAAATAAAGCAAATAACTAAAACTAAAGTATGAAGAAAAAATTGTATGCATATTCTAAGAATTGTCATACAGTTTGATAACGGTGTCATAACGTTTAAGAATGTGTAAGTTTTACAAAAGTTTGAAACGGTCAATTTGACCAGTACTGGTAGGTTTAGTGTTAAAAATGGGCGTGGCGTTGCCCACTTATGGACCAAAAACCATATCTCAAGAACTACTCGACCGATTTCAGTGAAATTCGGTATATAATATTTTCTTAACACCTTGATGATATCTATGAAATATGGGTGAAATCGGTTCACAACCACGCCTTCTTCCAATATAACGCTATTTTGAATTCCATCTGATGCTTTCTCTTTAAAATACACACAATACAATACTCAAATATAATTCAATACTCAAAGTACACAAGTTGATCTAATATAATTAATTTTACAGCAAAAAAAAAAAAAAAAATATTCAAATGACGGATAATGAAATCTCGATTATCACTTTATTATGCGAGAGTATAAAATGTTCGGTGACGCCCGAACTGAGCTCTTCCTTACTTGTATCTCTTAAAATCTCCATTTAATTCGGAACTTACTAAAAACTTTAATAGGATTGTTTCCAAATGTGTTCATTTGAAAGTTTTGTCACATTAGTATATGTTCGAAAAGACGAAAATGCAATTAGACATCTGTGACACCATTTATAATCAGAATTGGTTTGCAATTCTGACAGCTAAGCAATTCTGTCTTGGATTCCACAACACCCCTGATTTGCTTATTTATAGAAATTAAATAAAATACCATATTTCCAAAATTTGTTTTGCGTGATGTCGAACCCTGAATATTTGTACTCATTTGACTCTTGAAGTAACTACGTACGTACTATATATTCTAATGTTCTCGTAGAAAATTTATGATTTAATTATTGAAGTATTTAATATTGCTTTTGCATTTTATATCGAAGTTGAGAGATGTTATATCGTTACTAAGTGAACTCGTTAGCTCTCAGAGCATTTTATATTGTGATATGAAAATTTGGTAACTTGTAATTGTTGTAACTTTGTTATTTTTTTCTGTTTTCCGTCATTGCTCATGTTTGGTTTTATAAATAAATCCAAAGATTATACCATAAAAATGAATTGTACAAAGCCAGGATCTCTTAATTAAAACCAGCGATGAGTAAGTTGATGTCAAAGGGAAAATCTATCGATTCTATTATTTTTATATCCTGAACAGGGTATATTAAGTTTGTCACAATGTTTGTAACACCCAGAAGGAAGCGTCGGAGACCCTATAAATGATCAGTATGTTGAGCTGAGTCGATTTAGCCATGTCCGTTTGTCTGTATATATACGAACTAGTCCCACAGTTTTTAAGATATCGTTTTGAAATTTTGCAAACGTCATTTTCTCTTCAAGAAGCTGCTCATTTGTCGGAACGGCCGATATCAGACCACTATAACATATAGCTACCATATAAACTGAACGATCGGAATCAAGTTCTTATATGGAAAACTTTCACATTGGACAATGTATCTTCACCACATTTGGTATAGCTTATTTTCTAGGGCAAAAATATAATCTCCGAGAAAATTGTTCAGATCGGTTAACTATAGCATATAGCTACCATACAAAATGAGCGATCGGATTCAAGGGCTTGTATGGAAAACTTTCACATTTGACAAGATAGACAAGGAGTTTGCAGCTATTGGTTCGAACGTAAAACGACTGCTTCCGACCATACTGAAAAGTATGGTATGTGTATATGGTCACCACATTTTCTCTTTATACCCTGAACAGGTATATTAAATTTGCCACGAAGTTTGTAACATTCGAAAGAAAGCATCTAGGACCTTACAAAATATAACATATAAATATGTATATAAATGATCAGCAGGATGAGCTGAGTCGACTTAGTCATGTCCGTCCGTCTGTCTGTATAAAAGCGAATTGTCCTTCAGTTTTGAGATATCGATCTGAAAACTTTCACACGCCCTTTCCCTTCGAAAGAAGATCTTTTCGAAATCGCAGAAAAGATGTAAATACATTTTAACTTACCTTCGTAGTAAGATATAATACTGTTATTATCACACAGTATGAATATAATAAAAGTTACTAAGTGTACGATAAATAAATAACAAAATGCGTCAAAGACAATAAGCTTTATACCAGCATAGTACAAAGAGGCTTTATAGTAGCTAGTGTTTAAATTGAACCATGGGCATGACACTGTCCCCCTTTAGGTGAAATCAAATATCTCCGGACCTACTAGGCCAATTTCAACCTAATTTGGTAGGTAACATTATCCTGCCAGTCTCATGTTAATTTGCGAAAATAAACTAGTTTTAAATTAATCTGATTTTTTCACTTCTCGGTATAAAATCAAAGTTTTATGAATAAATAGTGATATTTCACAAATAGTGAAGAATTTCGAACGAACTTCCAGTTGGAGCAACATGTGGGCTATTTTAATGAAACTGAGAGAGCGAGTTTTTTTAATGTGTTTATCTTTGGGTCCGAAATAAATAAAATCGGTTGAAACCAGCCCTAGCCCTCATATAATTGATATGCAAGATTTTGAAACGTCCGGCTGACTTTACTCCATATACTCTGTGATCAAATTGAAAGGTGAATTTTTAATTTATACTTCGAGTGTTTTTCGAATCGGTACATTTTTTTTCTGTAAGTTGGTAGTAATGTTAGTAACATCTATGTTAAAATCCAAATTTTTAATCAGAATTTGAGGTACGCGTTGTTTTGTGAGGCTCTAAAAGTGAATTCTTCGATTTTTACTATGTGCGAATATATCGAACAAAGAAATTCGATAATCCACCATCTCATGCTGCATTGGTTATTCGTGATCATTTCTTGCCGCAACCAGCGCATTCGCCTGATTTACCATCGTGTAACTTCTGGCTATTCAGCAAATTCACATGACCACCCGAGGGCACCGTTCTGACTCAATTGAGGATAAAAAGCTGAATCGAAGAAGGCTCTGATGGCCACCACGATGGAGGATTTTTCCAAATGCTATGTTGACTAGAAAATTGAAATCGTTCGCATAAGTGTATTGCAGCGGGAGGGGATTACTTTGAAGGAGTTGAAATGGACAAAGTTCACCTTTCAATTTGATCACAGTAGTATGTATACAAGGTGCGTTCCAATTAAACAGGATTTTTAAATAAAAACAGAACAAACGATTTTTTCGGTAAAATCAATTTATTTTATTCAAAACTAGCTGAACCCGCAGCCGTTGTCCTGCGTGAAATTATGTGTTTTGAAATGAAAAGAAAGTTAAATTTATCATTTCATTTTTTATCGATGTACAGAAAATATGGTTTTCCAACTCGTGAGCTTGCCACTTACATCTGGCCGTGTAAAAAACGTAGCATTTCCAAATTTATGCTACACACTTTGCGACTATTCTTGTGTCCTGTTGATTGGCATCTGAAATGCAATTTTCACTGGAAACGGAATGCGTTTGAACTGAATTGGCAAATCGTTAAAACTCAAAGGAGTTCGTAGAATCAAGCATTACCATTCCATTACACAGGGTTCAGCGTATGAAGATTGCGAAATATTATCACGAAAAATCTAACTTTGTGACGCAAATGATGTGGTGGCATACCAAGCCTCTCCAAAGAATTTAGAAATTCCTCTGCATAATTCACGGCATCGTCTTTATTGTTAAGACGATCGATCGATTTGTATGAGTGCAAGTCCCCTGGAATTTAACTTTGAATCTTCCAGTTTAAGTCAACAACATTGGCGTTTTTGGTAGCCAACATTGCGCGTGCACTTAAGGAATCGTAGTTACGATAATTTGGCCACGATAATTTGGCGAACATTCGTGATGAGTTCATCTTACGTGCATTGATAAACGGCGGATGGAATTGATATCGAAACACCGGAAGTATCAACCGGGACTGACCCATTTCCAATTTTTTGTGAAGACGATGTAAAATGTCTTCGGCAATGTCATTTTTGTTCGTGTCCCATAATTGACGCGGATTTGAAGGCTGATATGTCGAAGTGATTATGATTCGCGAAAAGTGTGCGAACTTCATTTTCATTCCAGTGATTAACATGTTCCAGCAATTGTAATTGCTGCCTTACTTCTCCAAAACTTGTGCACACCGTACCTTACTTTAATCAATAGAAACCGAAGATAGAAACAATCGTTGTTTTTAGGGTGGATTGTGTAAACTCATCCTAATTCAGTTGAGAACGCACCTGGATGTCAATCTACTGGTTGGTGAATTAGACTATAATGTTGAATATACATAGTACGATCCATGTGTTATCAACTTCGATATTCACTATTCTAAATTTAATGCTGAATGCTCTGCATTTGTAGTCTGGTGAGCGACGCCGATAGAGTGGATATCCATTATTTCTAGTTTGTGTTTCCGAAAGAAAAGCACGTGGATACTGTTGAGTGCATTTATAGTCGGACCATCCATCAGTCCATCGAAGCTGTTGCTTGAAAAGTCTTGTTGTGACATCGTGACGATCGCTTTCTGATAGACCGCGATTAATAATACCGCACGTATGTCATCGTATCCTGGGAGTACTCGGTCATGTGCCTTGGGCTGCTAATGTATGTTAATACATATTAGCGCGACCTCTTCGTGGCATCGTAACAAATTTCAATCTGCAATTGATCACTTTGTGTGCAACACACATAACATTTTCACTGAATAGTTTTCAAAAATTTTTGAAGCAAACGACAAATTTGAACGATTTGAATAATTGAAAAACAAAACAAAAAAATTAAAAAAAAAAAAATTGTATGGAAAAAATTAACTTTTTGGAATTGTCCAATTTTCCGACTTTTCCTCATGAGAAGCGTAGAGGTTTTTTTATTTCCAAACCTTCCTCGATCCACAGGGAACATTCTCTGAAAATTTCATCAAGATTGGTTCAGTCGTTCCCTTAGCGTTACTAATAAACAAATATTCATTCGTTTGTATGGGAAAAGGAAATGGACTGTTTTTAGGAGTTTTCCGGCTATTATTCGAATTTTTCTTGCTGTAAAAACCATCCTTGAGCCTCAACGAATATTTTAAAAAAAGAATTAGCAAAATTGGTCCAGGCGTTTTTGAGTTATGCGCTTACCAACACATTTTGCGATTCATTTTTATATATAAGATAGTCTCCTTCTGCTTCAATACAGTTTTTTGCACGATCCAAAAGCATGTCGAACGAGTGTTTTAGCTCGTTGGGCGGTACGGCCAGTAAGCCGGTGCAAGCCTTTTGAATGGCCTCTAAGTCCGCATAACGCTTTCCTTTCATATGCAAATTCATTTTTACGAAAATAAGAAGTCGCATGGTGCCATATCAGGTGAATTGTGTGATTTTTGGTCAAATAATCGGTCACAAGCGTCGATGGAATTTTGGATTCAGAGCCATTTTTGGTCGTCAGTTATTTGGTGCGGAACAAACCGGGCACACACCTTTCGTAAGCCTAAATGTTCGGTCAAAATGCGATAAATCGATGTTTTGGAGATGTTCAATTCCATTTCCATGAATTTCAATGATGATTTCGGCTGACTTTTGATGAATTCACTCACAGTTTCGATGGAATTTCCGGTGATCATGGATTTTGATTGGGTCACATGTTGATCGTCATTTATGTCCTCATGACCACTTTGAAAACGTTAAAACCAATCGTGTTCTATGCTACGGTATAGGTAATCATCGCCATAAACTTGTTTCATCAATTTCGGTAAAAGTTTTACCAATTTTAAAACAAAATTTAATGTTGGCTCTTTGTCAGAAACTCATTTTCGCACCGATAACACAAACATACCGATGATCGGTGAAATGATCGCTCGATTCAAAAAGTCTTGTTTACTTTGGAACGCACCTTGTATTTGTGATTTACGATAATACATATTCTTCTGTTAGTAATAAGTGGTATTGACAAAGTATATAAAATCAGGTCAATATTACCTTTATTTCCCATAATTTTAATAAATCTATAGCTTATGGTAATATCGAAAATATGTGAAATTGATCTACAAACTACCCCGATTCCCATATCCTACATACGAGGGGTGTTCAAAAAGTATCGCGAATCGTAACTCACAGTTTTCGTCGATTGCAGGGGCGTGGTGCATCATGAGTTCTTGCCACAGGGACGAACGGTCAATAAGGAATATTACCTGCAAGTTATGCGCAATTCGCCAGAAATGCCCGGATTTGTAAAAGAACAAAAATTGGCTTTTGCACCACGATAACGCCCCTGCCCACACACATCGTTGGTTGTGCGCGACTTTTTGGCCAAAATCAACACACTAATGATGCCGCAGCCACCGTATTTCCCAGATCTGGCCCCTGTGACTTTTTCTTGTTCCCTAAACTGAAGAGGCCCATGAAAGGACGAGGTTACGCTTCTCTTGACGAGTTAAAGACGGCATCGAAGGAGGAGCTGAAGAAGATAAAAAAAAAAGGTTTTTTGAAGTGCTTCGAAGATTGGAAAAATCGTTGGCACAAGTGTATAATATCTCATGGGGATTACTTTGAAGGGGACAAAACAGATATTCATGAATAAATAAATAATTTTTGAAAGAACACCAAATTCGCGATACTTTTTGAACACACCTCGTATGTATAAGGATTTTTGTTATTCTACCAAGTCATAAGCCAAATAGATCGGTCACAGTGAGAGGTATATATATATATTTATAAATTACTGGAAAACAAGTACACCAGTACAACTAAGCAATGTAATAGCCAATTAAAAAAAACAGTTAGCTAAACTCCCAATGTACCTCAATATAGTGATTTCCGACTTTTCATCTGATTTTAAACAGCGTAGGTTGGTCAAAATGAGTGATTAAATGAAAAAAACTTTCTTAAGGTAGTCTGGTAACTTGGGTTAAAAAAATCGAAAAGTATTTTTTTGCTTAATTTGAAAGTACAATGTCTATATTGTGAAAATTTCAGATAGAAATTCGAAATATTTCGGGAGTTATAACGAATTTCTTAGAACGCCTCAGATTCCTCTCTATCGGCGTTGTTGAACTTTAAACGCGTTTTTCTCAAAAAACTGTTTTTCTGGTCGGCCCGTGTCCTAACTTTTTTTCTGCCAAACCAATTGCTTTCAAATTTTAGCAGGCTGTTCTACACACTAGTTCTCGTCGGAACTAACGAGAATTTTTTTCACTCCTAACTTTTTATTTTACAACCTTTTCTTTGCTAAAAAAAATTATTTTTTTTTCAAAGTCCGCCATTTTGTTATTTTTCCTTGAAATTTAACTTCAGTAGTTTCGACCAGAATGACATGTCTGTAGATTAAGAATAAACAAGAATATTTGATTTCAGATAACATCAATAGCCAAAATCACCCGGGCCACCCACGTACCTTTTTTTTGAGGTTCCAACTTTGAGTGACGATAATAATAGTAATAAAGTGTTATATTTTTTCAAAACTTTTTTTTTTATATTTTCAATATGTAAATAAAAGCACCCAAATATTCAAGATAATTCATTTTTATTTTCCTATAAAAAAACATCCTCCAAAGAAGTCATGAAAAAAGGCATAAGTTACCAGACTACTACCCTAAAAGATATGTGCCTTAGCGCTGGAACCAAACCTCATATCATGATGTGAATTCCGAGTCTCTTCGGTTGAGTTTAAAATTTAACTTAATAAATTACAAAATTATGTTTTAACCCATTCACGATTTCGTCGAATAATAAATAAGAATTGTATAAAACGTGTTTTAAATTAATAAACAATATTTTGTACATATAATTTATAGAATTACTAAAATATTTTTTTTTTTTAATATTTGATATCAGTGTACTTCAATTAAGTTAATTTTTATATTTTTGTTTCATTTTATAGCTTAAAATAGTACATATAGTTAGGTTTAGAATTGTAAATATTATATGAGTTAAAGTTAAGTGTGAAGGTATTGATATCTTTTGTTTCATGTCCAGGTACTATGTACATATGTCTAAAATGATATGCCGACTTCTTTCATCTGCGTTATAGTTCCGTAAATATGTAGAAATAATTAACACGTGTATAAATATACCGCATGGGAACAAAATACTAAAGAAAAATATACATTAAAAGTAGACATATGCCTATGTACATATGGTTGGGAAACCAAGTAAGTAATGTCAAACATATTTGTAAATAAAACAATATCAAGTGTTTTATATTTGCTCTGCTTATTTTAGTTACATGTTGGTATAAAGCAAAATAATATATCTCAAATATTTGTAAAGTTTTAGTTAGAAACTTTGATGAATAATAGTTACAAAAAATTGAAATCAAATTCTAACAACAACAGTCACAGCAGGAAGCTCCGAGTCCAGCTGGTGGGTAAGCAACATCAGCAATGGGCATGGTCCATTATGAAAATAATTTATATATCTGGGTGTTGCAAACTTCGTGGCTAACTCTGTTCAGGGTATAATAATTTATCGATTCTGTTTGCCTGCGTAGTTTAATTGGACAAGTCCGAGTTAAATGAAATCAAATGGCATATATGCTTTTTAATGTGTGTTATTAAATCATAAAGATAAAAAATATCTCAGGTCATACACGTAAAACGCTACGGGATTCGAAGTGGGATATAGTGGTATTGTGCTAAGACGAAAACTCAAGCAAGTTGATACAGGTTCGGCAAAAAGTATAGTAGGTTAATGTGCTATTTTTCTTAAGCGTGGAGTACTGAACTTGTATAATTGCGTGTTTTAATTACAATTTGGACGGGTAATACTGTTATGACAGAAATTTTTGCTGTCCTCGAATCACTTTTCATACGCGCTTTTTGGGATGGCCTTCAGCTCCTTCAGCGAATTTTGTTTTATTTTTTTGATCGACTAAAAACGGGTTCCACAGAGGGGCAATTTCAGCTTCGGGAACAAGAAAAAATCACACGGAACTAAATCAAATGAATGTGGTGTTTGATCAAGGGTATAAATTGCGTTTTTTCTTTAAATGCGGTCACAATCGTGGCGATGGTGCATTGTCATCGTGTAAAATCCATGATTTGTTCTTCCACAATTCCGTCCATTTTAGAGGATGTTTTCACGTAAACTCCACAATATGGCCAAATAAAACACCTTATTGGCCGTATATTCCTCCGCAACAATTTCATGTTGCACCAAACGACGAATATCGAAAAAACCTTCAGCATCACATTGATTTTTTTCGCACGATCAAACATGTCCAAACAATCTCTCGACCGCTTTTGAAGGCCTCGTACACTCGTACAAAGGCTTGAATCACTCTAAGAGATTTTTGAAATATCATTTACCCGGATAATTAAATAAAATTTCCGAGTGCTTCTTTGTCACAATTTATGTTGCAAAGAATAAGAATATAAGAATAGTTATATTGCTATATTTTCAACTAAAATTATATTAAAAATATCTTCGTGTATCGGGGTTAATTTAAGGGGGTATTCTGGTCTATACGCATGAATTTTAGGCATTTTTTAAACTAAGATAAAAAGAATGAATTCATTTTTTTATATGTTTTTTATTGACATTTTAATAATATTCAAAAAATTGCAAGGAAAAAAATATAACTCGTCGAGATACGGGCGGAGGAGTGGGGGCTTCAAAAAAAAAAACGATGCGTCCTGGTTGACGTGATTTCAACCCTTGTAGAGATCTAAAACGCAAAAAACAAGAAGATTCTTCATTTACAAGGATATCGTTATCGGGTTGACCATTTCAAAAAAAAAAAAAAAAAAACAAAAAATAACAAAATGGTGCCGACTTGAAAAAAAAATTTTTTACCCGATTTTTTCGACTTTTCGAATTTTTTAAAAATACTTCAAATAAAAATTGTTGGAAATCCAAGACAGACACGATAGAGCATTATATAAAAAAGATATATACTAAATTTTAGAGGAATCAGTTTAGTAGAACTTGAGATATCATGTCAACCACCTCAAAAAAGTAGTTTCGAGAAAAACGCGTTTAAAGTTTAAGAGACAAAAAACGGCCGTATCTCCGAAAATAAGTCGAATTTTTAAAAATCCTTCCAAGGTCATATTTTTGAAAGTCTAAACTTTCCAAAAAATCGTTTTTTTTTAAATCCTAGACCAGAATACCGCGTTAAGCATACCTGCACTAATAATTATAAAAATCATAAACATATTCGTTCAGTTGTAAATAATCTGCCATTTACTCTTATAAATGCAGTAAATGTTAGTTATAAACTTCAATACGCTTAATTGTCATTCTGCTAAAAAATATCATTGAAGGTGATTTCCCGTAATGACAGTCAAATAGACTTGCCTCAGTTTTAATTCTTCACTTCAATACATTTAATTATATAGAGTGTGAACTTAAACAGCTAACATTTTTTATTTGTTTCAAATGAATAATTTGTATGTAAATATATGTATGTAAATATTCTACATATGTATGTATGTACATATGTCCCTCAATATGCGATTTGTAAAAAATCAAACTGTGCATATTTCCTAGTAATTTAGTTAAAGAGGCGTTTATGCCGGAATTTGTGGTTTGGTGACAGCCTACGCTGACGACGTTGTTCTAATGGTAAAATGAAAATTTCTACGATTTTTTTATGTGAAACTGAAATAGTTTTATTTACCGGGAGGTATGAAACCCCAGATATCCCTCTCCCTTTAACCCTTTAAACAGATGCTCACTTCTTCAATATGTTGATATGGTGAAATACCTGCAGCTTATGCTTTCTCCTGATTAAAAAATAAACAGGGTTAGAGGATCCAGAAAATTTTTTTTTGAGGGGGGCTTACGAAAAGTGTTATTACTCAACGTATTTTTAATATAGCAGTTCCCTCGCGAAAAATTCAGTTATTATAAGACACGTTTTGTCTTGTGCACGAAAATGGGTATAAGGAAAGTTGAATTGCGAAAAATCATATTATACTGTGGAAAATAATGAGTTAATTATGCAACTTGACAAATACATAATTATGCACGTGATAATGAGGGGCTTGTAAGGCTGACCATGTACTACGTAAAATGGTGTGCAGGGGCAGGTTATAGTGCGCATGGGTGTTATTATGTTTGTATATCCACTGGCGTTGTCGTATTAAATTAAATGAAAACTCTCGACAACAAACAGTCGAGAGTGTTCATTTACTTTATTTTTATGTAACATTTTTAGCAACTTGTCTAAAATATGGGAGATTATGAAAGATAAAACGTTACTTACAAATACAACTTTAATTCGATGCGAATTAACTGCAACGAAAAAATAACTTCTTCATTTAAAGCACATATAAGGAAAGCCATGATTTTCTTACAAGATGTTTACTGACACCGAAAGTGCCGATTTATAGTAATTATATACTGTGCATTATTTGCACAATTGACCCTCGGCAACATGGTTGCTATTTGCAAATACACAAAAATTAAATAATTTACAAAAATTGAACTTAATAATTGCAAAGAGCAAAACATTGCCCCACACTTGTAAAAAATATAATTTAACAGAAAATAAAGTTTGAGAGGCTCATTTTAAATTTTAAATTCAAATTTGCCTTTTTCTAGTTTCTAGCTGAGGCATACTATCGCATTGCTTTTTATATTCCCTTTCTTGATACTTACATTGTTCATTTGAAAAGCCGCTTTCTTAACCACAGATCAGAGTTAGAAAAATTTTGTGTATTTTTCTCAAAATATGAATTTGACGCTAAAAAAGCTCGAGAAATATTTTCTTTTTATGAAAGGGTGATCAACTGTTCAGAACAAAACTTTCTTGCGGAGGTGAAAATCTGGAAACAGCGAATTTCAGGCAAACATTATCGGAATGCTCTCGAAGCTTTAGAAGCAGTGAACAAAACGTCTTTTGGGAATGTTTTTAAAATTTTACGCATATTGGCATTGTTGCCTGTTTCAATAACATCACCGGAAAGAAGTTTTTCAAGTTTAAAGAAAATTAAAACCTATTTACGAAATACGACAGGTTAAGATAGGCTTAATGGTCTAGCATCAATGAATATTCATAGGGATATTGATCTGTCAGTTGATGAAATACTAGAAGAATTCTTTCAAAAACTAAGGAAAATATAACATGGAATGTGAGATCCCTTGTAATCCTCAATTAATAACAGAGCTTCCCCGATACTGCTTGTACAAGTGTAGAGAAAGCTCGAATTATATGAATAACAACAAAAATCTTGTAACTTACGCGTATTATAACACAAATTTGTTATTAAATACATAAAATTTTAAATCCTGAAATGGCTGACGAAGATTGTTTTCATTTATTGATTTTAGCGAATAGATTCGAACAAATACTCGTATATAATTATTTTTAGAAAACGTAAAGCATGAATACCAGTAGAAAAAAGGCCTTATTAAAATCTTATTTGGCACGGAAAGTAGAATTCATTCGCCTAAGAAATAAACGCAGCGCATATACTCATGTGTTGGCGGATATGCTAGCGCAAGGTATCACCGTAAGTTAAATCCTTTTGTTTTTCTTTTGTTAGAAAACTTATTGTATAAGTATGCTTTCATTATAACTCATCCACGACCGTGATAGCGTTGGAGAATAAAGTGCACACTTTGCCGCCGTATCGGTATCGATTGGTTACCCAACCATTGCTTCGGCACCACACAGTATTGCCAATGGTTTTAAGAATCTGTTGGCTATTGCTGCTGCCACCGAAGTGAACTTCAAGGAAACTGCTACCATCAAGGAACCCAGCAAGTTTGTCGCTGCTGCTGCCTCTGCTCAAGCTGCTGGTGCTGGCGCTGCTGCCGAAAAGAAGGAAGAAGCCAAAAAGGAGGAGTCGGAGTCCGAGGAAGACGACGACATGGGTTTCGGTCTCTTCGACTAAACAACTCAACACTAAAGTTGACCACCAGAGGTAATACCAACAGTACAGATGCATCTCCATGCACCATGCTTGTATAGCGCATTCCCGATCATGAGCTCTTCCTCAATTTGAAACAAAAACATATACTTACCTTTTCCAGTGCTGCCAGTTTGTTTGAGTTTGTTTGAGCAGTTGGTATAATGTGTTCCACATCGCTTGGCGAATCGAATACAGCTACGCTCAAGGTTCCGATTTTATTTCCGTTATCAATTTCATATATGACTCGATTAACAAATGTGCAAGCCGTAATTCTGTACTACTATGAGCAAAAAATAGTAACCCTTTTTTCATAATTTTAAAATTCTCAATTTATTTTTCAAAATCCATTTCGTCTCCCTCAAAGTGATCCCCATTGGTCACAATACACCTGTGCCAGTTGGTAAAATAAATTTCCGGAATAGCCTTCAATGGGCGTTGTGAATCACTATTTATCTCTTCAATTGGTTCAAAATGGCTTCCCCAGAGGGATCATTTGAAAATGCTGAATAGCCAGAAGTAACACGGAGCTAAATCAAGTGAATGCAGTGGTTGCGGCACAATATTGGTTGAAAAGATGACGTAAAATACACGAAGAATCAATGCAGTATGCGGCGGTGCATTATTATATTACAAAAACCAAGAGTTGTCGGTCCTAATTGACCGGTCGGAAGAAATTCGGGGTGCACCACACCTCAATAATCAAAAGTGCTTATTTTTATTTGATTTTTGACCAGTTGAATGAAAACATTGTTTCACAGACATTAACGCGACCCTGTTTTTCGAAAAAATTTAGAGATTTTGGAAGCAATCATGTTTTCAGTTTTCTTATGCCCAAATGATCTTCCAAAATAGTTTTCAGTATCCTTCAGATATTCTAACGATGCCAGTAAGAGCTCTGACTGTTAATCGTCGATTCACAAGCAACAATGTTTTTATTTTATTGACGTGTTGATCATCAGTTGATGTTGATGTCCGTCCTGGACGTGGTTCACTGTCAATGCGTTCTCGACCTTTTTTGAATAATTTGTACCAAACACTTGCTTCGACAAACAATTATCACCGAAGACCTCTTTCAACATTCTAAAAGTTTCCGCATCAGAAATTTGATTCCGCATACAAAATTAAATGGAACTTCTTTGTTCAATAATATCACTCATTAGAAAAAGCGCCGATGTACTTTATGTACTTAAAACAAACGCTAATGAAAATTTTGATGTGATATTCTGTCTGCATCTGTATCTCTGACAGTCATACCAACCCAGAAAAAAATTAGTTCGACGAATGCTTTTCACGCGAAGTTTAAATTATAAAGTCTTACTATTTTTTGCCCACAGTAATACTTCTCGACAATGATTAATACAAGTATTGTTAGGTACATACATATGCAATTTTTTTGTTATCCTCGCAAACTCTTATGAAAGCTGCTAGTCTCGTGGGAGCAAATTAAATTACACAATTTTGTTTTGATACGACGAAATATAATGTGCTTAAAATCATTTTTTCAGCGCAGTGCTTTTTTGGATGCAGTCGCGTGTTCCAATGTACATTCCAACTAGAAACCAAGATGCCATGAACACACAATCATTTATTGGTTTTACAAGCAGCATATATTTAGTGGTTTCTCATTAGCGTTTAATTACTGATAAGAATGTGTACTTTCATATAATGTGTTGTACTTACCGTAGTACTTCAGTTGGTTTGTTTGTTGTTGTGGGCGATGCTGATGCTGTTGGTGATAGCTTGTGTCACTCAGTGCTCCAGCAGCAACATCTTGGTCATCACTTCTAATACCGTAGTTTCCAATACTGCCTTGTCTGCTATGACAGCGAAGTGACATCTTCAAATTAAATCTCCTTAGGAACGGTGAATGCAGTGTGGCCGATGGCGCGGCCGCTGTGCTCTTGGTGATTGTAGAAATTGTCCGTAATGAACTGTCGTCGTGATGCTTGGCAGGCGTGCTGCCGTTGGTGGAATTGCCAACAAAGACTAAAGCGCGCTCCGCACGCATACCCACATACAGGGTGCGCGTAATGAGGATATACGCAACACATAGCACAAATAGTGGCAGCACCAGCAATGTTAAGTCCAAGAATATATTATAAAAGCGTTCATACGCAATGGTGTCCTCCGGCCATTGGTCGCGACATTTGCGTAAACCTGCGGGTGATATTAAGAAAGTACATAAAAAACGCGCTTTAAAGCAATGGACAAATAATGTGCAAAGCGATGAAATCGGCTTGAAGGTGTTTTTTAACTGTTGACTTTAAATGTGTTTGTGATGTTGTCCTCATTTCAACATAACAGGAAATGAAGGAAATAAGCCTAACCGTTCAAGTGCTTAAAAACTTCTTTAGGGAACAGCAAGACTGCCCGTTGCTAAGCTACTTTTATTATTTTTTCGTATGCATTTGGCTTTAGTGTGAGGCTGGAACTTATTTACTTTCTTTGCAGACTGTTTGTATGCGGAGTGTAATGAATTTGTGTGTTCGGCAGAAATAACGATGGATGAGGAGCGTTTCTGTGGTTATTAGGAGGTCATAAAAGTTCACTTGTTATTTGCATTGTTTGTCTGTAATACGTAAAGCGCTACTTCTTTACAGACATTCTTACCCTTCTGAAAGATTTGCAAGTTGTGAGTAAGTTGGTTTGCTGTCATTTTGGAATTTTAAACACTATTAGAAAACTAGCAAGTAAGGAAGCCATAAATTCGGATGAATTTGAACATACATGTTTTAGAGAAAGTTACCCTAAGCATATGAGAATATTTCAAAAATTATTAATACTTTGGCAGAGTCTTTGACACAATTTCGGAATCTTGTTGAAGAGAAGAATATTTATTCAGGATACTCGATTTTCAATTACAGCTTTGTTTTATCAACAGCTATTTTAATTTCTTGCAGTTATACCATATTACTTTAGAAAGCACTCCTTTTTTACCAATTGTTTTCTCATATAAAAAAGAAATATTTTATTAATTTTTTGTTAATACAATTATACATTATTAACAAAGAAATTCCAAAACTCTTAGAAAAAACTATTTTAAACTCGGTCATTGCGACGCTATTTCCGGTGGTTTCAATCGAAAAAAAACCTTCAAACAAGTCTTTAAGAATTGTATCTCAAAGATCAGTGTAAAATTTCATGAAGATCGGCTGAAGACACAGTTTCGAAAAAACGCGTTTAAAGACGACGAACTTAGCCTAGCTTGCCTCGTGCGCACAAGTTCTCAAGGCTGTATTTCTAAAACTATTACTCGGATCAACTTGAAAATTTAAGGCAATATTCTAGAGGTGTTGCAGAATTTAATAAGACAATAAAATCAATCAATTTTTTTAAGCCCGTAAACCCATGTAAACCCTTAAGGTATCTCACAGACCATCGCCATTCTAACGGTAATTCCTGTGAAAGTAAATTCCGAACACGTTTGCAGAAGTTCAGACACTGAATCCAATTTTCAACGGGTTTCAAGTAGAAATGGACCGATACTGTGACAATTTCACGTTCGATATTCGTACGAAGTCCGTCAATCATCGCTGGCTTGTTGGCATAGACTATTGACTTGACGTAGCCCCCAGGGGAAATAGTCTAACGGCGTCAAATCGCACGTCCAAGGCGGCCAATTGACTGAGCCATTTCGTGAGTTACAAGTTCACCAAACTTGATTTTGATGACAAAATGGCAAGCTTACTGAAGAGAAGTGTCAAAATAATGGGCAAAATATGGCGTCGTTTGCTGTTCCTGTTGGAATATTTTTGAAGCGTCCCTATTGAAAACCCGTTATATGTTAGTTAAATGGGGGCTAGGACAAGTTTTTGTTTAAATTTATCTATTTTAGGCACAGAGATACGCTGTTACGAGTAAAATACGCTTTGTCGTTTTAAACTGAGGTAATCGCATATTGGCCAATTTGTACTTTGGGTTCGATGTGGAAGGTTCTTGCTTGTAGAACTTAGCTCGAATAATGCGAAAAAACCTTGAAAGGCATTATTCGATCAAATATTTATCCCTTTAAATAAATTTGCAAGTGAAAACATCAGATGGAATTTAAAATTTCGTTATATGGAAAGTATTTCCAATTATCCGCCATTTTTGCTCTGTGGCATAGAAATATTAGAAGAATGTTATATAATATATTGTACACAAAAAAGTCGGTTAAGAAGGTCTCATTTGATTTTCCTGAAAGTGGGCAGTGACGCGCCCATCGTACAATTCTGACATAGGCTCCTGTATGGCTCTCACCAACATGTATGTAAAATTTAATGTCTCTAGGTGTTTAGTTATTAATTTCTTTTAGTGGGAGTAAGCGTGGCGCAAGGGAAGGGGCGAAAATATTTATTATGTGCAAATTTAGGTCATACAGCTAAAAATGGTTAAGAAGATATGTACATTAAACGTATTAGAATCGGACCACGCCCACTTTTTAAAGATTTTCAAACTCTGCCTCTCCTCGTTTCGCCAAATTTCAGTTCTGTATCTGAATTTACTTAGTTGTAGCACTTTATACACTTTTGATTAATGGCGTTTTGCAAGCGTGGAAGTGGTCAGATGGCGTTCATCATTTGTATTCACTTTTTTGCAAAGGAACACTTGTACCAAGATTAATTCAGATTTCCATTTCTATTTAAGTTACAAGGACGTACTGACGGACGGACAGTCACATATATTTCCTCTCATCTCGTCATTCTGACCATTTGTATATGCATAACCCTATATCTCTCCCGATTAGTTTTAGATTTTACAGACAACCGTTAGGTGAAGAAGACTACGGTATTATATGCTGTAACAACATGTTGCAAGGATATGAAAAGTTTCAACAGTAATAAGTACATATGTAGTTAAGAAAACTCACATGTGTTAAATTGGCAAATGAAAGAGATGTTTGATGCGAAGTTATTGATGGAATAAGACACGCTTTAGTGTACCCACCTTGTCGACTGGTTGGAATTAATTGACTAAACAATGCAATCGGAGTCATGCAAATGATGCTGCCGAACCAAATGAATCCAATAATGCGGTAGGCATGATTAATCGTTTGCCATGTTCTTGAGCGTAGCGGATGGCAAATGGCGTAATAACGTTCGCATGATATCGCAACCAAAGTCCAGGATGAAACGGCCACCGATGCAGCTGTTGGAAAGAAATGAAGGCAACAAATACAGGAATCAATCAACCATTGATAAATATTTATATTTACGCTCTTATATTAATAAGGGAATGGAATTGTTAGTATTTATGGAAGTAAAAGAATTGTTTGAGTTTTTTAACCCCCTGCCCCCACTGCTTTACTAAATTTATACTAGACAAGCTTACGCCGCAGGCGTTGTCCTGCGTTAAATTATGTGTTTTGAAATGAAAAGAAAGTTGAATCTACGTTATGTTAAAAATCATTTATTTTCAATTTTTCGATAATTTTTTTCAAATGTAATGCAGCTTGATAAACAATTTTTTTGGTTTCTGTAAATGTACGGAGAAGATGTCTCTTGTGTTTGATAGCTGCGGCACAATCAATAGGGTTCCATTACAAAATTTCGGCGCATGAAGATTGCGAAACATAGTAATGACAGATCCAACTTTGGGACGCAAATAATACGGCGGCATACCAAGCCTCTCCAAAGATTTTAGAAAATCCACTGGATAATAAACATTTGTGATGAGTTCATATTTGACGCGGATTTGAAGGTTGATATGTCGAAATGATCATCAAAGTCTGTGAACTTCAGTGGCATGCGAAGTAGCTATCGAATCGTCTATCGTTTGATTCCATTGACTATCATGTTCTCTCTCACTTCTCAAAAAGTTGCACACACCGTACCATTCACAGTACACAATGACTCAAATGATGTTAAACCGCGTACATCAATCAATAGCAATCGAAGGTAGAAGCAATCGTCGTTTTTCGGGTGGATTGTGTAAGTTCATCCTACGGCATTAGTTGAGAACTGTTTGGCCTTGCTTTCTGAGTAACAATTTCTTCGACGATGCACTCCATGTATAATATCGAGGCATTTCCGAATAGAGCAATATTCTCGCAAACGGATCACTGAGGAAAGTTGAGAAAAAACCCGACATTGTTAATTTTGTTGCTGGCGGTGTTTCCACTGGATGTACTGTATTCTCTGTGTTGAAATATAATCTTTGGCCATTCTCCAAATTAACTGTGAGACGCACAACAGTCGGAAAACGTTCATGAATTGCAAGCGCTTTATTGCAGTTCACGTATCGACCTTTTCGTTCAAGCCCATTAACCTCTATGCTGCTTACAACGTATTTTATCGATTTCATCAAACATTGATATGAGTTTTGAATGTGAATTAGACAATAGTTATGAATGTAG
>CM050325.1:95713659-95750157 GCA_027475135.1 Bactrocera correcta
TTCCCATAACAATGTATCTTTGTGATAAAATGATAGACAAATTTAAGCGAAAGCTTGACTCACCACCATATAACTAATATCAGGTTTTTCGAACATCCGGTTAACTTTACTCTAAATGATTAGTTTTTTAGTAAGTGACATGTTAATAGTATGTGGTATTGGGAAAAATAGTTAAAATCTGGTCGATACTACCCCAACAATCATATACTTCATACTTATAATAGTTTTTGTTTTTCTAACAAACCGTATGTGTCTGTCAGTGTAGGAGTTATATATATACTATAATATAGTATATGAATATATAAAATTGTTTGGATTTCGATCGTCTGGTTAAGGTTTTGCACCCTAAAGTATTTCCCTGGCTTTGATTCTTGAAAGTTGCAAGAGTATAAAATGTTCGGTTCCCGAACTTAGCCCTTCCTTACTTGTTTTAAGTAGGGTTTGATTACAGTACTGCTGCGTATGGTGCCAGATCTTTGAAATCTGTCCCGAATTGTATTGAGCATTGTTTTAAACATTTCTTAGACTGACAGTGGTTTTTTCTCAAAAAGGAAAACAATAGTTTAGTTTTTTTATACGTCACGTGATTCCTCCCTCCTCCTGGTTTGTTATCAACGGTTTCAGTTTCTCAACAAGGGTGTACACCTCTACCTACCTCAGTGATTGCAACTGTCAACGCATTCAAAAATACTCTAAGGAGTTGCGTAAGATTAGACTGCATATGTATATACATTTTGTTTTATGAGTTTGATAACAAAATCAGTATTAAGATATATGAAATTCTGGGTTTTCTTAATTTTATTTATGCTTTTTGATAGAAACATAAAATTATTATACCATACATACCTGTGTCATTTTTTATTGCATTATTTATGTTTAATTCGGTGTTTTCGTTATCTAGTATTTTACGTTCATCAGTTTTTAATGGTTTTCCGTTAAAATACCATTTTATGACTGGTTCAGGTTCACCATCAGCATCGCATTCCAGAGTGACCGATTTTCCAGCAATTACTAATTGATTTTCTGGAGCCAATATAATTTCTGGAATATCTGAAAGTAAGAAAGACCAAAAACAAAAATTAAGGTGCATACATACATGGATTTGGTATAAGGAAGTTGTGGTATTTCACCGAATCGATTTTACACATTTCGGCACAAGATATCTCACAAATTGGACCTTATATATGGTAGTTTGACAATTATTAGGTATATAGGGGCTGGAGCAAAGATACACAGACTGAATTTACAATGGCATGGACTCAGCAGCGTGCACATACTTTATATGAAATCATTAAAATGCATTGTGCGATTGTGTCGAATAATATAAATAATTAAGCTATAAGATTAGTAGAGTTTAAAAAAAGGGGAAATTCTCGAATACAAGCGAAAATATCAGGTGAACGATTAAACGCCATGTGATTGTAACTTTTTATTAAAATTTTATAAGTCTAGATATCTAATAGAAAATATGATAGAATTGTATCAATCTGAATTGCTCAAAGATGTGCGAGATGACTATCAACAACAAGTTCAGCTCTCAGTGAGATATAATTAGTTATAATATTATTTCTACTTACTGCATTCGAAGTCCTGTGGTTCAAGGGTTGCGAACTTTTTATTCGTTGCTGAAGATGATCCGCACGATAGTATGATTTGATTAATAGTTTTTTCAGGTCCGTTAAAATATTTGTTCCATAACGCATACACCGCACAATCACATGTTAAGGGATTGTTATCAATTTGTAAATACTGTAACCTTGGTAAGTATGTAAATTCGTCGGATGGAATATTTATAAGTTCGTTATTATTCAAAGATCTGAAAAATAATGCATATAGTTGTGGTTAACTCTTGCCATATTATTAAGAGCACATATGTACTTATGCCCAATACTATTTATTCTCAATCGGAGAAAAAAAAATAGGAAAAACGTTACACAAATTAAAAAGTTGTCATACAAGAACCTGATTCGCAGTTCGTATTTTAGCTATGGCTATAGTCGTTTGATCTAAAATGTTGTTTCGGAAAACTTAGCACTGCTTTGGACAATGATCTATGCGACATTTCGAGAAGATATCTTCACTAATAAAAAAATTTTTCATACAAGAACATGATTTCGATGGTACTGTTTGTAGCTGGCGATTCTGCCAAATGAGCAGCTTATTATGGAGAAAAGGACTCGTGCCTAATTTCAATCGATGTACGTATCACCTAAAACTAAGCGAGATAGATATGGGGTTATATAATATATATTTGGTAGTTTATTGCTAAAGGATAGTGTTGTAAACGTAGCAAATGGTTGCTTATAAGCGGTGAATACGGCGTTGCCACAATATCCCCCTCCAGACTGGGTGACGGGTTAAGATCGTAGCTAAAGTGTAACGAAAGATACCCGCCGGCATTCTGCTCCAGTTGATAAGGTTCCGTGAGTTTGTGGCGATAAAACTTCATTCGGTAGATATGCTGGCTTTAATCGGTCTATAGAAATATTTTCTGGTTTTCCTTTTATTTCGATTCTGTAATACTTTTCCTCTCGTGATAAAACTTTATAAGGTCCTCCGTATGGTTTTGAAAGTGATGGGCGAATCATTCCTGACGGAAACGTGTGAATATGTAGATAGTTTTTTGAAAATGAATGGTTTCCTCTGACCATGTCGGACAATGGGTTGTGGTGCAAGGTCTGCGAAGTAATTTCTCAAGCGTAATGCCAAATTGGATGGTGGCAAGCCAGATCGTGGCGAAGGCGCTAGGAATTCACCTGGCAAACGAATTGGTTCTCCATGAACGAGATCGGCAGGAGTTGCGCCAAGGTCTTCCTTCCAAGCAGCGCGATTTCCAAGGAGAACGATGGGTAGCATGTCGGCCCATGAGCTGTTTTCGTGACAACGAATGGCATCCTTCAAGTAACGGTGAAGACGTTCCACCATTCCATTCGACTGCGGATGAAAAGTGGTGGTATTTATATGTTTACTGCCGAGGAGACGAACGACAGCGCTAAAGAGTTGGCTCTTAAACTGTGTTCCTTGGTCCGTTGTGATGTAATGGCACACCGTAGCGGCATATTCATCCACCAAAAAGTGTGCGGGCAACACATTCGGCGTCGATACTATCAATGGGAAATGCCTCTGAATCGATAATTGTCAAGCAGTAGCGATACTGCTTTGAAGGTACGTATGGACCAAAGATGTCCACATAGATATGTTCGAAACGTCTTGTGTGGCTTGGAAAGTTTTGAATCGGTGATAAAACGGGGCGAGATACCTTATTTCGTTGGCAAGCTAGGCATATTCGGGCCCACAAACGGCAGTCGCGGTTAAGGTTGGGCCAAACGTATCGTTGCGTTAACAATTTGGCGGAGGTTCGTGCTTCGGGATGACTAATGCTGCGGAGAGTGTCGAATATTTACTTCCTTAGCGCGATGGGAACGGATGGACGAATAATATCGGTCGAAACGTCGGAATATATTGGCTTATTGCAGCCTGGAATGTTGACAGGTCGCAAGTTTAGTGAAGAGAGTTGTGGTGGTATGGTTAGTATGGTGTGCACACGGTGGCTATCAGCAGGAGAAGAGAAATTGCTCGTATGATGTATAGTTCTATATAGTAATAACCGCGGGCGTCCTCAAGCCAAGCAGCTGACTTGCTGACCTGATATTGCCATGTTGTAGTAAACGTTGAAATGTAATATTATAATATATTGTGGCTCGTCCCACAAGTACTCCCCTTCTTGGAGAACGTTATCAAAGTATTGATAATTTAGTAAGATAATTTGAAGTTCAGCGGAATCTAACGTGTTTCTTGGGTGACGGTGTAGATATTCAGATTCAGATGGCGGTATGATGGCGATGAAAATCGAGATGTCCCAGGTTCAGATGACTCTGGTGAAGTTAATGTAGTAAGCGTAGTATTGTTGTCATCGTCGTTGTGCTGCTCACTCTCGTTGAGCTAATCTTCGAGAAGTAGAGTCGAATATGGCCTTCAGCTCCATTAGCTTGCTTGGTGGAACTTGTGCCATGACCAGATTGTATTTTCGTGCGTCATGGGTCACACTTGTAGCAGCGAACCAGAATTCCAGTGACAAAAGACTCGATGTTGGTGTCGTTCATATTAGGCGGGCTAATGCGAGGAACCATTGCTGCATCCACGTGAAGATCGGGCTGATGCACTTCGATTGCTGATCTGGCCAAAATGCCTTGAGGTTGATTCGTCTGCGCTGCCGGTCGTACGCTCGCGGGCGGAGATGCCTGTGCGGTGCTTTCTCCTTGCTGTTTTATCTGTAGATTCGTTTAACTTGTTCGGGGTCACCAGTTTTGGAAGTTTATTGCTTTATTTAGAAATACTTAAACATTATTTAACAAAATGAAATGTTGTCTGGGTACATGTCCGTTCGGCAAGACGGATTGTAGAAAATGGGAAGAATGATAGGATTCTGGGAAACGGGTTGCTTATAGCTAGAATCGAAAAGGTAGTACAGCGTTGCTAAAGGATAGTCTTGTAAACGTAGCAAATGGTTGCTTATAAGCGGTGAATACGGCCTTGCCACATATATATAAATGATCAGGATAATGAGAAAAGTTCATATCCGGTTGACTGTCTGTCTGTCCGTCCTTTCGTGCAAACTGTAACTTGAGATATATTGATGAAACTGAAAAAAAAAAATGGGATGGGTGTAATCGGACTACTGCCACGCCCATAAAATGAAACATATAAAGTGCCATATCTAAGCACTAAATTAAGATATAAAACGGTAATTGGGAACAGGGGATCGCAGTGGCAAGGAGCACTTGTGGGCAAAAATTTTGAAAAAGTGGGCATGGCCCCACCCACTAACAAGTTTAATGTTTATATCTCCTAAACTACTAAAGCTACAACAACCAAATTTGCCGAGTACAAATCTCATAACTCTAAATTCTTTTTTATTTGAGAGTTATTTTGAAAGTAGAAACCATTATATAATATAATGGCTAATTTCAAAATACTGTTAATTAAAAGTTCGGTGAAAATCTATTTGTGTAGATAACGATACCATCTTAGTGAATTTTTCTCACTTATCGAAATATAGCAAGTTTTTTTAGAAATTGTATGCACTAGACATGAATGAATACATATAAATGCTATGGAGTTCTGATAGACTCAAAATGAAAGTATTTTTATCGATACCATCGATGGATCTTATTTACTTCAAAGGTAATTTTAGTTTTAAATTGAAATTTATTATTAGCATTTAATTGTAACCCAAAGCAAAATTATTTGGAGATTATATTATTTTCGATACAAAATAACCATGCTTGGTAACGAAGCTAATTTTTACATTTTACAATTTTATACAAAAATGAAATATTACTTACAAATAGCTAAGATCCAATAGATGTGAGAATGTTCCTTTGTGAATTTTTGCAATCATGTTATTGTCCAAGTATCTGCAGACATAAGAAACATAAATTATTAAAAAACAGTATTTTTATAATTGATTAGATATTAAAAATAAATACAAAGTACAAAAATTTGTCATTACCTCAATTTACTGGACGTACTCTATCAAAGTAAAGTGCATCTTTTACTGATATTGATGTGTGTGGTGTTGAAAATTAAAAAATAATGATTTCCGCCCTCCCGTTACCTGATACTAACACCCGATTTATAAGGGGAAGTAATTATTCGGAGCAACTCTGATAGAATAACATTATCTGACGGAAGCCTAATTTCGATTTCAAGAAATACCAACTAATCGAACTTTAAAACATGGTATTAACCTTCCTCAACATACTTACTAAAGATAAGTATACTTATAATAATACTCTCGATTTTTAATAAATAGGTATATAATTTATTAAAAATCGAGAGTTGCGCAATGTAACTATAAATAGTTAACACTAACTTTTGTGAAAGTAATTTAACTGTTAAAATTTCTTTATATAAACGAAATTTTTTTTCATTTTAAATGTTTTATTTTACTATTTATGTTACACAGTTGTGCAAGGCTGTCAGAGCAGCTTACCGCAAAGCAAAATGAAAGTATGCCGGTAACTATTAGGTTGTCAAAAAAGTCTTGAGGTATTTTCGCTAGTTGACGCTGAAAAAGCGTAGTTCTAGTTTTATTCGTCGCATCGGGTCATGCTATACCTTTTTGGAAAACTCATTTCACGCGCTAACAAGTGTTTGATTGATGGTCTTTTCTTTTAAGTCGTTCGTGAGTTATAGCGTCGCAAACATGGAACAAAATAAAGAGAAAATACGGCATAATTTACAGTACTACTACGATAAAGGCAAAAATGCATCTCAAGCCGCCAATAAAATTTGTGCAGTTTTTGGACCCGATACAGTTTCCATTTCCACCGCACAACGATGGTTTTAACGTTTTCGTTCTGGCGTAGAGGTGGTCGAAGATGCGCTACGCTCCGGAAGGCCTGTCGTCAAAAAATTTCGATAAAATCGCTGAATTGGTCGAAAGAGACCGGCATAGTAGTCATGAAACCGTTATGGACCATTTGAAGTAGTTTGGAGTCACTAAAAAGCTCGATGTATGGGTGCCACACGAATTGATTCAATAAAAATACCGCAAGACTTTTTTTACAACCCATTATAATCCAATATTACACAACTGGGGGTAAAATTATTTCATATTTACAATGCAATATGGAAACATAATTTTAAAACTAAAACGACTGAACCTTATTTTATTTTTTGGAAGGAATATCCTTGGGACCATTGTTTGATACAAATTTTGACTCAGATTTTGAAAAACAATAGACAAAAAGTGTGGTCACTTTTTCGTTGACTTAAATAATATCCAAAAACATCTTGGGAAATATACACAGCTCTCAAATTACCTCTATTTCCAATCGTCAGTTGATTTGTTTATTAATTGCGCATTTTTTTGTAGGCAACAATGGCGTTTTTCAAGAAATTTCATTCGTATCACGATAACCTAGTTTTCGTATAGTGCCAATTTTTAAGTACAACAACAAACATTCAATAGGCAAGCACAAAAAATTTGTTTCGTCCGTTCGTCGACACTTTCTGAGTGCTCTCTGAACAGATGATAAGAAAAGCAAAGAACTACCACTATGAATCTCATAGAAATAAATTGCGAAAACCGTGGACTAATTTGTGAGATTTTTGGAGAATTTTACTTGTGTTTCGAAGTAGTATTTCAAGAGAATTAATATCTGGCTTCTTTAAGAAAGTGCTGGTTTTTATGTAGAGTATTGCTTTGCTTAGCAATATCAAATGTCAACAAACATATATACACATTTAGATTAGCATTTCCGGCAAATATTATTTCAACATTGATTTGTTTATTAAATACTAGCTGACCCCGCAGCCGTTGTCCTGCGTGAATTTGCAATGAAAAGAAAGTCAAATTTATCTTTTAAATTTTTTTTTTTTTTTTTCAATGTGAACAACATTTTTTTGATGTCTGTTCCAGTATACAGAAAAGATGGTTTTCCAACTCGTGAGCATGCCACAAATATCTGGCAGTGTGAAAAACACAGCTTTTCCAAATTTATGCCTCGCACTATGCGACTATCTTTAGGTCCTGTTGGTTCTCATCTCAAATGCATTTTCCACTGGAAACGGAATACATTTGAACTGAAAAGGGAAATCGTTAGAACTCAAAGGAGTTCGTAGAATCAAGCACTCTGCCCCCTTGTATACTATAGCTGCGTCACAATCAGTCGGGTTCTATTACATTTCGGCGTATGAAGATTGCGAAATATAATAACGAAAAACCCAACTTTGAGACGCAAATGATATGGTGTCATACCAAGACTCTCCAAAGAAGTTAGAAATTCCACTGGATAATTCATGTCGTATTTATTGTCAAGACGATCGATCGATTTGTATGAGTGCAAGTCTCCCGGAATTTAATTTTGAATCTTCCAGTTTAAGTCAACAACATTGGCTTTTTTGGTAGCTAACATTGCATAGTTACGATAATTTGGCCACGATAGTTTGGCGAACATTCGTGATGAGTTAATCTTTCGTGAATTGATGAACGGCGGATGGAATTGATATCGAACCACCGGAAGTATCAACCTGAATTGACCCTTTTCCCAAATTTTTTTGCGAAGACGATGTAAAATGTCTTCGGCAATTTCATTTTTGTTCGTATCCCATAATTGACGCGGATTTGAAGGCTGATATGTCGAAATAATTATCGCGAAAAGTGTGCGAACTTAATTTTCATTCCAGTGATTAACATGTTCCAGCAATTGTGATTGCTGGCTTACTTCTCCAAAACTTTTACACACCGTACCATACATTAATCAATAGCAACCGAAGGTAGAAACAATCGTCGTTTTGTGGATTGTGTAAACTCTTCCTAATGCATTTGTTGATAAGACACCTGGATGTCAATCTACTGGTTGACCTTGTCTTCTGCGCAACAATTTCTTCAATGATGCATTCCATGTATGGTATCTCCGAATAGAACAAAAGTTCACTCATAAAAGTTGGGAAAAAACTCGTAAATATTAATTTGGTTGCTGGCGGTGTTACCTCTGGCTGTACCCTGAATTGAAATACACTCTTTGGCCATTCTCCAAAACGGAAAACGTAAATGAATTGCAAAAATAAATATCCTACAAAGTGGTTTAATGCAGTTCACGTATCGACTGTATCGTTCAAGACCAATAACAGCCATCTTGCTTCCTTTGTTTGAGTTTTGAATTTGGATTAGACAATAATGGTGAATATAGTACGATTCATGTGTTGTCAACTTCGATATTCACTCTTCTAAATTGAATGCTGAATGCTCTGCCATTGTTGTCTCGTGAGCGACGCCGATAGAGTGGATATCTATCATCTCTAGTTTGTGTTTCCGAAAAAAAGCACGTGGATACTGTTTCGTGCATTTATTGTCAGACGTACAAACCGAAGTTGGATTGTTGTTCATCACTTCGTATAACACTGGAGTTTTTTTTGCATCAGGAATTTCCGCATGATTGAATGATTTCATCAATTTGATCCGGTTTAACCACCATCCAAAGAAGAATGTGTGCGTGCGGCAAACCTCTTTTAGCCACTCAACACAGTACATCTTGCATCTAACAGCGCCAAATATACATACGTTGCTTCAAGATAAGGTCCATCGAAGCTGTTGCTTGAAAAGTCTTGCTGTCACATCGTGATGATCGCTTTCTGATTGACCGCGATCCATAACACCGGACGTATACCATTGCATCCTGGGAGTACTCTGTCATGTGCCTTGGGCTGCTAATGTCTGTTGATGCCAAAAAGAACGCCGACCAATATTAGCGCGACCTCTTCGTGGCATTGTAACAAATTTCAATCTGTAATTGATCACTTTGTGTGCAACACACATAACATTTTCACTGAATAATTTTTAAAAATTTTTTAAGCAAACGACAAATTTGAACGATTCAAATAATTGAAAAACAAAACAAAAAAAAAAATAAAAAAAAAAGCTTGTATGGAAAAAATTAACTTTTTTGGGAAATTTTCCCAAATTTTTCCCACTTTTCCTCACGAAAAGCATACGGTTTTTTATTTCTAAACCTTTACCGATCCACACAGAACATTCTTTGAAAATTTCATCAAGATTGGTTCAGGCGTTCCCTTTGCGTTACTAATAAACAAACATTCATTCGTTTGTATGGAAAAAAAAAGGCTATTTTTAGGTGGTTCCCCGGGAATTATTCGAATTTTTCTTGCCGTAAAAACCATCCTTGAGCCTCACCAAATATTTTAAAAAAAGAATTGGCAAAAATTTGGGCCAGGCGTTTTTTAGTTATGCGCTTACCAACACATTTTGCGATTCATTTTTATATATAATATAACTGGTGCAGAACACACACGGTTCTCTACTTTAGGGTTTTCGAATAAAATTTTTCAAAATAATTTTCAGCAATAACAAATAAATTGATTGGATAAGTAGAACACCTAGGTTAACCTTAGTACTTTTACTTACATGGCTTTAACATTTTTGAGTGGCTGAAGCAAATCGATTGGAATGTCCTTAAGTTTATTATTTCCCAAATATAATTGTTTTAAATTACTCAAGTCCACAAAGGCGTTCTTGTCTATTGTTGTTATGCCATTGTAGTTGAGGAAAAGTGTTGTCACATAATGTAATCCACGAAAGGCTGCAGCTGGTATGTCATGCAAATTATTATTACGCAAATCTCTAAACAGACAGAAAATATATAAAAAATTAATTAACGCATTTTTTTGTGTTTATTCATTTATTTATAGTTTTTATTTGTCTATTGTACAACCAATCGTATAATTATTTAAGTAAATTAATTAGTTTTATTATCATAATTTCACACATTTTCGGCATTAAATTTTTGGTAAGGCATCTTACATATTTACCACTGTTTACCTAAACTTAACCAGAGATATTATCGAAGTAGCTCGAGATACCGACCGTTTCGAACGAAGAGGTTCGAGAAGCATGTGCTTGGTTAAACCCATCTAAAGCTCCGGGCTCAGATAGAATTCGTAAAATAGCGCTAAAAACAGCGGTTATTAAGAAGTTAAGCTATGGAAAAAGCGGCATATCATATTACTGCCAAACCCAAACCAGCCTTGAACAGACCCGTCCAAATTTCGGCTATTCTGCATGCTAGACTCCGCTAAAAAAATCCCTGAGCGGATTATATACCAACGTGGTGGTTTATCCCCCAATCAATTTGGATTCCAAAAATCAAGATCTACAATCGAAGCGGTCAACCTTGTAAAGAGATTGGCCGAAAAGGCTATTAGTTGGAAACGATGTAAGGGTGGAACAATCCCTCCATCGATGTCAAAAATGCATCCAAAAAACGTTCACGTGTTTGCGTACCTGTACAAAATAGTAATTGTCGGCTATTTTAAGCAAGGAATTATGAAATACAACGCAAAGAAACGCTACGAAGAATACAAAAACATCGGTGGTGTACCACAGGGATCTGAATCGACGGAGTAATGCGTCTCAAAGTAACCAAAAATGTCTATATCGTTGTGTTTGCTGGTAGTATTGCTGTTGTAGTGATAGCTAAGCACTTTGAAGATATGGTTTCTATAACCAGTAGAACAATATCATAAACTAGGGATTGACTTGGAAGTAAAGAGCTTACCCTAGCAGAGAAGAAAACGGAAGCCGTGCTAATAAGTGGTAGGAAAACCCGTGAGACTGCTACAATCAGTTTAAAAAGAAGTTAATATCACTACACAATCAACCCTTAAACCCCGGGAATTGTCCATGATGCAAGAGTGTTCTTTAAGGAACACTTAACCTACACCCTTGAAAATGCTTCAAAAATATGCAGAGAATTAACCTGAATGATGCTTAATGCCCGGGACCAAAACAAAATAAGAGAAGACTCATGGCTGGAGTTCTGAAGTCCGTAGCGCTATATGGCGCCAAAGTGTGGGAAAAGCTTTCGAAACAAAATCATGCCGTCATCTTCTTTTTTCATTTATACCACTTGTGCACTCAGAGTATGCTCCGCATTTCGTACAATGTCGAAAGACGCTGCTTTTGTAAATTCTCACAGCACAAGGTTGTTTCAAATCATATTTCAAACACGATATTTGCCCTGCGGCATTATCAGTGGTTTATTAGGAAAAATAAATTGTATATTAACAGTAAAAATAATGTATTTTCACATGGTTATCCTTATGTAATTGTTTTTTGTCTCGAGTCGTAGAGAACTAGATATTATTTTCTACAGCACATACCGGAAAAAAAAATTGCGGGATTTTTCTAATTCTGGGTAAATAAAAACGATTTCTTGCTCTCAACACACGCGAGTAACCCACGTACAGTTGACGGAAAGGGTGCGCAGGTGAATTCCGGTACTTTTAGAGATTGTCCTTGAGTTTTATATATTGTTATAAAGATAGCCACTTTTAAAGGAAATTGTAAAAGTTTGAACTGGAAAGTTAAGTTTGTGGGTATTATAGGGGTTATGGGTATCATTACCGTCTCTCCTTTGGCCCCTACAGAAAGAATGGTGGTTCTGTTATATGTAACTTAGTGCTCTAATAATTTTTTATTAATTTTCTCTATCAATTCGTTTATGGGCGCCATGACAGCTCTTTCACACAACCTTTCCTCGTTAACCAGGTTATCTTCAGAGCTATCAGCATTGCTAAATAGGCTGTGAAAGATTATTTGATTCGACATTCGACCTTCGCTGACCTTGAGAAGCGTTTGTGCGAAGCATCCAAACTCTTTATCATTGAAGAGCGTTTATCTCGTCTGCCGCGGTACTTTGCTCGATAATCAGCAAATTTTGCCGGAAATCACCTGCCAGTAAGACGACTTCTCCACCCATCAAGGCTCGATTGCTCCGAAAGTAACCACTTTGTTTTTACACAACTGAGTAAGCAGCAAGTTCAGCAAGAAAATTTTGCCAGTGCCCCCTAATGCGCCCAAGAAAAAAACTACGCGTGGTCTGTAAATAAATTAAAAATTTTCTTTTGCTCCGATAGTAACAGGGACTCTGGTTGGTTGACTTGAATTTCCAAAGCTAGACAGCTTTTTCGTTTCTTGTGAGACAGACATACTGAATCGGGCAGTAATCTTTCAACCATCGCAAAAATTTTATCTTCAATAAGTTTCTGTTCGCAATGTCTTATAACAATAATCACTGACCGGCACAACATGGCGTCGTTCCCAGTTCCCAACCCCATTATCTTACATGCCTCTTTGAATGTGTCTTTTCCTACCATCTTCGATTTTAAGTGCTTGAAAACTGGAGGTGCCTTGGATTCTGGTCACCAGCAGCCGTACCCAATAACACTCAAAGTGTTTTATGTACACGGTTAAAATTTTACCCAGGGTATCTAAGGCTTTTATATCACGACAACCGTCGACAGTTGCTCCCTGCATGTGACGTTCCCATTCTTTTTTTGACGCATTCCACGTTCAACCTCTGTAAAATACATGCCCTTGCTTGCTGGAAGGTACACAGCAAGATGGCTCACTGTTGGGTGCTTTTCATGTAACAGAAAACCAAGTATTTTACATTCCTCTTCGTTACTACTAAAGTATCGGCTCGAGCGAACCATCTGCATCTTTTGCGTCGATACTTGTAGCATTACTCTCCTGTCTCACGGTAAAAATGAGCGGACACGCTTTTCGCGGTGCCTCGCAGATATATATGAGCAATATTTCACCGTTCTTGAGGCGCCCTACTTCTATACAACGGGTAAAAATTTTCATTCGATTTTTCGAATTTTCATAGATTTTATGCGCATTTACGATCCTTCATGCAAGGAGCCGTACGGTTCTGTACACCATTTGATTCGTGGATCATTCCTTTAGTGACGGTGTCATATAAAATTGCAGGGACTATTTACGAACGACGACAGGAGGGACGCCATGTGACCCAAGTCATTTGGACAGGCATTGCCCTCATTTTCAATGACTTCTAGAAGGTGTGTGTAGCTTCAGAGCTATACAGCGCAGACATTAAGATAGTAATGTCCTTCAGCATAGCAACAAATTAAAATTGCTTTTAGGAACCATTATATAGAATGAGTAAAGGGTTACTTTTTTACTTGCGTTGGTTTGAGGGATATTAAAGTGATATTCCCCTTGTCCTTTAAAGTAAATCAATGGGTACTGTAGGGCACCATAATATCAGTTGATGTTGCAATCTTGATAGCAGAATCAGCGAACACCGCTAAACCGCAGCCCGAATCATCTGATACGACCTATCTTATGAGAGCGCAATGTAAATGATCAGCCAACACCGCTTCTACCGCCCACTTTAGGAGAGAGAAGGGAGGAGCGGAATTTGCTGATTCTGCTATGACTCTCTCATCGTATGCGTTCGGCAACATCGTGCGTCTTATGGGGCAAACGAGCCCCAAGAAGCTAAATGGGACAGATGTCTCAGGGGCAGTGCAAAATAACGAAGATTAAGATAGTGGAAGCCCTATTCTCAAGTATGGACACCGAATCAAGCACACCCAAGCTATCATTTGATTGAGCAGGACGGTTACCGGAATCTCGATTCTGAAGAGTAACGATGAAGAAATCCTTCCGAACCTACGTGAAGATGAGAAACTGAGCCGAAGCAATATTCCATACGTACCCAAGGCACAGCTGGTTCCCAAACAGGCGTGGTGAGTCTGGATCATTCGCCTAGGTATAACGACAGAGTCTAGATGTGCCGACTAGCCAATAGAAGCGTAGCGAAATGATATTACGATCATACGATTTGGGTCAGCTGATCGGATGCGAAGACACAAACAGGGGTCTTAACAGGCAGATACTTACTATTAGGCAAGGGACTTAGACCTTGTGTGTATAACTCACAATACAGCTTTTTATTACCTTACCCTACGCTGCTACTCAAACACGAAGCACCCTTGGTGAACTAGGAGTTTCGGGTCTTGCAGGCGCAGAGTACGAGAATTTTTAAACTGAGCCAAGTTTGGAACGAGTGTAAAGTTCCCCTAAAGTAATAAAAAAAACAAAAAACAAAAGCCTTGTCTCATTCGCAAGAGTTGCGACGAGTGGCGCTAGTCAGTGCGCATTTCTAGACTGTACGGACTCGGTAGGTTCTAGCTATGAAGAGAATTATGTTGTAATCTTTCCCAAAAATATTAAACTGACGAAGAAATATAGGAGTTTTACTGGTGAAGTTTACCGATGAAGCTCATTTTTGGGTGAAAATTGTATACTTTGTAATGTTAATAATCCATAACATTAAATTATATGTGTTTTATTTCCACGTGTCTGAAACAAACATCCTTTACTGGTGATATGCCACACATAAAATCAAAATTCGTTTTTTCGATGCTAGTCAGTAGGCAATTATTGATTTTAAATTATATTTGGGCACACATATTTAACATAATTTTTTTGATGTATCCGATATAAAACAATATAAACAATATGTCGTAACAGTATACTCAAATATCATATCAATATATCGCCTTATTATTCGGTGTATCTTCTTAATCATATATTATACTATATACTATATGTATTGTTATTATTAGAGGTTTGTAGATCAGACTAATTCTTTTCGAGTTATTTGGTAATCCTTTGCTTCTCGGGCGCTCTAGAACGTTCGGGCAAAACTTTAAATGCGTTTTTCGCCAAACTACGTTCTCTGTTCTGGTGATCACTGTAACTCAAAAATCGGTATCGGTCGGTAGATTTCAATTAAACTTAACATGAAAAATTACTGCCGATCAATTTTTTTTTTTTAATTTCCCCCTAAATCTGAAAAAGATTTTCTGAGGCCGCCATTTTGTTATTTTAAAAAAGTTTTGATTAGGCCCTTGATTCTATTTATTAATAAAACTTTTTTTGTCCGATTTTCTTCAGTTGAAACTGGATCACCACAGTCATTACTTTTAAAATGAATATTTTATGTTATTTTTAATTTCTGTAAAGTCAAGTTGGAACCTTATTTAATGATGCTATGTTTTCACTTTTATTTTTTTGCCAAAACTTCAATGGATGCTGTCTGTTAAACAATTAAAAACTTAATTCACTTACATCATCTGGACATCATTGCTGATATTCTCGGGAATCGAATCCAAGCCTGCTTGCGCGCAGCGCATAGTTCGGACATGGCAAGTACATCCAATTGGACATTTGTTATTGCCTACCTTACCGGCGATGTTTTCATATATGCAAAACAACGTAAATATAATCAAAAAAGCCTTCTGCATTCTAAATTCAGAAGAGTACACTAAATAAAAACTAAGCTTTCCAACAAAAACTTTAACATTAATGGTTGTCACTAAGTTAATTATTACAGGAAACGACCCAAACGGCTCTTAAGACGCTTTAGAATATACTGTTAATTAAAACAATCTTCACTTATAATTTTTATAACGAACTTCCTATATGCATGTACAAATTAATGTGTGTGAAACCACGAGACACATTTACAAATATACATATGTTTTGATAAATTTATAGTGAACGATATATACATACGCACATACATTTTTAATACGTGATAACATATACGCATATATGTATACGTGTACACACCGCTTAGGATAAAAAATTTCTAATTCTTATCCGCGCACATTAGGCTGGTGACCAAATTTTTACACCCTCGCGACATGGCTCATACTGAATAATTTTCTACTTACGGTTAACTTTATAGTTAAAATTAATATTATCGATTTATACTGCATTTTAAATATTTCCTCGTCCTGCGGTTTCATAGTAGGAGTAAATTGATCTTTACTGCCGTCGACACCGTTTCCGCGATTATAGCCAAGTTAAAAACAGCGCGCCAGTCGGTTCTTCTATTCGCAACGTGGCGCCAATTGGAAATGCCAAGCAAAGCCAGGTCCTTCTCCACCTGATCTTTCCAACGGAGTGGGGATATTCCTCTTCCTCTGCTTCACCCGGCGGGTACTACGTCGAATACTTTCAGAACTTGAGTGTTTTCGTCCATACGCACGACATGACCTAGCCAGCGTACCCGCTGATCTTGATTTTTCGATCCCTTAACATATTGTTTTTGTATTTTACGAGTACATATGTATCACAATGCACTAAATTTATATTGATTACGTTAGAATGATGACAATTATTCCTTTTCGCATATTAACCATTATTAATCGAGACGGAATCCAAAGCACCCTACTTAACATTTAGTTATGCGAATTTTTTATGTATACCATATACATATCTACATGCTGTATATATGTTGTTCAAAACTTCCCTGCAGAGAATCATAAAGTTCTTATTGAAGATGTATACGAAGGAGGTATATCGAAAAGAGAATGTAGAGTTAGTGCAATTCTCTGCTAGGTCTTTTCACATTCAGATCACGTGAATTTCATATACCACGAAATGTTTCAGTGATAATGGATTTGAGAACTGTACTTTGTGCTGGCTCAACTGAATACATCTGATAATTCCGCCGGTTTTTGTACAAAACAAATTGACTGTTTAATTTATTATGAGTACTTCTCCATATTACGTGAAAGTATTTTAACTTCTTCGACTGCTACTAGTTAAATTATTTAGACAGCTGTACTTTTTACACGAACCGAACTATTGAACTATTGAAATATGCTGATAATCACATCCACTCGTCATATAACGGTTATACTGAAAAGTAATAAAATCATCATCACCCACCTTTCAGTGAAATTTTACATCTCAAGAACTACTAGTCCAATATCAACCAAATTTTGCGATTAATATTATCCTGAAATTTTTGTGACAGATGGTGAAAATGAGCCAAATCTGACAACAACTACTCCTACTTCTATATACTGCGAATTCTCGAAGTTTGTAACAAGCAGAAGTAAATGTCGGAGACCACACAAAATGTACATAAGTAATGTACATAAGTATAAATAATCAGCATAATGAGCTGAGGCGATTCCCTCAATTTCAGAGATGTCGAAAGTTTATACCCTTTCTTTGCTCCACAAGAAGATGAAGAGATGAGAATTGTCGTAACCCCCGATATCGGATCCGTATAGCTTAACTGAACGATTGAAATCAAATGCTTGCATCGATATTTTTTTATTTGACAAAATTTGGCATAGATTAATGTCTAAAACAATAATAAAATAAAAGAGTAAAATGTTCAGACCACTATAGTATAAAGCTTTCATATTGAGATTAAGTCCTGGCATGGAAAACTTTTATCATTTGAAAAGATATCTTCACGAAATTTGACATGGATTATTGTCTAAGGAAATAATGCAATTTCGGCAGTTGATCAAATCGGATCACTATAGTATACAGCTGCCATAGATACTGAATCATCAAAATCAAGTTCTTGGAAGTATTTAGCTTCGGTGCAACCGAAGTAAACATTCTTTCTTGTTTTACTTTACATTACTTAAATCTAATACCAATGAAGTTATCGGACCAAACCTTGCATAAAAAGTGTATACAAGGTATGCCAAACTACATCTATAAATTGTCGAAATTAGATTATAACTTCTCAGGGAAACTCGGTATAAAATGAATCGTCCGCAGTGCCTGAAATTTTACCAAAAATATTGGTTAAACTGTGAGATATTATATTGAAACTCCAATGATCCCTTCCCAATCATATTGTGCCCTTCCCTAACATAAGATTATCAATGAAATTAACTGTACATTTTTTCAAAGATTTCTGGAATCTATACCAAAAATACCACGTGTCATTAACTCTTAAGACTTCAATGACTAAATAACAGACATAAATTGATCAAAAAATAAATCAAAGTTATGAAAAATTCTTTGTTACTACAATAAAGCAGACATACTCTTTTTTGTCATGACGTGAAAGGTTATTTGAAGAAATTGTCTAAAAGCTGAATTTAATGGAAATCAATTGCCGATTTCAAAACTATATTAATGTCGCCATCGCATTTTTAATTGGGTCTTAAATCTTTGTAAAGGCTCTCCAAACCTTTCAGAGATGAAAATAAAAGCTGGAATATTTGTAGAAATCCTTCAACTAAAAAAATATGTGATATATTTTCCTAAGTTACTTACACTATTTTACTATTCACGGTTTGTTCACACAAAATATATTACTTTTTTATTTCTTCTTCTTCTTTACTGGCGTAGATACCGCTTATGCGATTATAGCCGAGTTAACAACAGCGCGCCAGTAGTTTCTTCTTTTTGCAACGTGGCGCTGTATGGAAATACCAAACGAAGCCAGGTCCTTCTCCACCTGATCTTTCCAACGGAGTGGAGGTCTTCGTCTACCTCTGCTTCCCCCGGCGGGTACTACATCGAATACTTTCAGAGCTGGAGTATTTTCATCCATACGTACAACATGACGTAGCCAACGCAGTCGGTGTCTCTTAATTCGCTGAACTACTTATATCAATGTTGTTGTATATCTCATACAGCATATCCTTCCATCGAATGCGATATTCGCCGTGACCAACGCACAAAAAACCATAAATATCTAGCAGAATCTTTCTCTCGAAAAGTCGCAACGTCGACTCATCAGATGTTGCCATCGCTGATGCCTCTGCACCATATAGCAGGACGGGAATAATGAGCAGCTTATAGAGTTTAGTTTTTGCTCGTCGAGAGAGGACTTTATTTCTCAATTGCCTACTCAGTCCAAAGTAACACCTGCTGGTTTTCGAGGCTGATATTTTTGTTGTTGTTAATGCTGGTTCCAATATGGACGAAATATCTACAAGTTTGAAGTTATGACTGTGGCGAGTGCGACGACTGTTTGCTTGAAGACAGGAGATATTTCGTCTTGCTCTCGTTCACTCTCAGATCCATTTGCTTTGCTTCTTTATCCAGTCTAGAGACGAGTGTTGAGGTCAATGATATCAATATCATCGGCATACGCCAGCAGCGGTACACTCTTATAGAAGATTTTAACTGCTCGATTAAGTTCTGCAGCTTGAATTATTTTCTCCAGCAGCAGATTGAAGAAGTTGCACTATCGGGAGTCGTCTTGTCTGAAATCTCGTTTGATATCGAACGGCTCCGCGAAGTCCTTCAAGATCCTGACGAAGCTTTTGGTACTGTTTAATGCCAGTATACACACCCATATTAGATTTGCGGGGATACAAAATTCAGACATCGTGCCATAAAGGCAGCTCATTTTTGTGCTATCAAAAGCAACTTTGAAATCGACGAAGAGGTGGAGTGTGTTGATTCTCTTTTCACGCGTCTTTTCCAAAATTTGGCGCATGGTGAATATCTGTTCGGTTGTTGATTTTTCAGGTCTACCACACTAATAAGGTCCAATCCAAATTTGGTGACGGTGGGCTTAAATATTTCAAACAATACGCTCGATAGAACCTTATATGTGATGTTTAAAAGACTTATGCCACGTTAGTTGGGCAGATTGTGGGGTCTCACTTTTTGTGGGTTGAGCTGAGCACACTTAAATTCCAATCGTTGGGCATGCTTTCGTCCGATCATATTTTATTGATGCATGCTCCTTATCAGTTCTTTGCCGCCGTGTTTGAATAGCTCGGTCGGCAATCCATTTGCCCCGTCGCTTTGTTGTTCTTCAGACGGGTAATTGCTATTCGAACTTCTTCGTGGTCGGGCCATGGAACGTCTGCTGTGGCTTGTGGGTATGTAGTAAGCGGCGAGCTTTTCGCATATATACTTGGGAAACTGCAGAATTCTTAGTACCCATAATAGTGTCCTGATGGGGCACTGCAAGAGTCATAAAGCGTCATGCCTAACCTTTACCACATACCATAAATGCTGCAATATTCTTTTTTTTTGCACCATACCGTTGGTTTGCGTATCTCTTTAGTTGCATCCACAACTGCTCTACCAGTGTCACTGTGTATTCTTTCACCACGACTACTGCGAGGTAGAAATCGCTCATAAGTAACGAATCAAACCCTTGACGGTAAGTCTGTCATCACATCTTGGAAAATTAGTCTTATATTGATGCATAAAAAAACGAAACCTAAACTTTCTCTGCCTGCTCTTAGTCGATCAGTGGGTAGGTCTGTTATCTTTTGACCATCAGTACCACGCTAATCTTGAACAACCTGAAGCTATCCCTGAGTGTCGCGTACTTTCCTTAAATTTTAATGATCGTCCATGTTTTTGGAATCCAACTTCCAGCTCACAAATTCTTAATATCTTTATTATATAATTGTTCTTGACTTTATTTCAAATTAACTTTAAAATTTAACTTTGCTCTTCTCTTAGTGCGTCAGCTGCTAGTTGGACTTTTTAACACTATATGAATTTGAACAGTTAACCACCTTTTCTTTTTGTTTTCTCGACATAATCAACTAACACAACTTTATTATTTTTGTACGCGTTGTAATATTGATTGATTAAGATTTATATTCCACATTTTCTTCTCCCAAACTAATTTTTTTACCGAGACTGGCAGCAGTAGAGTTCCATTGTATCATCAGTAAACTGGCATTCACCTAGTGTTTGAGCAGCTCTACCAATAAGAAAGTTTTATATTAAGGAATTTAAGAACTCGTAAAACATTTTATTTTCATAATAGCGAACTTAAGCACATACGTAATAACCAAAGCAGATGCCTCAGCAACACCAAGCAAATGTAATAAGCTGTCTGATCTCTTAAAAATTACAAATGCTGAACAGAAGAGTTTCACTCAACTAAGAATGCGGATGGCTACAACCTTGAAAATTATATTAAAAGAGAAAAACAAGCAAAACTACCTTTGGAAAGCTTGTAATAAATTCCAACAAACATATAAGACTCGTGAGTCGTAATTTCGATTGGAGTGAATTACAAATAAGTAAGGGCTAAATTCGGGTATAACCGAATATACACTTTCAACTTGCAAAGTCGAGATAATACCTTCAGGTACATTAGGCTTGTTGGTTATATGGGGTAAAGCAGTCAGAAAAACAAAAAATAGGTTAAGGGCAGTCCTTCTGTAAAACAGTAGAAGGCTACAAAGAATCAGCCCGACTAATTAATATATTGTCTAAAGGACATAACAATATATCCCATTTAAAAACGACGTGGTGCTTGGACATTGTTTGCAGGAGTGTCCCTAGAGGATCTTATGAAAACCTATTTCCCTGGTTGCGGGCAAACCGTAGCGAAGGTACACTGCACTAAAGATCAATCAGTACTACATAAGCTACAAAGGCCAGTTAAAGCGCCCGCATGAATGAGATCACTCTCATAATGATGTGAAAGCCAAAGGAAAAAACTATTCCATAGCTTCAAAAGATACGGGATGATATGATTTCGAAGTGTTTTTCGTACATTTTTAATGTCGTGATCTGTAATTTATGTTCATTGTATTCAATAATGTTTACTATTTCATCGTTGAAAGATATACGCAAGAACAACTTTTACATATTATTCAGTTTTATTATTAGAATAATTGTTCTCCAATTGCAACTTTTCGTGAGCTTTTGCCATTTTATGATAGTAATAATCGTCCACCGACGACTGTTTGTTGGATAACAGGAAGCAAAGTCCAACATGGGAATAGACTCTTGCGCAAACTGCCGGAACAGGAAGCACCAGCACACCTGATTCTGGATTGTCCAGCAATTTGCTGAAGCAGACTTAAGGCCCTGGGTTCTATCTTCATGGACAGGGATCACATCATCATTGAGGATGCAGGACCTTGGTAACCATACGTGATATCGGAGAGGTCACAATAGATCCTAGGTCGCAGTGCAATACCTCATTGTTAACTATCTATCTATAGAAGATTGTATCTTCTCTATTTAGTTCTGCAACTCGAATAGGAGCTTAGACAACATGAGTTCCATTCGAAAGTAGCAGTAGGTTCGGCCTTCAGGATAAAATAATTTGAAACTTGGTAACCGAACTGATATGGACATAGCGACAACTTGAACCTGCTTAATCTAGGTAAATTAGACAATATCATCCCAGGGTTAGATTTCAATAGTCACTTTAGGGTAAGGATACCCTCTAGACGTGAATAGAGATGAGGGTTAGTAGGAGAGGAGTAGGTGTAAGATCCAATGATCTTGAGATCTCGGTTTATATTCGTCTACCAAACTTACCCAGAATTTTCGAAGTGAAAGTGCTTGGTATAGAGAAGGCCTGTAGAATTATATTGAATAACCACAGAAGAACACGGAAAAGAACCATATACATGGATAAACAGGCTACAAATAGCTCGGAGCAAATGGAAATCAATCATATCATGCAAGATAATATACAGATATGGCTCACGTATGACAAGAATAACAACAAGGACTTATTAAATAGATAAGGAAATAGTACGAACAAACTTACAACCACTGTAACGGGACACTGGCCCTTTGGATAGCATGCGCTAAAAAAGAGCCTGCCATATGACAATATTTTCCACAGCTGCAGCTAGAAGGGAATAAGGAAACGTATTTTCAAATCTTCCTCTGAATACCCAGATCTATCACGAACCTGACATAAAAAAACTAGGAACTCATCAGGCACCAAACCTTGAAAAAAAAAGCATAACAAACGTCAGTAGTTTCATAAACAAAGTACCAGGCCCTACAATATTGCATCAATATGGCGCATTCAATGCCAATTGAGCACATGAGCAGCACTAGTACTTACCTATATGAGACTAAAAGAAGTATTGACCAGATTCAACCAATTTGCAACACTCCGGCATACTACTAACAAGAATATCTTCAAATTTCAATTATATATCTCACACACGGACCCATACTTTCGGTAAAAGGGTCTTGAACAGTTTTAGGCAATTTTTGGTCATAATTCAACACTTTTAACCCGCATGTACCCCTTGCTACTGCGGTGCATTATATTATATCTTTATTTACTTAGTGCTTAACTAGGGCACTTTATAGGTTTTCGGTCAATAGTGTTTTGTGAGCGTGTCAGTGGTCCGATTAGGATAGTGGATACAATTGAAGTTCATGGAAAAGTCTAATACCATCATGGTAGATAAGCTCGAGAAAGATTTAACAAAGTCTAACCCTGCCTACATAAGGCGTATTCCGCAACAATTTAACATTTGTTATATACGGGCTTAATGGAAGATAACTATACCATACTTTTCATTTGGTTAAAAAACCAGCAGGCCATGGACTACTTTCATATCCCATTGGGTCGCCGTATTCACCAAGAAGCTAATTCCGCAGTTTTATAAACCCAAGAATATAGAATAGAAGAATATACAGAGAAAATAATATCATAGTAAATCAAGATTTTTGGAAGATGGAGTCATGTGTAGAAGTTTACGGAAATAAGGAAAGTCCTTCACTTAGGAGTGACCATAAACGATTCTTTTACATATGGCTCAAAGAACTCACGACTTCCGGTCCTAGACCAGGTATTCTCTGGGTAGCCAAAGAACCAGTTTGAAGAAGAGCTGAGAAGGCGAAACATCCCCACCGCAAGGATGTGCACTGGGTTTGGGAACCGCCAAAAAAACGCACCTATTGAAAAATAACAACCAGTCTCGGATAAGGACCCTCATTTTGATGACATCACCGCCGTCCAAGAAGTGCGATGGACTGGACAGTACAAGGAATGAGGCGAGTAGGACCTTGTGACATTTACTACTTTGGCCATATAAAAGAGCGTAAGCTCGGTGTGGGATTCGTGGTGAGAGATAGACGGAGTTGCTGATCGCTGAGTAGTGTCATTCACTCCGGTGGATGAACGTGTAGCCACAATCCGCATCAATGCGAGGTTTGACAACATATCGCTGATTTGCGCCCACGCCCCGACGGAAGAGAAGGACAATGTGACCAAAGATCCCTGTTATGAGCTCTTGGAGCGCACCTATGAGAGCTGCCACCGCCACGATTTCAAAATCGGGCTTGGCGACTTTAATGCCAGGTTGGGCAAAGAAGGTACCTTTGGCACTACTGTCGGAAAATTCAGCCTCAATGATGAAACATCCTCAAATGGATTGAGGCTGATCGACTTCGCCGGACCCGAAATATGGTTATCTGTATTACTAGATTCGAGCTTAGGAAAATTCACCAAGCTATCTGGCTGTCTCCGGATCAAAAAGCCACTAACCAAATCGATCATGTTGTGCTAGACGGAAGACACATCTCTAGTGTTCTAGACGTACGTACGCTCCGAGGTCCTAACATCGACTCGGACAACTATCTTCTTGCAGTCAAGATTCGCAATCGCCTCTGTGCAGAAAAAACGCACGTTAATAAACACAAGGAAGCTTCGACGTCAAGAAGCTACAACCGAAACCATTGGTTTTCGGAAATGATTAGTAGTGCCGTATCGCAGCAGAGAAAAAAACAACTGTCTACCTCACAACATTAATATCGACCACAGCATGGATGGAATAGATACTGAGAGTTGAAGAGGAAAGCGAGACGCAGTTGCAGACAGAAAAAGAGAAAGGCTTAACAAGCTGGCTGACAGAAACAATGCTCAAAATTTCTACAAAAAGATTCATCGACTAACAGAAGGTTTCAAGACCATAGCACACAAGCCTGAGTAGGGATGGTTCGCCTTCTCACTTTAGATCGCTTTTAAACGGACGTTTTTTGGCTACCCAGAGGATACTTGGTCTAAGCTACTTGAGTCTTAAGTATAAGAATCGTTTCTGGCCATTCCATAGTGAATGACGATCAAAGAACTTTCCTCACTTGCGTTAGCTTCTACACATGATCCCATCCTTCACTACTTTACTTTTTTCTACAAATTTATTTTTCGGAAAAAAGATTTCATATTTTTTAGTGATTTCAAGCAGGGCTTTCAAAGCCGTTAGAATCTGAAACTCGTGCAGATGATTCCTAGTCCCAAAGTGGGGCTTATGACCCCATATGTATTAAACCTTGTGGAGCTTGTTTGCTGAGATTTGTGGGAGCAATAAAAACTATTTCAATAAAGGATTTGAAGATTATCTTTGATATCCAGTCAATACACATTCAAGTGAGGTTTGGGACAATGCTTACTGCCAACCGGCCTATTATTTTAGGCCACTGGAGCCAAGCTGAGCAAAGCTATGGTCATGTCATCATACTCGACTTTATTAATGAACTCGAGTTAAACTGGCAATGCGAACGAGTAAACACTAGTTTTCATTCCTCCGTAGAAAAGATTAGACCAATGGTTCCGTGACAGATAGTTCCAACGGCAAAATTTATATATTCACATATTCGCCCAAATAGTTCGTGAGCTTAATCAGAAACCACCCTGTGAGAAGACGATCCTGGTATCGTTATACTTGTCAAAAGCCTTTGACACAGTCAGTCACACACCGCTACTGAAGGACAATGAAAAAACTGCGCTCCCTTCAGGACTGAAGAGGTGGACCATAAACTATCTGAGCGGCCGTCAATCATCCGTACTGTTTCAAGGAAAAAATTCAAAACTATTATTAAACAAAGGGTTTCGTAGGGTGCTGTCCTATCCCCACTTTTGTTTAACTTCTACATTTCGAAGCTCCCACAACCACCAGAGGGAGTTTCAAAGACAAACAGCTATCTCTCCGACCTTTCTCGGGTTTTCTCCCAACCAAATCCACAGCGACCATGTTTACAAACTGGAAAATGGAGTACAGACTTGACCTTAATATTACAGTCGATGGCGGCAAGATTCCGACTGTCAATAATTCTAAGATGTTAGGTGTAACTTTTGATAGTCTATGCTCCTTCACTCCTCATACGACCGCTATTATCCGCAAGGGAAAAGGAAAAAAAAACGTAATTGGTGTACAGGTTCTCAACTATGCCGCACCAGTATGGTCGCCTGATTTTGTATGCCATATATTGTAATATATTGCTTAAGTAATTTGGAGTCTCCGCTGACAATACTTGCAGCATTACAGCTAGTATACCATAAACAGTGGCCGGTCGATACTCCGAGTAAGCGAATATTTATCGATTATATTATCGACATTTTACCAAAGGTAATTTCTACATTATTTGTTGAATCTGACATTAGATTTAGTTGTTGTTGATATTATTAATTGTGTACCACGTCTACATAATAATGGCGTCTGTTTTGTTAAGTAAACTGGATGTTGGATATCTGGAGAAGTGTAGTGGCGACAGCGGTCTTAATTATGGAATTATCATAGGCCAGGTAAGTTCAAATTTATGTTCCTCTTATGAGCTGGTATTGGCTTTTTGTTATTTAGTGAATAGTCGAAGTTGGTGACCCGGTGGCCTCTCGCATTAGATTTGTGAGTTTGGTATGAGCTCTGATAGGAGTTCTGCTGTATACTGTCCTGTGGTTATTAATGCAGTGAGGCTAGATATTTATTCAGTACGCAAATTGTCAAAGCTGCAGGGAGGAAGGAGGCTTGTGCAGAAGTTCACGCAAGTGAGGAAAAGTTCTCTGATCGCCATTCACTTGGGAGTGGCAGAAACGATACTCTTCCAAATGGCTCAATTAGCTCACGACTTCCGGTCTTTGACCAAGTATTCTCTGGGTAGCGTAAAACATCCGTTTGTAAGCGAGCTAAAATGAGAAGACGAAACATCGCATCTACACGGTTGTGGGCTGGGTTTGGGACCCGCCACCTAAAAACGCCCCCAATGAAAAGGAACGGATGAGATACCCCTTTTTGATGACGACCATCGCAAACGAAATAAGGATTGCGATTTGAGGGCATGCACCTGGAATGTCCGGTCCTTACTTGGGGTGGTTCCGCTGCCTAGCCGGTTGATATCCTCGTCAAAGTAAAGACTGACATCACTGTTCCAATCGTTGGGCATGCTTTCTTCTGATCATATTTTACAAAGAAGCTGATCCATGCTCCTGATCAGTTCTTCGCCGCCGTGTTTGAATAGCTCGGCCGGCAATCTGGCCCCCGTCGCTTTGTGTTTATTGTTTGTGGTAATTGCTATTACTTCATGGTCTGGCGATAGAACGTCTGCTCCATCGTCAGCGATTGTGGAATCGGTTTCGACATCGGGTGTTATGTCTTCACTGCATTTCAGCGGGCTGGAGAAGTGTAATTTTAGTATGCTCCGGTCTGAAACCTTTTGTTAGTCGACGCATTTTATCGTAGAATATTCGAGCTTTACACCTGTTGGCGAGATTGTCAAATTCTTCATAATTTCGCATTTCGCCCTCTCGTTTTCTGGCTGCAAATGCGTCTTACTTCCCTCTTCAACTCTCGGTATCTATCCCATCCCGTCGATCAAGTGCAACTCGAGTAGAAAATCGTTCGGCTATCTGTTGTGATTGCAGTTTATCGACGTCGAAGCTTCCTTGTGTTTATTAACGTGCGGTTTTTGCTACACAGGCGGGTGCGAATCTTGACGGACACAAGATAGTGGTCTGAGTCGATGTTAGGACCTCGGAGCGTACGCACATCTATAACATTGGGGACGTTAAATCCGTCTATCACAACATGATCGATCTGGTTGGTGGTTTTTCCACCCGGAGACAGCCAGGAAGTTTGATGAATTTTTCTATGATGGAATCTAGTACCACAGATAACCATATTTCGGGCCTCGGCGAAGTCGATCAGCCTCAATTCATGTGGGGATGTTTCCTCGTGGGGGCTGAATTTACCGACTGTTGTGCCAAATAGTGTAAATGGCCAAAAGGAACGTCTTCTATTCCTACTTCCTATATAGAACATATTCCATCTAATTCTTTCATTGTACAGTATACAAATTAAAAACAATGCCTTTTCTAACATAAACTAACTTTTAGTCTATGAAATATCATTTAATCAAAAATCTAATTGCCCCTTAACCCGAAATTATATTAATTTTATTACATTCATTTTAATATGTGAGTGATATTAATGAAATTCAGAGAGAGTTTTTCTGCTGATAATGCGTCAAAAATGGAGTATGGAGTGGAATACTACTCGTAGGTACCTAAAATTAGAATTTCAAACTTGTAATACGTAAGCAAAATTAAGTGAACAAATACTATTCAATATACCAAAGTTTAAGGGGGTACCGTAGTCTAGAAATTTCAGAAAATTTGATTTATTTTATAATTCGTTAGTTGAGATATTCAAAAATATCCCTCTAAGGGATTTCCCAAAATTCAAATTATTTCCGAAGTTACTGCCGTTTTAATGTTTCACATGACCACAGGGGTTTCCCTCTCTACTTCAAGGGCGCAAAACTCAATAAACATTTTTTAATTACTTTTTTGTACTCTTTAATTAAATAAATGATAAAAAAGTTATAGTAAAAATGTCGAATACTTTTTTTTATCAATTGCCAAAACAACGCTCAAAATTCGACCCTCTGAACAAGAATATCCTCTTAAGGGGTTACAATTTTTTTCTCATATAAAAAATTAAATATTTTGCTAGAATTTTGTATTGCTACAAACATACACTATTAAAAAGAAATTCTGAAATTAAAAGAAATATAATGGGTTGTCAAAAAGTTCTTGTGGTATTTATATTGAATCAATTCGTGTGGCACCCATACATCGAGCTTTTTAGTGACTCCAAGCTTCTTCAAATGGTTTATAACGGTTTGATGACTATTATGCCGGTCTCTTTCGACCAATACAGCGATTTTATCGCAATTTTGGACGACAGGCCTTCCGGAGCGTGGCGCATCTTCGACCACCTCTACACCAGAACGAAAACGTTGAAACCATCGTTGTGCGGTGGAAATGGAAACTGTATCGGGTCCATAAACTGCATAAATTTTATTGGCGGCTTGAGATGCATTTTTGGCTTTATCGTAGTAGTACTGTAAAATATGCCGTATTTTCTCTTTATTTTGCTCCATGTTTGCGACGCTATAACTCACCAACGACTTAAAAGAAACGACGCCCCCAACGTTTAGTATTTTTTTTTATTAAAGGTGTGAAAACCACAGAATTGGCGGAATTTTTGGTGGAAAATAACATTTTACACTTTCAATGAAAAAAAAAATTATTCAACCGAGTAATGAACACCGCAAATTGTTTCTTTTTCTGCATGAAAAAATTACCCTATATTGTCAAAAGAGGGCTCAATAATGTATAAAAGGTCCGAAAAAAATTGCTCAATCCATATTTAAGAAATAAATTCGCCAAAAAGGTCAGCCTTTAGGACGGCATTGAAACGTGTCTGACATTTAAAATAATGTTCTAGTACCCCAAGCGAAAGAAGTAACTTATCTCGGGATTCACCTGGATCGAAGGCTCACGTGGCAAAAACATGTAGCGAGTAAAATAACTAACATGAGTTAAGAGCAGCAAATTTAAATTGGCTTTTAAACAAAAATTCTAAACATAGTCTAGACAACAAAGTCCTGCTATACAATGCAAACATAAAATCGATTTGGATGTAACTCATTCGGCTGAGGGGTACGACCTATGCAAATAATATTGATATAATACAAAAGTTCCAATCCAAAATACTTAGATCACAAAGATCTTGATATTTCTATGGTAAAGATGGAGATAGAGAACAGCAGAATGAGATATATTTCTAAACTTCGCGAATATCCAAACCCATTGGCTAATGCTTTGGCAAATTGTCCGGAGCGTCAACTCGGCATAATTCTGCCGCTGCAATATCAACCTGTTGGAAGAAGTCGTGCTCACAAATTCTACCAGCGGGGAAAGCAACAAGTGGTGGCAGAATTCTACCGATACAACAATAACAAGAGAGCGGTGTCAACAGCGAGGTGCCCACAGTGAATTCTGTGAAGCCGACCTAAGCGTATGCCGCCAGGTTATGCGTTTTATCAGACCACCACCAGAGATTGTTATTTAAGGCAAGGCGGGCTGCTAAAGCTCCCCATAATTCTTCCGGGGCTTCTTTTTGCCACTTCAGCCACCGATGTCTTAGAAATTTTAATATTTTTGGCTATTGTGGAATAACCAGAAATTTTCATCTTTTACAATATCTACTGCTTGCAGTTACTTTTCAAAAACTGTTGAATAAACATTGATTAGGCAGTCGCAGTAATTAATTAATTTTTTTTCAAATACGATCTGTTTTTACTCTTTAGATAATTTCAAATGTTCACCCACACGCCTTAACGTTTATGTCGGAGGGACAAAAAACAATGACTTTAATAAATGCCCAAATATAGCCCAAAAGTTAAAAACATTTTTAGAAAATTAAAAATATTCGTAATTCGATGGACAGGTATTGGTCTAAATTGGCTTTAACTATTCCTGGTGTAACATTTAGCGTTAATGCAGCAGGATCAAGAGAATACCGAGCAACCCTGCTGCTACGTGTTCCCTAAAAGTAATGACCGTATTAATTTATTACTTACCTCTCCAGGCAGGGTTTGATCCTCGAAATAATTTCCTCCAGCCCCAATCTATCTATAATAAAAGTTAATAAAATACCAAATATGATTGTAATGCTATTGAAGACTAACATCTAATCATGTCCAGCGAGATCATTGAAAATCCGAATTTGGTTGCTATTCTGACAACCTAGCAAATCTGCATTGATTTTCTCAACAATCCTTAATGTTCAGATGTTTCTGTAATTTTATATTTATAGAATGTTAAATCGGAAAGCTTCTTAGTAGTTCATCTTGCAAAAAACTGTGAAGAGGACATGGAAATCTTGCTAAAAGCCAACGAGAATGAATTATTACAAGGACCAACCTCCATAGCCGATATCAGCACCCAAGCTTTAGCTACGCAGTGGACTGCCGCCAGCAAAATGTGTCCTGGCTCATTTAATGTACAAGGTACGTAAGAAAAGGTCATGAGAAATAAACACTTGACTTGGTTGGGCCCTTTATTACACCCCATTAATGATGATTAATTTCTTATTTTAAAGGCGTTTTTGTTACTAGTGAGAAGCAGAACTTTGATGATGAAAATACAAATCTTGCTGCAAAGAAAATGTTGCACGAGTTGCACAAGTAAGAAAGCCTTCTATCGCAAAGATATCATAAAATTAAATATTTTTATTACAGTATACTTTTTCAGGGTAATGTTTTCTGTACCTCAGTTGATGAAGAGAATCCAGCTTTGATATTTCTGGCATATTCAGCAGCAAGCAAAAAAGCAATTTGTCAAGCTTATACGAATGATATGACGTAAGTACAATAAGCAAAGTTTTTTTTTTTAATTTTTATACTCTCGCAAAATGTTTCTATAGAATATAATAGTTTTGTTCACCTAACTTTGTCGATATGGCGCTGAAAATTTATAAAAAGTGGGCGCGGCCCCGGCATATAGTTGGTTGGAGGTTTCCATACTTAGGGAGATTTTAGTGCCTTTTGGTAATCTAAATACAACTTGGTGAAAACGGATCTGTTATTTAAAGCTGTCATCCGGTATTGAGAAAACGGCCCTTAGACATAAATGTGCTCACACAAAATTAAATTCATATCTTCGGTCTGATATAGCGTATGTTTGATTTCCTGAACCATTTAAACATTTTGTGGAGATGGCAAACATTTATATGGAGAATGAAAAAGTAGAATGAAATTAAATAGTTTTCACTCAATACAAGTCTTTACTTTACCCACCGGCGGTAAGATATGAAATACAACAACAAGTTTTAAATATATATAACGGGTGATTTTTTTGAGGTTAGGATTTTCATGCAGTAGTATTTGACAGATCACGTGGGATGTCAGACATGGTGTCAAAGAGAAAGATGCTCAGTATGCTTTGACATTTCATCATGAATAGACTTACTAACGAGCAACGCTTGCAAATCATTGAATTTTATTACCAAAATCAGTGTTCGGTTCGAAATGTGTTTCGCGTCCGTGTCCGATGAGCGATGAGGCTCATTTCTGGTTGAATGGCTACGTAAATAAGCAAAATTGCCGCATTTGGGGTGAAGAGCAACCAGAAGCCGTTCAAGAACTGCCCATGCATCCCGAAAAATGCACTGTTTGGTGTGGTTTGTACGCTGGTGGAATCATTGGACCGTATTTTTTCAAAGATGCTGTTGGACGCAACGTTACGGTGAATGGCGATCGCTATCGTTCGATGCTAACAAACTTTTTGTTCCCAAAAAAATGGAAGAACTGAACTTGGTTGACATGTGGTTTCAACAAGATGGCGCTACATGCCACACAGCTCGCGATTCTATGGCCATTTTGAGGGAAAACTTCGGACAACAATTCATCTCAAGAAATGGACCCGTAAGTTGGCCACCAAGATCATGCGATTTAACGCCTTTAGACTATTTTTTGTGGGGCTACGTCAAGTCTAAAGTCTACAGAAATAAGCCAGCAACTATTCCAGCTTTGGAAGACAACATTTCCGAAGAAATTCGGGCTATTCCGGCCGAAATGCTCGAAAAAGTTGCCCAAAATTGGACTTTCCGAATGGACCACCTAAGACGCAGCCGCGGTCAACATTTAAATGAAATTATCTTCAAAAAGTAAATGTCATGAACCAATCTAACGTTTCAAATAAAGAACCGATGAGATTTTGCAAATTTTATGCGTTTTTTTTTTTAAAAAAGTTATCAAGCTCTTAAAAAATCACCCGTTATTTTTCTGTTTACTTACTTTATTGATGTTCGTGGCAAATGTTTACTAGGAAACTAATTATTATTATTTCTCTTTTTTGCAGGGGCGGCTCATTTGCATCCATGAATTGTCAGTTCATAGATAAACCTATAGACTGGCATACTTTTGAATGCTGCTATGAATTGGATGAAATATTTCCAATATTTGATGATTCCCAGAGAATTAATATTGAGAATCAATTTCAACGTGCTTTGTTAGCAATGAAACGAAGTTTATCTGAAAGTGAAATGTTTATAGAAAATATTTGGGTGGATGAATCCTTATCTCTGGATGGGTTCGCAGCAAACAATCGAAAGAAAGTCGCAAATGAAAACTACAAAGCTACTATATTTTTACCAGTAAAATGTCATCAATATAATGAGCATTCGGTCAAAGTACGGAAATTCAATGGAACAATTAGACTTTCTGGCATTATTTTTTCCAGAATTTGGTGCAGCAATAAAAACACGTTGGGTGATGTTAAGCGATATGTACAGAATGATATATTACGTTCATTAGCGGCCAGAATTCAAGTTTATTGTGACGGATTAACCGATCCTCATGTTAGCAACGACTCTGTATTTATAAGTGAACCGCCGCGACGTGTTTTCTTTAACTTATTCGCTGATGGAACAATCAATCCAATACAATTCTCAGAATATATATTTCGTGGAGAAGCGCCAACAGTAGCCGTGGCCCAAGCTAAACAAGTTCTTGATTTAGATATTAGTTTAGAAAATATTGTTGCAGACTTAGAGGGTTTGCCCGATGATGAAATATTTAGTGATATATCGTTAACTAATGTACAAAAGAATTCTACACAACCGATGGTTAACACAGAAAAATACTTAACACGTTCCATGTACATATTAGGTATAACCATCTCTCTGTTAGTGCTCTTATGTTCTATTTGGTTGCATTATTTCTTTCCTTAATTAGATTTGTACCTAATGATAATTTTCTATATAACAAAATGTTTTATATATAAAGCGCAATAAAAAACTTTGTTTGTTTGTTTAATATTCATTTTTATTTATTTAAAAAACGTGTACATTATATCATGTCCTTTAAACAAAAGAACGTTTATAATTTAATCAATTTGAAAAATGTTTAATAAAAAAACATATTTTCTCGTATGTTTATTGTCTAATACCTTCTTTGGTATAAATCAATTTCAATAAGCTTAGTGTTTTTAAGTTGCCTTATCAGTAAACAATTCACATTTTTACAGACTCTTCCTTTGAAAAGCTTAAAAGCACATTACGTCCTCAACAGACTTACATGTTTGTAAGAGATTTGAGTGGTAATTAGATCCGAAGTGAAGGGAAAAAGGCATATGCATATTGAAATTTGAATTTTATTTTCTGTTTTTGTAAGTAATATGCAAATATACATTATATAATAGAAATATTTTAGAAAAAAAAGTTGTCGGGCTTGTCTCAAATGTTTGAACGCAATGAGCAAGAAAAATGGCGATGTACAAAATATTTATTCGAAATGGACACCTTTTGTATTGCTCACGCTGCTCGAAGCAAACATTTTTTTAAACTCTCTAAACCTCTTACAGTTAACGCCGGGCTAAAAAAAATATCGCAGCCGCACACGTTAGTTGTTGGCAAAGGGTTTGCTGAGCTCACTAGAGGTCTATAGATCCAGAGCTATAACACAATAGGTTATTGAAAACTGACTAGCTTTCAATTTGAAATTGGAATAAAGGTGCCCTTCCTAGTAGATTCATCAGCTTAGAATTTCCAGCACCTCATATACCAAATAACTATATCTTCAGATCCCATATGTACATAGAATAGCATTGACTGCCATTGTTGATGTACTTAGTGCACTAAGATGTCGATAAAAGCCGTTCTTTGAGCACGCTCAAACTGCTTAGCTGGTGTGGTTTTTTCCGAGCACTCTTTTCCGGACACTGACTCCATAAAACATGACCTGCATAGCTACGATTTTATAGAACCAGAACACTACATTTGTTTTTCCCCCCCTTTTTTCAATTGCTCCTCTACAAGATATACATACATAGTAGTCTGGCGACCGATGTATTCCTCATGCTCTCCTCAATGTTTCGCTTCCATGATATAGAAAATAAGTTCTAAGTGCTTCAATTTGTCCATTGACTGAAGAATAGAACCTCACATCAAGGGAAAAATAACATTACTGATTTTCTACCTCGTAGTAAATGAAACTGCCTCAGTTTTATTTGGAATGGCTAATCTACTTCTAGCTGCTCATTTTATCACATTTAGATATCCTTGGAAAATATCGTTTAGGAACTTTCCTTTTACTAGAAGACCTACATCCTCTGCGTAGGTAATCGTCTGATCGCCTCTTTCTCAAAAGGTAGTTCACTATTAGTATCCAGCATTCCCCCACTTCCACGAACATTTTATCGGAAAGGAGGCTATTCTGATATGTTGGGGATTAACTTCGACCTAAAACTTATCAAGAGCTCTAATAATCGTCTCCGGCCGTGCGTTTTTAAAGGCTAGAATGGGTTGGTATTCTCGACCCCAGCCGCAAGCTTTTACATGAACCTAGCATAGGTTCCTCAACTTTACCTACGTTCCTGCCGGCAGAGTTCTGCTTCAGGGTCGGTTCCGATCTGTTTCCATTTATATCCGAACTAGCTTCGAACCACTAGCCGGGGGTGCAAACAAGTCCAACAAAGCTTCAGCCCTGATATTATAGTCCGAGTCAAATCCGGAGCCAAAAGGACTGTTAGACCACGAAGGCCGCAGTTCATTTACCCACGGAGGTGACATACCTTGCATCTCCAACCTAACATTACCTATCCCAATTCAAACTTAGAAATGAAATATCAGTAAATAACAATACCAATTTATGTAAATATGTATATACACCCTGTCAAGAAAGTATCGGGAATTCTTCGTTTTCCCCCTCTCATCTCTCGCTTATATGGAAGACAGGTAGATTTTTCCCCTACAACTGTCCTTAATTATGATGCCAAAAATTAGCGCGATCTGTCAACCAGAGTGTTTACCTTTCTCCACACTGGAATATTCACTTCGGGGAACACGCTTCGACTCAATTGACATCAGAACAAATTCGACGCGAGAGCTGAAGGCCATCCCGGAAAGTGCCTATAAAAAATGTTTTGACGAAATAAATGTTACTTTGAAGGCGATAAAATCAATTTGGATGATGATTGAAACAATTTCGTTTTATTTATAAATTTTCGATACTTTCTTGACTGGGGTGCACACATATGCACATGGTATATTGGGTTGTTCAATAGGGACGCTACAAAAGTAGATCGGTAGGGACAGCAAACAACGCCATATATTTTTCCCGCTCTTTTGACATTTCTCTTAAGTAAGGCTTGCCATTTCATCATGGAAAGGTATACGATCCAACAAACAGACGAAATTATTAAAATTTACTACCGAAATTCGGAGTCAGTGGCCTTAACTTTAATAGCGATACGTCCAATTTATGGTCGTCATAATCATCATGTCAGATTAACAATTGATCGTCTAGTGGAACAATTAGATCACAGGCACAGTACAAAATGCTCCCTGTTGTGGTTGTTTTAACGGTTATCAATCTCCGTTAGGATGGTAAGGGTTATCTGTGTTGTCGTCGACGTCATCTAACAGGAGACCCACCCTGCGGAACCCTTGTTTAATTCTTCTCAGTTTAGATGTTTCACCTCAAAATAGTACGGATGATTGACGATCGCTCAGTTAGTTTCC
>CM050325.1:95750657-95786992 GCA_027475135.1 Bactrocera correcta
TGGAAGACAAATGTGAACGCCATGTGTGAGAGCAATAATGTTACGAAGTGTCATATTATATTAAAGACTCATTGACGTCAATTTAGCGATGTTTTCAAATAAGAAATATATGATTTCTGCTTATTTTCTCTTATATATTACATACAATTACAAAAAGTGCATGAGCATTGCGTTCTTTTTGGCCTAGCTCTTTCGCTCTGCAATACTTTCAGCAAAAAAATCATTAAGGACCTTTTATATATATTACCGAAGTAAGAATCATTGAAATTAGTAATATTTATTTGAAACAAAACCATCTGTTTATATGGTCTTTCTACGGCTTAGTGTCCTGTCATTGACAATGTTCAAAATCTCTTAAAGCTTCTCAGAGTTTCATATTTAATTGTTTGTAGCTTCTCGGAATATATGTTGAAAGGCAGGTACTAATGACTGATAATACCTAACGAAGATAAACTATATAATCTACGACATTTAAGTAGGAACTTAGAAACCGTTTTAAGTTAAAAAACAAAATATCATAAAATTTCTAGTTCGAAAGATTAATAGTCTACTAACACAGAGCATCTAAAACAATGCAGTAAAACGCAAACGAGGAAGCTCCAAACCACGACAGGATGCCTCTTGATGTATCCTATCGAACACCTGCATAGTGAGGTCCGTATGCTCCCAGTTAAGAAGCATAATGAACTCCCTTCCAAGCAGTTCCTGCAGGGGAGCTTTCGCAGAAATCATGCTTCCAGTCACCTGCTTGGAGCGGAATGGCTTTATAGGAGCATCAAGAGGTCATTATTCAACTGTGTCGACGACATCAAACAATACTTCTATCAGACTGCGGCCGCAGCTAACTTCCAACAAGCACTGAACTTCATTCACAGTGGAGCCATCAACACCTTCACCGACTCGCTCTCAGTGAATAGCGTTCTTGGAGTTAAACCACCACCCACTTCAGATGAAGAGCTCGAGTTTCCGCGAGAGTGACCATTACGCAGCTTCGTTCTGGATAAACTCCGAGTTAAACTCCTATTTATCCAGAATAGACTCCGCCAGTCTTGCGTGCAATGAGTCTCCGCATGGCACTGACCATTTCTTTGCAGGCGCCACTAAGCCTACTCATCTGAAACTCCTCTCCCTTTGGTTCGACCTCGTGGAAACAGCAGGTTTCTTGGACCTACCATCGGATGATGTCGACGACAACAACAGCATCCAAAACAGCTTCAAAATCTAAAGTTCTAAAGCTGATTACATCAAATTATAGGAAACGCTGATTTGAAAAATGTTTCGAGCCTGAAAAAGTCAGAAGTACAAAGGAAACCAACTCTTAGCTTTCCATATTCACTAACCCATTATTAACCGAAAAGTAATTAATTTTCCTTCATTGAGCCTGAAATGTTGTTATAAATACAAAGCTGGCTAAATACCCTGTACGTAATCGGGCACACGCGACATTGAGCAAATATATTTCCGATAAAATATTATTTACACGAGCACACAAATCTTTATGTATGTATGTATGTATGCTTATAGCAATTCGTTGCGTGAGTAGGAAATCTAATTTGATGAAATGCGAATATTTATGATACAAAAGCACAAGTGGAGGCGACGATGAATAACGTTCAAAGGAAGCACAACCGCAGACATTCCACAAAATAAAAATGAAATGAAATACAAATAAAGGAATAAACAACAACAACAACCACGAAGATGATGCGGAGAAGCGCCATTAGCGGAGTCAAATGAGAGTCAAAGCCAGAGCAATTCACACGCTTTGCAGGCGAAACACCAAATCGTCGGCATTAATAATGATAAAGGCGCAGAAACAAATAAAACGGGTAGGCGCACGAGATGAGATGGCTGACAGAAGAAAAGCGGAAGATGGACAGTCATATCCACAAATAAATGTCAGTTGGACAGACAAATAGACGCGAAGACTTGCTGATGGGGAAGCAATGAATAAATATGTGTGCGGAAGCGGCAGAAATATGAGGCATGAAGCAATGGGTGTGATGGACACAGCAATCGCAAACGCATATCGGCTAAGTGGCCGTATGAATAAATGAAGCGATGCTCGCCGGAAAATTGCGAGCAGTCGGCGCACGGATACGGATTAAAGCGGCGCTGCTTACAATGCCTGCATGTGAGTGCGTTTCTGTGTATGTCAGCAGCAGCATATGACAATGACAAAGTGATAAGTGTGTTGGGTGACGGTGGCACGTTGCCACTGCCAGTGGCGCAAGACAGTACGAAGCGGAAGTTGGGCAGAAAACTTTTGGAGTATTTAAATGACGCTGGCGCAAGAGGTAATCGGAGTGGAAGGGCACACATTTGTTCGTTTTCGAGCGCTTGATTCCGTTCCAAATTGGATGAATGCAAGTATAGTAAGAGTATACCAATGGCAGCCCAGTAGGAAATCAGTCAATGAAGCGCTGTTGCTTTCGGTGGCTTTTGTTCATATTTATACATATTTCTCATTTTTAATATAGGTTTTTATAGTTATAGTTACTATTTTCACAAAAGTGTTGCCATACTTTTGATATTTTGTCATTAAAAATGTTATTTTTGTTTTATAGTATTTTTTTCTTTTTTTTTGTCTGATAGCTTGTCTTAAGATAATCCACAGCTCCTCATTTTCCTTTATAGTTTTCATTCTAGAATTAGAAAAATATATTTTATTTGTTGCTTTTTTCCCGCTGGGTACCTTGTACTCTATGTACATGTATATATGTAGGTGTGTGTCACATTTGTGAACACCGCTCAGCATTTAGTAGTTCGTTTATGTGGTAGTATGTGGGAGCATATGTGTGTGCAGGCATTAATAAGGCTTACAGGCGCCGCATAGCATTTAAACTTTTCGTCATTGTGCCGCAGCTTTGAGCGTACAACTTTTTATGATCTTATTCACGCTCTTTTGCGGCCTTCAAAGTTCCTGCGCATGGATAAAAAAGTTTCACGTTTATCTAAAACTTGAACAAGCATGTTAAATTACGTGAAGTAAATCTTTGTAGAACAATTGGGTACTCAGTCCACCGTGAATTGTATCGATAAATTGGAAATATAATTAAGAAGAAATTTTTGAGAAAAAAATACTTAAAGACATTTTTTTAAACATTTTAGGGATAAGAAAATTTTATTCTTGTCATTATATTATCTGATCAAAATTGAACCGGACTGACACATAAAACTACATTTTCATGTCTATTAACATAAATATTTATTATTGTCTTCAAAAGAGGCTGCTAAGACAATATAAGCTTGTTATAAGTGGTAATTATACCATCTGATCAAAATTGACCCGGACCGGCACTATGTTTTCATATCCACTTTTTCTTTCACAAGTATTTATTATCGCCTTCAAGCGAGGCTACTGAGCCAATACAAGCTTTTTACAAGATTCGGCTGGGATGGCTTTCAACGAAACTTTTTCGGTTTCGACTCATTTTTAGAGCATCATTCCATAGATTGTTGGACAGTTTCGGTGTTATATTGTTAAACGAACGTCTCGTCATTAAATTTCATTTCTTTGATGAATGTAGGGTAGGGTAGGGACTTTTACAAGGGCCAGTCCGGTTCAAATTTGATCACTCTGTTTGCTAGAACAATCTTTTGAAAAAGATTTTCGAGACATTTTCGATGAAATTTTTTAAGTAATTAAATTTATTTGAAGAATATTACTAGTATTTCAAATTATAACTCAAATTTTTCTAAACCGAAGTAGTTTTTAAATACAATTTCGGAAGCGAAAACTTTTCTGGCCATATTCTGATTATTATACAAAAGACAGCCCTCATGTGGTCAGATTTATTTAAATAATTTTCGAAAGTAAGATTTTAATCGCTTAAAAATATTTTACATTAAATCTCTAACCCTTTCCTCACTTCTCACTTGCTGAAGTTTTTTTTTTTTTTTCTTTCGCTTTCGACCCTCCCTAATGCGTGCTTTCTAACCAACGAATAAACATCGGTTAATTGCGAAAAGCACTCGATTCTTTGTATATAAGTGCAATATATTTAAAGTACGTAAAGACGTCTAACCCTTCGTCTACTGCGTGAACGTTCAGACGCTGACACATTTCCCGTTTTCAAATAATGTCAACAAGCTCTTCCTTTACTAATTTCACACCCCTTTAAACTCAAATAAGAAAGTTAAAGCTGAACAACAACAACAACCAACAAACACCAACAACACCATACTTGGTATCATCGCCCCTACCACCCCACCCATCCCTTACCTACCCACCAATCAATTCAATTTCAACAAAAGTTAATTGAAAACTGTTAAATGTTTGTTTTTTCCACTTGTGATTTAGCCGGAAAAAGTTTTGCTTCGAACTTCCATGAGCACTCGTCGGCTTACATGCTCGCACATAAAATTCGGAATGTTTGTTCAATGGCAATAAGTAAATCACCTAAAGCATGCTAACATTGGCAAAAACTTTTACAAGTAAGTTCCAACCACAGGATTCTTCAGCCTCAGCTGAGTGAGTAAGTAAATGAAGAGGCCGCCGTTGCGTTGTGGGGTCTGCTCTTAATTGAATCAAAAGGAATTGGTCAAGACTGAATTAAGAGTTAACTTCATAAATATGTAATTGCATGTAAGCTTTTAATTGTATGTGTGTAGTGTGTGTATGTGTGTTTGTGGCTTAATTCGGTTAAAGCATATCGGTCAATCGCATTACTTAGCGAGTTGAACTCGACTTTACACAAACGCAAGCAGCTTTCAGCTTTTTGTGTACCTAAAATTTGATTGGAGTTAATGGAAAACTTAAGTTTAACAGAGTTTTCGAGTACTAGATTGATCTCAGATGTTCAGCTTCTAGCATAGTTTAACTAAATGGTGTTTGAGAAGTCTTTGAGAGTGAGCGATTGGCATAAAGAAAGTATTCCGACCGCCGCTCTTCTTTGAAGCAGATCTCAAATGGTGTGAACTCTCTCAGTTATAACAGCTCTGGTGTGAAATTTGAAAATATTGATTTTCTTTTCTCATATTTTGACAAGTTTCAAATTTTCTCAAAACTATATTTTTCAAATTTACTTCATTGATTACTCGGTGATCACTATTTTTTTACATATTCTGTATATAGTGCCCTGCAATGACTTGTCAGTTTTGATCAGTTCTGGTAAAAGATCGGACTTTGGCTGCCAAAATCGGAAAATATTTTGCGCAAACTTGTTTTTTTTTTTTTTTTGAACCCCGTCATATTGTAATTTTTTTCCAACATATATCCATTGCATGGATAAAATATTGAAGCACAAATTTTTTTTCGGTTTCATCAAACACAGTCGGAGTGCGCATGCGACTCGAAAAATATTTAATTTTTTTTTTTTTCAAAAATTTGATTATGTATTCTTAAATAAACGACAAAAAGAACGACGTAAATTTCAAATGAAACAACGCACTTACTGATCAAAATGAGTAATTTTTTTCATCAATTTCCAGGAAAGAAAAGTCGGTTGACAGTATGTTGCAAGGCTAGCTATTGATGTCAACGGTATTTCCTGTCTCTTTTCGAAAGAAATAAATCGTGATGATGCCGCCATACAACAATACGCAACAAATGGTTTGTAGGCTTCAGTTCTTGTGCCAACCCAATCTTATGCGGATGAAGAGCCAAATTCAGCAGCAAAATTCGCCATGTTGTCATCGAACCGACTGACCTCAACACAGGCTTGAACGACAGCGAATATTTCCTTCATTGGTGGCTTCACTTTGACGGGAAGGTTATACACTACAGCGGAAATTATAATAATGTTCGAATTTTGCAATATATTTGCAATAAGGAGCATAATGACAACAGTGTTTTGCGCGAAGCGTCCTTACTGTAGTTACCGTGAATTTACGTAATAATCTTGAATAATTTTCAGTCATTGTGCCAAGTGAAACATGAGATAATGAAATGACAAACCTTCCTGAACCCAGGGACAAAAGTTTACACCAATCTTTAGACCAATATGTCTACCACGAGCTGTTAAAATCAGCCCTATTGGTAGGCGACCTATGTACAAATATGATCTTAAATGTGACCTTAAAAGTTGTTTAATTCACAAAAATTTGTAGTCTTTTACACTTGGTATGCCGTAGAAAAGAAGCTCAGTAGCGCTGAGTCAATATAACCTTCCTTTAATAAAAGGTTTATTCAAGATAATATGTGCAAGAGATCTCTTGGAAATCTCTTGGAAAACTTAGAAATCTTAAGAAATCGTTCGACATAATTACATTGGATATATTTCTTCAAGAAGAATGCAGACGAAAATCGAAAACTATCAAGAAGAACTAAATATATAAATTGATACAATTTTCAAGTTCTATTGAAGGGTTTTTCTGAAATCTCAATTACTTGTACAGGCATTTTTCGTACAAATCCAAAGGTACCTTGGCTTCATAGTATACAAAATTAACCAAGCATTCCCTTTGAACAATTGATATCACTCGAATATGTCTATATATTCGTGGAAACAAGAAAAACTTATAATAAAAACTAAGCTTTAATTAAAAACATTCAATTAGATAATTGAACTAATTGATTTTATAAATTTTAGATTCACATAACCTTCCACGTTTATCACAACTTCTAAGCACTTTATCGCCAGCGTCAGCATCATTATCATTTTAATATTCCCTCAGTTTTGTTTTAAAAATATGTTTATTCAAAAATAGAGTTAAAACCAACAATCCAGAGTTCCCTTCCCGGTAAGACCTGCTACGCAATTATTGCTAATTGGCAAGTAAAGCTCAAGATTGCCGCTTTGAATATGCCACATTTTAATTAAAGGCCTGGCTTCTCGGAAATATGCTCACTCATGTTGCTTATGGAATTTTATAAATGACAGCATTTGTGGGTGTTTTAAAACTCAATTTCGCTTTTTATCATCATTTCGCGCAATTGCGGAGGTTATTCTCAAAGCCAAATCAGATAATTTTTCAAAATGGCATTCAACTAAAGAATTATAGGGCAAACGAATATAAGAGATAGCGCTAACAAAGCACGCAAGGTCTAAGGAGGCACGTGTTAGTTACTGCCTCTACTCAAACGTAAGCAAATGTCTCTCATCTGTTCATCCGCACTGCCTCCTTAAGTTCAGCGTGAAAGTGAAATATGTGAGTGATTAGTGGCCGCCGCCTGAAGGCCTGGCCAATGCGAACAATAACAACAACGAAAAACACGATATTATAAAAAGAAAAGAAAATTGTGTTTAACGAGCAGCTACTCACCGTTGGCGCTGTCACTATTGACAGGCGGAAGCTGTGCGTAAACGCCGTTATGTTGCGTGTCCTTTGAAACCCGATGCAGCGCGTGCAGGGCCCACACGGAGGCTCGCACTGGGTAATTTCGCATGTCCGTAGGCTCAGCACCCACACCAGTTGCAGCGCTAACACTCATCATCGGAGCGGTGGCAGTGGTACGGGCAGTGGCTTCGTTAGCCGTTAATGTGATCGTTGTGATGGGTTGCGTATACGCCGCGTCGCCGTCGGCAGCGCCTATGGGCGCCCTATTGTGTTGATAATTTTTTGTAATTATTGGTGTAGCGAAGTGCATGTCATGCGTGTCTAATGATGATGGTGATGATAATGATGACGCCGACGAGTATGAGGACCATGATGCCGAGGCCAGCGACGAGGATGCTGTTTGAGGGGAGGATCTAGCTGGAGATACAGTTGTGGTCATTAATTCCATTTTGTCGTGTCGGTATGCTAATCCTGGCGAAGGTTCACCACCGATGGTTTGTGCACTGTGTTGTTGGAGCATTTGCGGCGCTGGCTTATGCATTTGCTGTTGTGGGAAGTGGTGTTGCTGATGATGCAGGTAATGTAATTCAAGATGTTGCTGTTGTTGTTGCAGCTGCTGCTGTTTACTCAATTGTTGTTGTTTTTGCTGTTGGTGTTGTACACGTTCCGCACTCATGCCCTTGGTTTCGCACTGTTGCATGCCACTAAATGGCCAACCCATTATGCTGAACACCACCAATATTTGCAGAGTCTCGGTGAGGAGCGTGTCTAGGACATTCGCGTTGCGTCGCAATGGAAAACGCATTTTTTGGGCTTATTAGCGTGCATTTAAGAGGTGGTGGTGACACGGAAATTTATTAAGCATTCTCTAGTGGCAAGCATTTTCGGCAGCCTCCGGTCCTTACACTTGCACTAATTACGCTGTGTTGTTGTACTTATTTTAGTTTTCACTGCAACTTCATGCAGCTGTGCTAACACGTGGTGCTTGACTATTTTGCACCTCACATCTTTAAGAGTGTCGAGGAAGCCTGTAAAGTAAGAAATATGTAAATAAATAACTCAATGGGGCATGACGTATTATATAACTTATGGAGTAAGTAATAAAATGAGATTAATCAATTATTAGCAGTACAAAAAAGCAAGTAAAACATTAACCACGGCTGCACCGAAGCTTTAGGCATTAGCAGATAACATAAAATGGTATAACAAGATTTTTTTTTATAATTTCAATCTGATTGATGAGCGTTTGTAAGGCAGCTGTATGCTATGGCAGAATCATCTAACCAACATTTTACAAGATTTTAGCATTGTGCTGCCTTTTCGATATTCTTCTTGAAAAGAAAAGAAATCTCAATAACTGAGGAACTACTTGGCAAATATAACCGGTCAATTGATAAAACACATTGTTCCGTTCAAGTGTGATACATTGATTGTAGCGACCCTTCAACTTTTCGATACTCTTTCTATAGTGAGATTTGTCAGTTTTATCGATTACCTCTTCATTCGACGAAATTGATGATTCTTTTGAGACCTGAGAACTAAAAAGCGTTGCTGGTGGCCAGATCTGAAAAATACGGTGAATGCGGCAGCAATTCGAAGCCGATTACATAGATTTTCGTCATCGTTTTCACTAACTTGTGACACGGGGCATTGTCTTGCTGAAACAGCATTTTATTTTTCTCCAAATGTAATAGTCAATGGCCCTTTCATTTTCATGGTAGTCGATAAAAATTATTCCTTGCGCATCCGAAATACAGACACGTTAATCTTGCTAGCCGACTGTTGGCGTTTTTCCACACTTTGGAGTGGGTTCATCATATTCAGTCCACTCGGATGACTGTCGATTGGACTTTGGAGTCAAAAGCTGGGGCCATTTTATCCACGACGAGTGTAAATTACAAAACACTGCTCCAAATCATGAACGTGCTGTTGTTTTTGGCCAGAAGTGAGCTGGCGAGGCACCTACTTTGCACAGAGCTTTCTAATACCAAACTATTCGTGGTTTATATGATATTCGAGTTCAGAATGATATCTTTATAGTACCTACTATCTCGCACAACTTCACTTCACAGTCATCCGAAATTATTTAGTACACTTTTTTAATTTTTTCGGCGGTAACAACCTTTTTAGGGAATTCAGTTTTTGTATCGTCCTGGATGCTCATTTTGCCTAGTTAAAACATAGTAAAACACTTTTTAACGCCTGATTTCACTGGTTCAGATTCCAGTATTTTTTTTTTTTTAATTAAAAAGCAATGCATTGCGAAATTATTTTTGATCACTTTTTTCACAATAACAACAACTTCTTCACTCAAACTGATATAATTCATAAACTAATGACACGACGGCTTTCAAATTTATGCTCGCACCTTTTGAAGATTAAAGCTAACTAAATACCACATGAATTCATCATCATCCATGCATTAGATCGGAGACTATTCAATTGGCATGGTACAGATGAAGGGACGGACGAACAAAGCTTCGAAAAGCTAGACTGAATCTTGGTCGAAAATATCTCCAGAAAAAATAAATGATTTCTGCACATTTCTCCAAGTAAAAATCTTGCAGCTGAGCACATAACAAGAAGCTAAGACTTACTTGTACATCGATACCACATATGTAGTTTTCTGGCTGAATACAGTATTGAAAAACAATATGCTTAAACATTAGCTTCGCAAAGTGAGGCTGTTGAGAAGAATATGCTGAGACTATCTCTACCTCTGCTTCTTGCATTCTGATGCAGCAATGGTCATGTGGTAAATTTGAAGCCACATTGTCACTAATCAAACGATGCCCATTCAGAAGGACTATAACCAGAGAAAATCATGCCTTGAGGAACTGAAATAAGAGCGTACTAATCTTTATTTAAATACACAATAACTCAGATTTTCTTTAGTGGGGGATTGTATCCTTTTTTTTTTCTCGGAAACGTTATATTTCTCTATTAGCTACTTAGTTAGCTCTCATTTAAAGTTAGAGTTTAAAGCAAGGGATAGAGTAGTTATCATTATTTAAGAGTACACTAATCTACACTTTCACACCCAGTCAAGAAAGTAACGGGAATTCTTCATTTTTATCTCCCACTTATATGGAAGACAATAAGTTTTTTCCTGGGTTGAGACAACTGTCCTTAATTATAATGCCAAAAATTACCGCGATCTGCCAACCAGTGTGTTTACAGCAGCTGTTTATGTCAGTCGACCTCAGTAGTGTTTATCGAATTTTACAATCACCGAAAACACTGATCAACGTTTTGTGTTAAATTTTCTGGTGCGAACGAATTTTCGTGTGCCGATACATTGAAAATGTTGCAGAAGGCTTTTGGTGAATCTGCTCTATCAAAAACGCGCACTTACGAGTGCTACAGAGCATTCAAGGTGGTTCGGGAGACCTTCGAAAACATGTCTCGTTCTGGCCTTCAACGAATATGGCACACCTACGAACCAGCAATCATCCGAATGGCGGCCCAAAGACGCGCCAAAGCCGATCGAAAGTGAAGGTAATGCTCATTGGTTTCTTCGATATTCGTGGTGTCGTCCACTATGAATACGTTCCAACTGGTCAAACCGTTAACAAAGAGTATTATCTTGGAGTTATAAGGCGCTTCGAGACGCTACCCGAGGTAAACGTCCGAGTTTGTGGGCCAACAATTCGTGGATTCTTCATCAGGATAACGCAAATATCATTGAGCAAGCACCGCACTTGCTATGGCCTTCTGTGACTTTTTTTTATTCTCCGCACTGAAATATCCACTTCGGAGAACATGCTTCGACTTAATTGAAGACATCAAAACAAATTCGACGCGAGAGCGGAAGGCCATCCTGGAAAGTGCCTATAAAAATGTTTTGACGATTGGAAGAAGCGTTGGCACATGTGCATCACTTCAAATGGATGTTACTTTGAAGGCGATAAAATAAATTTGGATGATGATTAACAAATTTTCGTTTTATTTAAAAATTCCCGATACTTTCTTGACAGGGTGTAAATCAAAAAAATTCATAAAAGATCTGATTTAGGGATCTATCTCACATTTTTCTTTAACTTTAACTGAAATGGGTATCAGTAGTTTCGGACAAATTTTACTGCATCTTCGCTTTTTACCCATTACATGCACATACTAATTCCATTTAATTTTCCCGTTATTCGTGGTGTTTTTGTTTTTCCTTTTTTTTTGATTGTTTTTTGTATTTGTATTACCGCGTTGCAGCTGCCACAAAAACGCTGCGGTCGCATTGACCCATTAACAAGAAAACAAGCAGATTCATGCTTGCAACATGTACTCGCCAACCACAAAAAAAAGAAATACAGTCACTCATATATACACACATATACACTTGGTAGTGGAAGGTGTGCACCATGGCGTATACGCGCTTTTTAATAATGCTGCTGCTTTCACTCTATGCGGAAGGGTTTTTGCATTCGTTTTTGTGTGCATCGTTCGTGGGTCACCTGCTCGGTTGTTGGATGGTAATAACTTTCACTTTCAGACCATAATTCACTGCGATGGGCTGGCAAGAGCTGCATGAACCAGCAAACGCAAAGGGAGATTTCTGTATATACACATATATGGTACATGAGCGCATCTATGTATTAGTGCGCCAGTATATATACGCAGTCGTCTACTGCTGGTTACAGGTGATTGCGGGGCTGTGCAGCACGCTTTGCTCGGCTGGGACGCAGACTGATGCAACTGTAAGCGTTTTATGTCACCCTCGACGAAGCAGTCACCGCGACTGCCACCACCGCTGCGTCTGCTGCGCACATTTTTCTTCAGCTTTTTCTTTCCTCTATTCCCGCTCCCGACTTACATGGGTCGCAGGACGTGGAACACTTAAATTTATAGTCCACGTTTTATGCTTCCGCTTCCGTTGCCGGTATTGCACTCACCGACACTTACTCACTCTGCCCCCTAACTCCACTTGTGAGTTTGTTTCTGCAGCCTTCCTGTACCCACTGCCCCTCTCGTGTAGCTAGTAAAGCTCGTCTAACGGCGCAACACGACATCAATTTGGCTGTTGCACGCGCCAGTCCCGCACTCACCCCACCAACAAGCGCGCCCACCAAGCACATATGTTCGTTTCAATGTTCTCCACATGCGTGTGTGTGTGTGTGCCGTTGTACATTTAATAGATTACATTGTCATATTTGTTACAACTCTTTGTGACACACGATTTGTTGTTTGAGCTCGTAAATACGTGTATCTCATGAATACGCACGAGACATGCCGCAAGACACACCATGGAAAGTGAAAGGAAACGTTGTGGTAGGGCGCACGCTCGGTAACACAGCACCGCATTGTTCGCTCGGTGGCCCTTGGAAGTGGAATTTGATGCGATTTATTCAGACAAATAGCGCGTAACGATTTTCCACGCTGGCAGGTGCATGTATGTATATGTGTGTGAGCATATCTTGCGACTAACTACTTGGCTTGGCTCTGTTACTATGCGCTTTGTTACTGCTGCTTACCGCGTTTACCGCCGCTTACCGTTATGCTCGTGTTCATTTTAAACTGTCAAAACGGTTTCTGTTCTGCGTTTGCTCAATGTTGCTCCGCTATTTCTATTTTTCGGGCAACAATGTAGTTATTTAGCCAACTTCTCCTATTTTTTCCTTACAGAAATCAAATGCCTAACATTCGTCTTAGCCTAAATAAGTGCGCACATACACATATGTACTATTCAAACACAGATATTTTCTGCTTTTGTATTTATTTTATTGTATTTGCTTTATATCGCCAAGGTAACTCAAAATAAATAAGCCCGAAACATATTTGAGGTCGTGAACTTTTAAAGCACGTCAATCTAAACGAATTTAAGGCATTAGTAATTACCTAAATAAATAAATATAAATATATGTAAAAGCTTTATGTTTTTATTGAATTAAAATATTTGTTTACTAAATAATCCGAAAAATTATTTTGTGAAGTAAAATTTCATCACATCAACACATTTTCTTATGTTTCATAGAAATATACGCCACTGTAGCAAAAATGTTAGTTTAGCTGACCCTAAATGTAGGCAATATTATTTTTAATATTTGATATTTTTCATTTGCGAGCTACAAAAAACGCCAGTTTTAATTTAACACCATCTGTTTCAAAATAACCAAGCCTTAATTAACATTGGCTCGAGGTGAGCCTAAATGTAGGCAACAGTTTTTGCATGCTGGCGACTCTTTCTTTGTACGTGTTTTAATTTAAAGATTTTAATCATAAAAGTGTACCAAAAATTATCGAATTTTTTACTTTTACTTTTGATGACATTTGGTATATATTTACAAGTTTTACAGGAACCTTGTTATTGCATACGGTAATTTCATTGCGCTGCAGCTATAATATCCTTCACATATAAAAAGTATTCCTTATAAGAACTTGATTTCGATAGTTCAGTTTATTCGGCAGTTATGTGATGGCAGCTATGTAGGGAACTGGTGGCAGCATACGACGCTGCAATGCGAAGATGAAATGTCACAATAAGCGAAGACCTGTATACTGGCGGAATGAAGAAATTGCAACGCTAAGGAAGCTCTGTCACTCAGCCCGACGTCGCCTGCAACGCAATCAAAGTGGCGAAAACGAGACCCGAAAACCTCCTTTGAGGTAATTGAAGAAGTGAGTATAAACACCTGGGGGTTCCACATTAAGTGACAGCATCCCAAATGCGCTTCGTTCATGAAAATAATCCTCGAGGCTATTTCTAGCGCTGTGCGACGAAACGAAGCCGCTGAATCACCACCGACGGTTACAGAAGAAGAACTATTGGCCATAGCTAAAAATCAAAAACAACAAAGCGCCTGGAATCGATGGCATACCAAACCAATATGTAAAGATAACTATAATTTCAAAGCCCACTCTTTTTGCTAAAATGTACAACGTATATATAAAAAATAAGATGTTCCCCGATCCCTGGAAAGTCCAGCGCCTGGTTTTAATTCCAAAACTAAAAAAACAGCAGACGAAGCTTCATCGTATCGACACAATGGGAAAAGAACTGTTTTGAGTTTGCAATTCAGGAAGCTGGCAGACTATCAGAAAGACAATACTACTTCAGAAAGCAGATGCCAACTATCGATGCACTGAAAAAAGTTGTCAACACTGCAAAGTGTGCAGTAAGTGCCAAAAAATGGAAAGGTAATACGAAAAAATATTTTGCGCTGATTACCCTAGATGTACAAAATGCATTCAACTCTGCTAAATGGAAAAATATATTCGAAGCCTTATATGAAACACGCGCCCCCAGTACCTCATAAATATTGTTACGAGTTATTTTGAAAATAGAAGACTGATCTACAACACCAACGAAGGCACCAAGAGCTACTCTATTTCATGTGAAGTCACACAAGATTCAGTATTAGGCCTTTCATGGAATCTTGTGCATGAATCTGAATCTCACAGCCACAATTAAAGCGTTTAGAGGTAATATTGGACTCCAAACTGAAATTCAAGCAGCACTTGACAAACGTAGCAAATAAGATGTACAATGCCTTATCAGAAATAATGGCAAATAGAGGTTGGGTGCACTCCAGTCGTCGACTTCTCATCGCAAAAGCGATGAGCTCAGTTATACCACTATGTTTACGGGCACTAAACATAAAACCGTGTGCCAGACCAATAAATGCGGCGCATAGACTCACAGCAATAAAAGTAACAAGCACTTTCCGAATTATGACCAGCAAAGCAGCTGAAGTAGTAGCTAGTATGCCGCCCATAGACATCCAGCATTATCAATCTTCTAACAAGTGGAAAGCTGTTCGCGAAGCAACAACTTCCATCATGACTAAATTAAGACAGTTACAGCAGAAAAGGTTGTCAGTCAGTCCGTTCGTGCCAAAGAGGAAACGCTAAATTTTTTGTCACTCCCACGAAGTTATACCTTGTCCGATGGTTCTGTGGGAGAGTCTTGAATTGAAAATAGGTTAGGTTTAGCGGATTAAACCTACTATAAAAAAAACATGGAACCGATTTGAACAATTTCTTCGTTGCTTGCTACGACTCCTGTCAAATTTCGTGGAGCTATATGCTATGGTGATTCGATATCCGCATTTCTGACAAATGAGCCGCTTCTTAGTGCGAATAGTGGCAAATTTCAGATCAATATCTCTAAAAATGAAGGACTAGTTCGCGTTTATACAGGTAGACAGACACGGCCAAATGACATGGCTCATGGGATAAACAGTTTTGTGTGCAAGAAATTAGCAAGAAATTAGTTATTCTACATAAAATACTTATTTTTAAATAATGTAAAAACAAAAGTTATCTGAGAGTATGTTACAAATGAAAGGGAGTTCTTATTCAGTTTAAGCAAAAGGTTTGAAGAGCACATCATTTGATCTTTAAATAGTTAAACAAAATGCTATATTTTTTCCATACAAACATATCCACGACATTAGTGAGTTTTTGTTAAAATTTGATCGAATTAAGATTTTCAACATATTCTGTCAGATCATGAGGTATACATTTTTTGATAAGTGCCTGGAAAAATTCAGATATTGCTGTTCTTAATCGCTTACAATATTTCTGTGCTGACTTCATATTCCATAGAGTGCAAATATGGGCTTGCAATATCTTCAAAAAAATTTAAAAAAGAGAAAACATTGTTACTTCTTTTTTCCACTAAGTAGTTATCTGGTGAGACTCATAAATATATTAATTATCAATGAATATGCTGTAAAGCACAATACTTTGATTGGTGAAATTACTCAAATGGAAACTTCAACTCACAGAAATCAGCTCTAAGTATGACCGGTGCGCCCACTCCTAGAAAACTTGCAGCAGCTTCTTAATTTTTAATCTCCCAAGACAAATTTGTGTAATAAATTTGTATGTGTGTGTGTTTTTATCTTCTTGTTGTTGTTGTTGGTACACAAGTATTTTACGACTTAAGTGCAGAATAATTTTTCTCTTTGTTATGTGACAATTTTATTTTACAACCAAATAACTTTCGTCTAACTCCATCCGCTACAGCAACAAAGCCAGGTTTTTATTTTGATATAATCTTGATTTTTGCTTTGTCACTTTATTTTTGTTTTGCAGCCAAAAACAACAGACCGTTTTAGATGAAATATTCGAAAATTTGTTTGTTTACTTGCCTCTTCATTGGCAGCTCATTAAAATTCTTTGCATATTTTTAGGCGCGCGCACACGCAGGCCATCACGCCTCACTGCAAACAGGCAGCAGAACCAACAGTTTGTAGTGCCGCGGCAACACAACAACAAAAATAAATAAAAGCACCGCCAATATGTTCATTCGTATGTCTGTATGTGTAGAAACACCAACGCGCCGTGCAGTGCAAAATGTAATTTCTATGTTGTCGCTGCCTTTTTTCCCGTTTCCCCCGTCTCCCTCGCCCCCAGCTGTCCGGTATGTTCTTTGTAACACTGTTTTTGCCTTTGTTTTTAACACGTCTTGGTAGCTAAGTTAATTTGCGCCCCAACCGCCAAACGTTGTGTTTGTGTGTATATGCCCACTTGAGCGAGTTTTTGTGTGTGTGCTTGTATTTGCGCTGCTGCTAACACACTTTAAAGCAAACAACTAAATTTGTACACACTTCAGTGACTACTGACATTTACGTGCCGCTGTGAGAATGGACTCGTAGGCTTAGCGATTTTTATGCCCACCGCCCGATTGCTCGAATGTGGAAAGATTTCGATTACTGAATTTAAGCAACATAAATATATTGAAGAGACTGATGTATTTTAACAACAGATCGGATAATATTCAGCGGCGGATACATTTGTATATATTCGGGAATGAAATGACGCTATCTCTCAGTAGCTCAATATTTATAAAAGTCTTCAAAACCAACTTATTCAAAAGAGGCCAATACTTTGTCATCTTATTCAAGAGTAATAAGTGCTTTATGCTGTCGGAAAATAAAGACTTTTTCATGCATTTTGAATTGTTACGAGTAATGTTATAGCTCTGACTCAAATCTCTATCCTTATGCAGGCCTCAACCAAAAACTAAACTGTCCAGGAACATTGAAGTTCCATAGCGAACTTTTAAATAATTTCTATCCGTACTGTAAAGACTCTTTATTTACATAAAAGAAGCGTAGCTCAATTTATCGATTAAGTCTTTGAAAATCAAGTTTGTATCATTTCCAATGCTCTGAAAGGATCTTAATAATTGTATTCAGTATAATTTATCTTCAAAGGCGAAGTGCATGTTAGGCAAAAGACCTAAGGATATCTATTTAAAAGCACAAATAAGCATGAAACCAAAAGAGGTAAGCTTTTTTTGAACCAAATTTGATCGAAAATATAAAAAAACTCTTCATTTTTCTTACAAGCTTCCGCATAGTAACCTTTTTATCTATCAGAATTTCATCAAAAAGGTCGAACGGTTCAGATCAGGAAAATTACTATAATTATGGAAACTGTTTGTTCAACGCTCACACACTTGGTTTACTTAACACCTCTAGAATATTGTACTAAATTTTCAAGTCGATTCGAATAATAGTTTCAGAGAAACAGCCTTGAGAACTTGTCTGCTCGCGGATAGCTGGGCTAAGTCCATCGTCTTTAAACGCGTTTTTCTCGAAACTGTGTTTTTAAAGTCGGTTGACAAGTTTTCTCGAGAACTACTTAACCGATTTTCATGAAATTTTACACAGATCTTTGAGACACAATTCTTAAACACTTGGACGATTACAACTATTTGGAAAAAAAATCGTGAAATTTTGCAGTGAAATTTAATTTTTTGGAAAAATGTCTGCCAAAACTCCAATTTTCATTTGTTTTTCCTTCCTCCAAATTCTAAGTTAAGGTTTTAACTAAAACACGTATTTTTTTACTTTAGATTACCTTATATATACATATAAGCATTATCCTGCCAACACGGGCGCATCTTTTTCTCGAGAGGTCACCGGAAATGGCGTCGCAATTACCGAGTTTAAAATATTTTCTTACAAAATTTCCGGAATATTTTTGCTAATAGTGTATGATTGTAATAATAAAAATTAAACATATCGTCTCAAGCTGTACTGCAGTTAACTCAATAAGACAATCTACAACAAACCGCACAATAGCAGAACTTCTTTCAGAAGTAAACGAAGAAAACATAAAGAGATTTATATACAATATAAGCAAAATGAGTTTGTACTTTGAAATATAAATGTTTTACTATTATCAAAACCATAATAACGTAAAGCTGATGGCTTAACCGCTAATGCTATATATATATTAATTGTAATTTGTATTCAATTAATAATAATAATAATAATAATAATAATAATAATAATAATAAAAATTAAAAAAAAATTTTATGAGAAAAAATTACTGGAAAAATGCTTTTTTTTATTCAAGGAAACCCATAGTGTAAGAATTTAGTGGACTGACTAATATTAAACTTCTCCTTTGCCTACAAAATCCACGATGAAATTTAGTCTCCCGGAATATATTCTAGGCAAATAGAGGGCATTTGTTGAATCCCAGAAATCCCGTGGACTATCATGAATACATACTGATCTTACAATTCTGGATCCTCTTATAGAAGCCACACTGCAATCCTTTCAGCTCCTAAGGCGAGTTGTAAGAGTACCCTAACTTTTAACCACCCTGCCACCAATTTCAACTTTACTTTCTGTTAAACATGTCTTGGGTGAAAATATTGCTTGTTTCTTTTAGCTACAAGATTAGACTTCATTATTAGTCTCCTTTTCCCTTTTTTATTAGGCTGCTGATTTTTTTATTTTCTAAGAATTACATGTTTAGGGCCGACTTTTTATTATCATTCAATTTTGGCATTTCTTCATTTCTCTTTGGCGCTCAATCGCTAACGCCGCCATTCAGGCATTCAGTCATTGCACTCGATTTGTACAATCAATCATTCGAATTTGCCGCAAACATGTGTGGTGCCTACATATTTGAGTGTATACCGCACACACAAACACACCCAAAAAAATGTGTACGTGCACTCACACTAGCATAGAAGCATGGCCGCGCATTGTTAGCATTCATGTCATTGCTGTAAAGCTTGTAGCCGCTTTTTCCAAAATAGCTTCGATATTGATAGATCTATTGTTGTTGTTATTGATATTGTTGCTGCTGCTGCTGCTGGGTGCGCTGTGCTTGGCACAAATTGTACGGAATTTCGCCATGGCTGCTTTATTTGCTGTATATCAAGCGCAGCGCTGTGCGCTTGTCTGGCAAATATAGCTTTTTAGTATGCTTGTCCTGCTATTAGGTGAATTTCAAACAAAAAGTTTGCGAAAAAAGTTTGCCAGCCTTCGGCGTTTTGGTCATTTTCCCTCAGCACTGTTGGGTCCTAACTCGATTTTGCGTTTCGTTTTCCGCTCACCGAGGCGTACACCAAGTTCACATATATTTTACATCATCGATTCCAATATACCTACTCCTCTACTACTTGTTATTGTGCTTACAACTACAGTTATTTGGAAAAATAAAAAAATTTATATAGTTTACATTTTGGGAGCACATTTCCGAGTGTGTACGTCCATGGCCTCAACGCTCATTTCATCTCATCGGCATGTTCCAACAAATACATGTGTGTTTAAGCATAAATTTGGGTCATACTGCTAGCACAGAAACGACTGTCAGGGGAACGATTTTAAATTGATCTCGCAGACTGCGCTGCTAGTCTACTTTTAGGCGCGCCAACTTGGCTAGTCAAACTTTTTACTCAACTAGCGGCACTTCAAATCGAGTATATAAATTTAAATGTCGCTTTTACCATATATTATTCGATTTTCATTTTTATTTCAAAATGTGCCACTCTGATGTGCACATAAATGTGCACGGTTGCGTCTGTGTGCGTAATTTTATTACATTTTATTTTTCTTACTTCGCCAAAAAGTTGCCTCGCATTCACATAGTCTCATATCGCACACACCCACGCACACACACACACAGAGTCTCGTATAGCACACATGTAATACCCCGCACCTCGCACACAACCCTTTAGCACCCCGAGCGCCGAGTGGCCTACTCGTTCGCAGGAGTGTTCTTGCAACACTGTCTTGATTTCAGCAACTTCTTCAGCAGCATCTGCCGCCCTCTTCACTTGCAGTCACAACTCAATTCAGTACACTTCACGACGCGTAGCTTTCACATTTTTTGGCACTCAAGTCAACCTGCTAGATAGCTAGATAGCTACATGGCTCGGAATGCGCCTAGAAGCGCGCTACATTACATTTGGCACTTTGTTCATTTTTATTCACTCCTTTCATGTTTGCTCGTTGTTTCTTCTACATTTTGCCATTGTTTTTTGTTTTGTTTTTTGTTTTTGTGTCTGTTCTTGTATTTGTTATTGTTGTGCTTGAAAATTGTATCTTGTATTTTATAGGGCTTGTTGTTGCGGCAGTAGCAGCACTTAACACACATTTTCGCACTCAACATTCAACAACATTACGGCGGCTCAGCAGTCAGGCAGTCAGCCAGTCGCTCTGCAGGGCAACCAGTCGGTCTATGTGGCAGTCAGTCGTTGCGTCACTGCGTCAGCTTTGTGTCTGTTGGCCCGTCTGTGGGGCACTGCTCGCCTCATTGGTGGGTGCGTCCTTTCGTCGCTTGGTTGCCAGCTTCGATTGCCAGTGTGGCATGAAAATTTTCACGCACTTCATGGTCATACAGTTTTTAATATTCGTTTGTTCTGTGCAACTTTACACCACTGCAACGCTTTTTCCACTTTCTCGATTTCGGTTTTTGGTCAGTTTTGGTTGGTTTCGGTTTTGCAAGTGTTTAATTTCGACTCCAGTAGTTTACCGGTTTGCACACATTTTTGCATTTTAAATTTTCCGTTTTTGTTTTTGCGTTTTTTTTACGACACGTTGTGGGATTACGCTTCACACAGCGTTGGCTGCGAGCGCACTGGGTCAGTGCGTGTGGGACTTGTGCGCGGTGTGCGTGTGTGTGGATTAAGCCGCGCGTGTCACATTGCATAAAGCCAAAATATGAATATTCAGGCGAATGTACTTTGGTTTCGGTTCGTTAAAGTGGCATTTTATTTCAAAAACATAATTCCATGCATTTTTTGCGTGAGAAGTTCAAGCGTTGAATTTTATATGCGAAATTATATTGGAAGAGTGATTTTGAAAAGGTTTGCCCTTTTAATTTTGTATTTTAGAAAATCTAATTTTCTTTGTTTTTTTTTGTTAAATATTTACACAATTTTACTTTTCTACAAAAATCAATTGAAAAATGCTGACTCTAAGTCCAGGGATGTACTACATATAATGTAATACCAAAATATAATTTTTTCTGCAAATTGTCAGCTTCAACTTAAGAGGACATAAGCCACTTAGATACCGCACCAATAACTTAAAGCAAAAAACCGTCAACATAGAAAGTTCTATTTCAAATTACATATTGTAGCACCAGTTTTAAAGTTTGACTAAAAGCTAGATTTTTGTTCCAAAAATACATAATTATTTGTAAACAAATCTTCCAATTGAAAGCGAATCGATTGTCCTCTTGTGTTCCAGCGCTGGACCAATGAAACTCCAGTGAGCTTGTCAGGCGCTGGTCAACAACTACAACTTGTATGACTGCGAGATCTTTCACAAGCCCAAAGTGAACTATAAGAGGTCCTCTGAACTACTTGCACTTAGCATAGTCAGCCTCGCTACAATTATAAGTACCCGACACTGTTCTATAGGTTTACATGCGGTAGGACTAAATATTTTGTTGAACACTCGTCGTCAAAGTGTATGAAGAAAGCGAGGTGAAATCATCCTGTCACATTCTTTTGTATATAACCTGCCTATTTACGGATTAATATTAATATCTATCGGTAGACAAAATTTTGAAGAATCTAGAGAAATGGCTGGGACTGATATTTAAACGGATTTCTTGATAAATCTTCGGCGCTCTTGGGTTCGATTACTGGATTGTTAAATAAAAGTCTCAATTTAATAGCTATGAACTAATATATTCTTATCTCTATTTCTAACTGCTTCCCTAAATAAGCTGAAGGCCTTCCCCAAAAGTATTTATTGAAATTGTTTCGAGGACTGCAAAAATCGTTGACAAAAGCGTATTACATCTGGTGGGGACTACTTTGAAGGCGATAAAATAAAGATTCAAGAATAACTAAACATTTTGCGTTTTATTTACAATTTTCGGGTGTTTTTTGGCTTAATGACTCATTTGTTCTTAACCCGACAGCACTCCAATTAGAACTGTGTCAGCAGTCCTTTTATAGTGAGCTATTCAAAAACATTGCAATTCGAACATTCTGGCAACAACTAAAGTTGATTCTGGTAATTAATCGTGGATGCGATGTTCTATAATCCGTCTTCGTCACATTAATAATCCATTTAATAAATTTGTGGTAAGGTCACAACAGCTTCGTCGATCTATGAGTTGAGGCACTTTAAGGAGTTTTTGGGTAACACAAGAGACAAATATTTATACAAGAGAGTTCCAATTAATTTGTATCAAATCTACGACCTTACCTAACCTGTATAAAAGATGTTATTCTATATTTGACAACGGTAGACTGAAGGTGGACTATGTTAAGTGTTTAGATTGGGTTAGAAAGAGGTTAAAGCGAAAAATTTAATAAAAAGAGATGTATTTAGTTGAGAGCGCAATATTATTTATACGTTGTATGATAAACCAGATTTAGTTGTATTACGTTGAAATTGTATGAAATTTACTTAAACAAAAAATAGGGAGTTTTTAGCCTAAAATGACGGTCACTTATGTATTTCTACAATTATCATCACAAGTCGAGCCAAATTTCGACATTGGGATTCATTTTTTAAATTCATTAAAATAATTCAAATCTTCCGTGACATTCTTTTTATGTTATAAGAGCGATATTTAAGCTCATTTGAAAGTTAGTGATCAAAATCTGCTGACTAAGCAATAAAAATTCTTTTTACTTATATTTCACTTAAATTCATACAATTTATCGTCCTTACGCTGCTGAGTCTATAAATACATAAATGATGTTGAGAGCATTTACTATCTGTTTAATGGATGGCCGACTTGTATGACAACGATAGCATGACAACACTTAATTATGTATGCCATTATAGCTGTGAATTGATTGGAAACAAATACTTTCTATTTATTAAGTACATATGCGAAAATACATGTTTCTTAAACTGTAATATGTATGTTTGCTTTGTTTTTCAAAAAGAAATCAAACGCTTGCAATTTAAAGTTATGGTCAAGAATTTCGCTTTAATATAAACATAACCATTTGCAATTATGTTTTGAAAATATTTCGGGGAAGTGACCGGCTCGGCAAGCTCGAATGAATACCAACCGAAAGGCATAGGCATGTCAGCGAGCCGAATTATCTCTTCCCTGGCATCAAACGTCTCGGGCTTATCTGCGTAGACAAGCGACTTGACATAACCCCACAAATAGTTCAGCAGTGCTAAATCTCACAATATTTTTTTTCTATCGATTTGCAAACGTTGTTCTGGAGTAAGTTTGTTGATTATGAAATGTCAAGCCAAACTGAGTATAAATCAATCAGCAAGCAGGATGACCAACTTCGAAAACTTATTTTGTGGTTACTTCATGAAAAAATCACAAAATTCTCATTCACTCTACAATCACGAAGGCTAAAGAAAATAAACAAACCATGACACACTTTTATAAAAAGGCATGTATTACTGTGCCCAAAAAATAAGGTGACATTGGTGTTATATTGAAAATTCTTTATTTATTCTTCCAAATCAATTTTATTCCCTTCAAAGTAATCCCCTCCCGATGCAATGCACTTATGCCTATGGATTTTCCAATCTTGGAAACACTGGTTGTAGTCACTTTCCGGGATGGCCTTCAGTTCCGTCTTCGCTGTGGCTTGAATCTCCTCTATCGTATAAAAACGGTGTCCCTGGAGCGGTCTTTTGAGCTTGGTGAACGGCCAGAAGTCGCACGGCGCCAGATCAGGTGAATACGGTGGTTGCGGAACGATATGGGTTGAGTTTTTTGCGAAGTGATCACGAATTACGAGGGCAGTATGGGATGGTGCATTGTCGTGATGTAAAAACCAAGAATTGTCTTTCCACAATTCCGGCCTTTTTAGGCGGATAGCATTACGCAAACGACGAATAACGTTCAAATAATATTCCTTGTTGACTGTTTGACTGGTTGGAAAGAATTCATAATGCACAACACTACGATAATCGAAGAAAACAGTCAACATGACCTTGATTTTTGAGCGACTTTGGCGCGATTTTTTTGGTCTCGGCTCTCTTTTGGCACAATATTCGCTCGATTGATCGGTTGTTTCGGGGTCGTAAGCATAGATCCAAGTTTCATCGCCAGTTATAATGCGTTTTATGACACCCTGGTAGTCGGAAAGCATCGTTTTACACACTTCAACGCGACGCTTTTTTACAAAAAATTCAATGTTTTCGGTACCAGTCGAGATTTGACGCGCTTGAGGCGCAAAACATCATTCAAAATAGTACTGGCTGAGCCTTTCGATGTGCTAACTTCATCAGCAAGGTCTCTAATCGTTACTCGACGGTTTTTCAACACCAAATCTTTGATTTGTTGAACGTGAGCTTCGTCGGTTGAGGTTGATGGTCGCCCTGGACGCTCTTCGTCTTCGACACGTTCACGGCCGGCTTGGAACTCACTATACCACTTGTAAACATTTTTTTAGACATAGCCTCATCACCAAAGGCTTTCTGCACCATGCTCAATGTATCCGCAGCAGAAAATTGATTCCGTAAACAAAATTTAATGCAAATTCTTTGCTCAACAAATTTCGACATCGCAAAAAACGAAAAACTCACTTTTAGCAGCTCACAAAACGACACGTTTCTCAAACACTAATGAATATTTTGACATGAAATTTGACATAAATGTGACTGACAGTACTACCAACCTAAAAAAAAAATTAATTCTCCAAATCCTTCGACGCGCGCAGTTTAAATTCAAATGTCACCTTTTTGGGCACATTATTTTGTGAAGAAAATATTTTCTAACCTTCTAATTGTGCTGTCTTGTTTTCAATATAAATACAAGACTCACACAAACCTAAAGAATGCTATTGGCAAAGTTGTTCTACAGGCTAAGGACTTAGAAATGCATAATGCTCATACCTTTAGCTCACAGAAAACAATGATTTTTGAAGAAGATTTACACAATATAAATATTTATGAAGAAGGCTGAAGGTGATCGGAAGTAGTTTTTTTTTTACAAACGAGACGTTCCTAAAATGGCAGCTACGGTTTACCAACAGAAAAATATCAAAATTTATGGTAAAATATATTTTTAAAATGCTATCACAGCATTAGATTTGTATTAATGTACTAAGGACCAAACAAAAATATTTACGTTTCTGTAAATAAAATGGAATCCTAACAGTATGCTTTGCTTATTTAACTTGCTACATTTCATTTACTTGTTGAGTAAACAAAAATATTGCGGTAAATTTGAAATAATTTTTATTTAAAAAAAAATATTTTTTTAATATGATAATTTATTTATTATTTTGACTAAGGTCATATGTTGTAGTGGTTATTTTACCTTTAAACCAAAACTCATTGATGATTTTTTTATTTATCACTGAGCGTTCGATTCACTTGTCGCACCGATATTTAATTTGCATCAATTAAAAGCTAATAGCTTATTATTATTGGAACTTTATTTTACTTATTGTAAAATATTTTTTATTGATTTAATATTTGCACAGTACTTAGGAAGTATGTTCGTCAAGCATATCAATTATTTAAAAAAGGAAAATTGCAACAAGATTTTTTGTGCATTTCAGAAAATTTTACTGCACGCTTATTTCACACTCGCGCGAATTCAGTTAAACATTCATATTTCTATATTTATTATATATAATATTTATTATTTCTACAATACATATTTTTGTATTTGCACCATCATTTATATTATTAATATTTAAGAATTAATTCTGTTTAACACTCGGCTCACTGCTGTCAATTACCAGCTTTTGAAATAAATCCACATTCACAATCGCATTTCAAATGCATAATGCCACTCATTTCACTTTTATCCCTTCTCAACTGCTCAACGCTGCGCTCAAACAAATTGCAATTATTACAACTTTTGTTCAGTTTGACACTTTGGACTTTCCGCCTCAGGCACTGCTTTGCCCTCAAAGGCGGCATTGATGCCATCGGATAAATCACTCATTGCTCCATTCTGCGCCTACTTATTATTATTATAATCCCAAGCTCGGCATTCAAACACCAAATACGCATGAATTGTTAATCCGTTATGTTCACACGAGCGTCGCGCTACTGTTTCACACAATTACACGGTTATGTATATTCACCGTACGGTTGCGGTATACGCGTCAACACGCCGTTAGTTGTCCTTTATGACTATTTCAAAAATATCTTGGCGCTGATTTTGCCTTTTCAAAAATCCTTTCGCGTTCGTTGTGCTTTGGCACTGGTCCACACATCGTCCCGTATTGTTGGCTCGCCTCGTACGTTCGTCGTCCTTTCGTCTTATCGGTTTGGTTGGTGGTTCATTCGTTCGCCAGCGTGTTGATTGTCGATTGTAGGTTAGTTGCTGGCACGACACGCGCTGCAAAAAGCTTTCAATCACATGTTCCTTTGCAGATATGCTCTTTGGGTTTGCCTCAGTCTCAGCTGTGGTGTGTGTGGGCGTTACTTTGCGGGTTGACTGAATTCACCATACTCTCAGTGCATTTCCAACACAAAGCTAGTTGCCGCAGTTCTTCATGAAAAAGTGCCCCTTTCACATGTAGTGTTGAAAAGTTTCAGCTTCACTTGAAATACCACCACCACCTTTGAAGGGCACTGAATTTGGCTACAAAGGGGAAAGTATGGTGGATTTATATTCAACACATCTCTGCGGTGTTTTCACCACAACCACCCCCTTTGTGGCTTTCGTTAAATATTGACTTTTGCTGTGTGAGGCGGGGAAAGTGTTCAAATACTAGAAATTTCATAATTGGTATAAAGGGGGAAACAAGAAATAAAAGAGAAAATATATCATGCAATAATTTATTTAAACTGAAATGCTGTTTACGGAGTAGATGAGGAAAATGTTACCGAAATATTAAGACCGACCGATTTGAAATCATACGATCTATAGTGATAAGAAAGATCGAAGGAATAAGACTTTAGTCAACAATTTCGATTTTTAAGCCACTATGAAATGTAAATTTTTTTACAAAAAATTACTTTTTTCAAGAGTTGCCATTTTTTCAAAAATTAATGGTTTGACTAGCCCTTCGATCATAACATTTATTCATCCATAATAATAATAAATTATTTTGGATTAAAGAAAATTTTTAAAAGAAAAATCTAAACGCCGCCAGACACTTTTTTCGGAGATCCTCCTGGAACCGCTCAAAAAAGCTGTAGGGGTTCAAGGTAATCTGAGATGTCTTAAGGGGGTATTCTAGTCTAGAAGCATGAATTTCAGGTAATTTTTAAAGTGCCGTAAAAAAAGACAATTATTATTTTTACCATCCACTTTTTTATTAGTTATTTGTTAATTTTAGAAGAGTAGAGAAAAAAATTAACAACTAAAAAAGTAAAAAATTTCAAAAATTATACGAAGTGAGGGGTCTCTAAAAATTTCCACGTGACCATAACCATGAGTTCAACCCTCCTACTTATCTGAAACTAAAAAGAAAAAAATATTATTATTCTAGAACAATGTCGCAATGGCCGGAACTACGGAAAAGTGGGAAAAAAATGTTTCACAAAATGGCGACTGCCTAAAAAAAAAGAAATTTTTTTCTGACTATTTCGAATTTTTTAAAAATAATACAAATAAAAATTTAGGGATAGGGCTAGTTCCAACCAAAGACAAGCTTATAAGGAAAACTCTATAAAAATTTCAAGTAAATCAGTCCAATAGAACCAGAGAAATCGTGGGTATCGTTCCGAAAAAGTCAGTTTTGAGAAAAATGCGTTTAAAGTTTCGCGTTCCGACCGAACCAGTGTGGATGCCGGGTCAGAAAAATGCCTTTAATTCCGAAAATAATTTGAATTTTGAAAAATCCTCTTGTACATATATTCTTGAATAGTTAAACTTTGAAAATATAAAAAAAATTCAATTTTTTTTTAATTTCTAGACTAGAATACCCCCTTAAAAGTAATTTGCCGATTATTAAACTACATGAAATTCTATAAAAGTGTAACTCTTTTTTTTATTTTTCTCTTCACAAAAAACCCAATTTTTTCTCACTCGTCAAGGGATATAACCTCTAATGTTTCCAGGGAAATTCTAAACACATTCTAATGACTTAGGATCATCACGATTTCAGCAATCGTGTTGTTCAGAAAAGTTTTTATCCAAACTTCATATCGTTACCTAAAATGCAAAATAACATATCATCACTTTTCATAAGTTTACAGGCCTCAGGAAACACAATACAATAAAAATCAATCATATTGAACAAAATTTGAGTTTTGGTTATATAATGGTTATATAGTGCCAATACATTGGTTATATAGTGGTTAAATAATGCTTATATATTGGTTATATCTGAGAATGGAAGCTAAAATTGTAAACAAAATATATGTAAAATGATGGGGTGAATCATAAGCAATCAAAAACTCAATTTCGATTTTTTTTATGATACGATGTTTTGCATTTTAGGTGACGATTTATTAATGTAAAGAATATTTGATGCCTTAACGCACTCTGATTCTTTTGTAATTAAAACTTCGAAATGCTCTTACAAAGTAAACTCTATTACGAATAAACAGTTTCCGTACTTAACTGAAAGTGGTTAAGAACCATATCATTACAACAGGATGCTATATAATTGTAGAATTAAAAATAACCAACAAAGAAGTGAAATATGGGGTCGTTTTTATCCATATCCACACCCAGCTAAAAAGAGGAAAATATTTAAACACAGAAAAATTATAACAGTTGGTACAAGGGTGGGAAAATCTCCAGAACTGGTCGAAGTGGTATGAAATGTAACAAATGTCCCTACAGATGTCGCTGCATTTACTAAATCGGTGAAAGAGAAACTTTTTACTAAAATAATATTAGAAACAGAGAGCTTCTCAGCAACGCAAAAGCTTTAAAAGGTTTAAAAACTCAAAAAAGCTTGCGAGCATAAAAAGCGCCAAAGCACTAAGGCATCCAAAAAGCTCACTTAACATTCGCTCCTTCATTCTCAGTACGGAAAACTTATGCTGATAACAGCAACAGCATCCCAATATGTCGGGAGCACCGCGTAGGATGTGTCCGACACGGCGGGATGCTGTCTTATCAGATTGCTCGGAAAGCTCGTCGTGTACGCACGCATTCGACGGATGTGCAACGCAAAGTAAAACAAAACAAGGCAAAGTGTGGAAAGCAAAAAAAAAAATATTAAATAAATTGTGAATTGTGAATTGTTGCGTGGCTGCTTTTTCCTCCTTCCCTACAGCATAAAGCTGGGGCTGCTATAATTTATAAAACGCTTAACAATGCATTGATATGCGTATTGATTGTGTCGTGCTCGAACAAAACAAATCTTCTGCTGATGCCTAGATGTGTGCAAATCGAATGAATACATACACACACAACTGGATTTAGAGCGATTTAATGCGAAGAAAGCAATTTGTGCCGCGGCAGCGGGCAGGTGAGCGCAGTTAACGCGAATAGTGCCGTCGACAGCAGACAATGCCACAATAGAAGATGTGTGTGTGTGTATGTGGCAGTGAAAAAGTGCTGTGCTCCTTTCCACTGCTTCAGTGTATTGGTAACGCCGAAAAGCATGCAACAGATCCTTGAAAGCATATTAAAAAATTGTTGCACGCACGCAAATACATAACTAAAGCAACAACACAGTGCTAAGCGCAGTGTCTGCGTGTACGTGTATGTTAGTGTGTATCCATCAGCATTGCTAACTCTTTTGTGGCTTTGAAGTCAAGACTCATAAATACCAATCCGACTGGATATCGATAGCGCACAAGGAGCACCATAAACTGCGTAAATTCTAATTTGTACGAAACGAAAAAGGTTCGTGTCACATATATACGTGGTGTGTGTGCGTGTGTGAGTGTATTAGCGTGCAAACTAAAATAAAACTTTATTAGTGCATGTGAGCAAGGACCTTTGTCTAATGCCGAAAAACACGCTCGATTCCCTGCAGATCCTAATTCGGCATATAAACAGAGAGCTCTTTGTGCGCGTGTGTGTGTGTGTGGGTGGGTATGAAGTGCAATTACCTACCACAACGGGGCTGCCCATATTTTCCCAGAACGATTTACGCAGATGTATGGGATATTAATATTCCCCGTGTGTGTATGTATTGGTGTGTGTGCGCCGTCTGCTTTGCTGCGAAATTGAATATCATTCCCACATTTCTGTTGTTGTGGACTTGTAGCATTATTGTTTCTTGTTTTTACTTTGCTTTCGCTTTTGTTTCCACTTTTCATGTTACTTTTCTGCCATTTACGTTACTGTCACTTGCTATAATGCTTTGCGAGCCGAGCTGAGACCTTTTCTTTTCTGCATACCTTTGCTATACACCCGCACGCACACACTCACACACAGCGAAATAAAAGTGTTTCATTTCATATGTTTTTCTGTTTGTATATTTGCTCACATCCATTGTCGAACTGTCTGCCACATGACCCCTTTCGAGGCTTTCGAGTTGGCAAATGTTAAATGTCGAAAGGTAGATATAATTCATATTTGCCACACACACAGGCAGACATAGCGACATACTTGTATTTCGCTATACAACAACATTCGCAGCCAAACAACAGGTGCGTGTAAGTGCAGGTATCCGCGTGTGTATTGGTAAGTTGCTTTATCTCTTGTGTGTGGGCAACAAAAACGCCGACCAACTTTGCTGTGATTAAGCAACCCACAGGCACAAAGGAGACGTTGCCTTACTAGCTCGCAACTCACACTCTGTACTGTGTGTTGGAAAAGTTTGTGAACTGTGACTTAAATCATTTTCGTGTAAATAAAAGCTTCAATATCTCTTTGTACTTCAGAGTGTCATATTGTGCCCTCACAATCAAACTAAATGTAGGCAAGGTTTAATTTTTCGTAAACGCTGTAAGATATTGCCTACATTTCGGCAACGCGCAATTTCAAATGCAAGCTACACACCTCTTATCATAACATTAACTTAATTTAATGCTTATAGAAAACAATTTAAATAGAAATACAACCTTTATTAGTTACATTATTTATTTGCCATTAAATTTTATTGAAACAGTTTGTTAATATTTGAAGCTTAAAAAGTGTTGGCGCAAAATTGTTGTGGCGAGTTCATAAATTGTCTACCACTATCCCGCAACTCACGAAGAATTTCTTAACGAAGACGCCTAGAAATCACCAAATAGTGTTCTCCCATTGACCATTTGGCTCTTCATAAAGAGGTTTTATGGGGCTGACCACATTATATCTGGATACAATGTGTTTGTGTGGGGCCGATGGATTGTCGGTCGAGCTATCAAATACAATGTCGCAGAACCGATAAGGACAAAGCTCCAGCTCTAGAATATAGTCGGACAGAAGCATGCCCTATGATTGAATTTGAGTGTGATCTGCCCAATCCACAAAAAGGGAAATCCAACAATCTGCGCCAACTACCGTAGGATCGGTCTCCTTAACATCGCATAAAAGGTTCTATCGAGCGTACTGTTTGAAAGATTAGAGCCCACTGTAACAAACTGACTGGACTTTATCAGTGTGGCCTTAAGGCTGAAGAATCAACAACTGAGCAGATATTTCCTATGTTACACATCTTGGAAAAGTGAAAAGAGGATCAACACGCACGACTTCTTCGTCGATTTCAAAGCTGCTTTCGACAGCACGAAAAGGAGCTGCCTTTATGCCGCGATGTCTAAATTTTGTGTCCCCGAAAAACTAATAAGGCTTTGTAAACTGACGTTGATCAATACCAAAAGCTCCGTCAAGACTAGGCAGGACCTTTCCGAGCCGCTCGATACCAAACGAGGTTTCAGACAAGGCTGCTCCTTATCGTGCGACTTCTTCAATCTACTGACTACTAATAATTCGAGCTCACTTGAGCAGGTACAGTCTCCTATAAGAGTCTACAGTTGCTGGCGAACGCCGATGATATTGATATCATTGGCCTCAAAAGCCCCGCCGCTAGTTCTTCTTTCTCTAGGCTGAATAAGGAAGCGAACCAAATTGATCTGATAGTAAATGAGAGGAAGACGAAATATCTCCTATCGTCAAACAAACAGTTATCGAACTCGCCACTTGGCTCCCACGTCACAGTTGACAGCCATATCTCGAAGACGTAGATAATTTCGTCTATCTTGGAACTAGTATTCCCAACAACAACAATGTCCGTTTCGAAACCCAATGCAGAATATCTCTTGCCAACAGGTGCTACTTCGGACTGAGAAGCCAATTGAGAATTAAAGTCCTCTTTCGACGATCTTTCGAAAATCAAAGTCACTCATCATAATGGTCCTGCTATATGGTGCAGAGGCATGGACGATGACAACAGCGGATGAGTCGTCGTTGCGAGTTTTCGATAGAAAGGCTCTGCGGAAGATTTATGTTCCTCTGCGCATTGGTAAGGCGAATACCACAGTTGATAAAACGATAAACTGTACGAGATAAACGTGGTCACTGCCATAGTTTAACGAATTACGAGACAGTGGCTAGGCTAACTCGGTCATGTCGTCCGAATGTATGAAAACACTCCAACTCTGTGAGTATTCAAGACATAAACTTACCACATCCACAATAATGCCCAGGAGAATTAGGTCAAGTGGGTAATATTCCATAAAAATTTGGAGGAATACTTTTGGCTACACACCCTTAATTTTACTTCTTAAATTTTAAAACAAACGATAAAAAGCAAAAGCCATTTTCTATAAAAGAACATGTCATAGTGGACAACCAAAACTTGTTGCGTTGCCCATTCGAATAATGATATGCTTAGTCCAAGCAAAGGATCTAAACGTCAATGAACATCAAAAATTGTTGTTTCATGTCACCAAGTTGTCGAGAATAGGAGTGCGAAAGATATGGTTTCCACTAAAAACGTAATAGCTTATTTAAAGGCGTCAGGAATTCATGATCTCAAGTAATTCACAGTTTTGAAACTCCTGTATATGATCCCTTTATTGACGAATAATAAGCGAACATACAAGTTTTGTCGCAAAAGAAACAGGACTGTTAAAAAAACAACAAAAAAATTAATGTTTTTCAAAAGTTATATTTTTTTATTCAAAGTAGTTTCCTTGTGCTTCGAAACAGCGTTTAGCCCGGTAAGCATTTCAAATGAGTATTTAAGGTCTCTTTTCGGAATGCTCTTGAGAATATCGGTCGTCGCCTTTTGGATAGCTGAAATGTCCTAAAACCAGTGTCCTTTTATGAGCAAATGAAGTTTTCCAATTAGGTAAAAATCACAGAGTGCCAGATCGGGTGAGAAGGGTGAATGATTAATGGTTAATATGGAGTTTTTTGTCAAAAAATCAGTGACAAGCGTCGACCGATGACACGGCGCATTATCGTGCAACAAGCGCCAAGACTCCGCCTCACGGTATTGTGATCGAGCACGACGAATGCTTGACAAAAGACGCATCATAACACCAAGGTAAAACACAGCATTAATCGTTTGGCCAGGTGGGACGAACTCTCGGTGTATAATATGTTTTACTTCTGAATACGATTTTTTTTCGGTCACTTCCGATCGTCACAGAGGTCCTCACGACTTTCTTGGAATCGCTTAAACCGCTTTTGCACATAACTACGGGATAGGCACTGATCACCATAAACTTTTTTCATCATTTGAAATGTTTCAGTAAACGTTTTCCCAAGTTTAAAACAAAATTTGATATTTGCTTTTTGTTCAAAATGCATTTTACGACCGATGACCAAAAGCTGCTGTCACTTTCTAATCGATAGCATCGATTGTAGTTCTCCAATTGTCTTAAAATTTTTACGAAATGTCAACAAGAGATCAAACTTTTTATTTCATATACCCACCAATAGGTGGCGCTACCAGAAATGTACAAGGTGCGTTCTGTCACTGCGACAGACCTTGTATGTACAAGGTGCGTTCCAAAGTAAACAAGACTTGAAAAAAAAACACAACAAATGGTTTTTTTGACGAAACAATACAGCAATCAATACAGCTTTTTGCACGGTCCAAAAGCATGTCGAACGAGTGTTTTAGCTCGTTGGCCGATATGGCCGCCAGTATGCCGTTGCAAGCCTTTTGAATGGCCTCTACGTCTGCCTAACGCTTTCCTTTCATGGGCAAATGCACTTTTCCGAAAAGGAAGAAGTCGCACGGTGCCATATCAGGTGAATGCGGAGAGTAGTTAATGGTTAAAATGTGATTTTTGGTCAAATAATCGGTCACAATGATGTCCTTCGAATGTTGGATTCTGAGCAATTTTGGACCGGAACTCCTAGGTATAGATAAGAAATACCGGGGCATATTGCCAAGTCACAATGATGTCCTTCGAATGTTGGATTTTGAGCAATTTTGGGCCGGAACTCCTAGGTGTATGTAGATCAGAAATACAGGAGCATATCGCCAATCGCCTAGAGCTTGCCACAATTTCATTAAACCGGCTAATATCTATTCAATCCAACACGCGCTGGGTTCGTTGAAAGAATGGCAACTGAGATATTTCAACCCTTGTCTGGCGAAAACTGGACAGTGTCTAGATCATCTTCTTCATTGCAACTTTGAAAGGTTGCATCCCACAAAATCTTCAGCCTCGCCGCATGAGTGCCAGGCCGATCGTTCGCATCCTGATAGAATTTGGGAATGGGTTTTTTTTCTTGCAAACTCATCGGCCTTATAAATATACTAAAGGAAATTAGACCTATGAAGAGTATTTGCCACGGAAATTTACGTTTTTTGTTTACGAAGAAAAAAAAAATAAAATAATATTTGCCAGAATTTGCATACAAACATACCTAGGCATCACATAAAGCTTACGATTCGTCCAACTCCTGACATTCCTACAATAAGCATGCTTGTTTTGCATAAGCCCGTGTCAGCATTTCGCATTACCGTCAAATGAGCTTATAATGCTGACATTGCCAACCCAAACTACACCCTCACCTGCATGCACCTGCCTGTATGTGTGCACGTGCGTGTTTCCATTTGTTTTATTTCGCATAATTTCTGCCTGCTTAACTGTTTTATGACGCTTTCGTTTTGCGACTGTTGAAAGTTTAAATTTGACAAATTTTTCGCAACAAACGAAAATGGTTGTTGCCCTCCTCGCTCCTCGCTGCATGTTTTGCACAAAACTTTCTCCTCTCGCATAGGCACATAAAGCTACACACACACACACAGACGCAGAATTTACAAGCAGTTGCATTAGCCGCAATTTTTAAAAATAGTCTCGCGGCACTTGACGAGGATTAAGTTAAGCGCCACCAAAGCAAAGTTGACTGCTGACAAATATGAGTTCGCTGGTGGCACAACACTTAAGCGCCGGCGACTTGCTACCAAACCACTATTTAAGTAGGCAATTTGGCGAGAGCGGAGCGCGGCGGTTATGGGCGGAAAGGCAAAACAGCTCCTGTACTTTCGCATTTGTGCAATTGCTCGACATAAATAGGCATGTTTTTGCTTAAGTACATATGTTTGTATGTATGTATGCATGTGTCATATTTATTTTTAAAGTCTCACTTGTATTTTGAACACCGCTCCAACCCACTGGACCCTCAGCAATGTCACTGTCGCTGTCACATCTCTGCTGCTTGTTGAACTGTTACTTGCAAGGACTCTTTCAATTGCTTGTCAGCAGTGTGAGCCTAGTTGTAACAGTGCAAACTGATAAATGTCATGTGTGTGTGTGTGAACACATGCGTGTTCCTTGCTACAGTGACTCACAAGAGCTTTCGAGAAAAAAATGCAAAAAACATTGTCCCGATTCTTCTTATATAAAACAATTTTCATAACCTCTTTTAATTGATAGTAATAAAGAACAAAATACAACTGAAGCGCTCCACCTTTCCAAGCCAAATTTTGTTCAGCGATGAATTCCATTTCTGGTTCAATTGGTATATAAATAAGTTTGGTATGGTTTGTTGGCCGGTGGAATCAGCGGTCCATATTTCTTCAAAATGCTACAGAGAATATGATAACCGACTATTTGATGCCTGAAATTGAAGCTCGTGATCTCGGCGATATTTGGTTTTAACAAGGCGGCGCCACTTTCCATACATCGCAACAGTCAATGAATTTATTGAGAGAATAC